>ML776952.1:581707-654923 GCA_009831015.1 Picea engelmannii | reverse complement strand
TCATCTTGTACTTGAACATTTAAGTGGGGTAAAAGGAGGTTGCCCCCTCGAAGAGGCTTATTATCTGAAATTATCTCTTTTCAAGGCGTTGAGTACTTTTCTTGAGGTTTTTCTATGCTATATTGATGTTTGGTTCTTAACAGCAGCAATCTTCATAAAATTTTCAATAAACCGTCGGTAATATTCGGCATGTCCAAGAAATATTCTCACCTCTTTCTAAATCTTGGGGGGTGGAAGTCTGACGATGACCTCAATCTTTGCAAGATCGAATTTTATCCCTTCAGATGAAAAATGATGTCCTAGAACCACTCCAGTTAACAACATTTTTCATTTTTCATGACTTAGAGATAGGTTCATTTCTTGGCATCTGATAGGGACTTTTTCTAAGTTATCTAAGGCTTCCTAGTAAGTTTTTCCATAAACTTTGAAGTCATCCATGTAGACATCCACACAATCATGAATAAGATCAACAAATATCCCTAGTACTGCTTGTTGAAATGTGGCAGGAGAATTACACAATCCAAATGGTAAGACCCTATAGGCATAGGTGCCCCAAGGACAAGTAAAGGTTGTCTTGTCCTGATCCTTGGGTGCTATGAGAATTTGATTGTACCCACTATACCCATCTAAAAAGGAGAAATATTTCTTTCCAAACAGGGTATCCAAAACTTGGTCGATTAAAGGAAGAGGAAAGTAATCCTTTAGAGTTGCTTTGTTGAGTTCCCGGAAATCAACACAAATTATCCATTTCCTGGTCACTTTATTTGGAACCACTACAAGTGAGGATACCCACTTACTATCGGAGATGGGATAGATAAATCCGACATTTAATAAATTTTGGATCTCCTCCTTTACTATATCTTTGAGTGTTGAGTTCATCCTTCTCTAGGGTTTCCTAACAGGTTTTACTTCCCCCTGGGTGTATATGTGATGGATGCATGTGTCAAGGTGTATACACTTCATGTCTGTGTATTCCCAGGTGAATGCTCATGTTTGTTCTTTAAGGATACTGACTAATTGTTTTTGTTGTTCTGCATCTAGCCCAGAGTTTATATGTAAATATTTCCCTAGACTAATCTCGTAGGGCATGGTATAAGACATGGCAGACTCATATATATCGAAGATAAAATATGTTGAAGACAAAATGTATGGGTCCAATTGTTCCTGAAATTCTTCCCCAAACATGTACTCGAATTGGGGAAACGATTGTGGAAAATCAACACATGTGATAGCAGAAATGAACTGGTTTAGCACATTTTTCATTGTGTGCTCCTTAAGTGCCCAGGTATGGTCACTCAGAAATATGGGTTCTTCCCAGTCCTATTTCTCGTATGGATATTCAAGCCACCACATATTCTCCATGATAGGTTAATCTTGAGGGTATATAGTGAGCTTCTAGATAGAAATTCCATTTGAGATGGTCATTTCTCCCTTTTCTACAGTTAATAAATGCATTGGTTGTGGCTAACCAAGGTCTTCCCAAAATAATGGGATGGCCTTTGGTAGGATCCTTCAAGTGGATGACAAGGAAGTCTACTGGGTACTCCCATGAGGCTAAAGTAACTATGATATCATCCAAAATTCCTTCAGGTATAACACTAGTTTTATCTGTTAATTCCAAAATGGTTGGGGTAGGTCTAAGAAGAGGTTTTAACTATAAATTCTCCAAGGTAGTAGTGATCATAACATTGATGGTTTCCCCTAAGTCTATGAGAGTGTTCCCAATGGAAAACTCATTAATGGTTATGGTCACTACGAAGTTTCCTGGGTTCCCATATTTTGCTAGCTTCGGCTGCTCTGATATGTATTCAGAAAGTTCTCATATCAAATGTATTGTTCAAGGATCCTTTTTCTTCCTACCTGGCTTCTTAATACACAATTATTTTACTACCTTACTGTAGATTGGAATATCCTTAATGTCTTGAATAAAGGGAATCTTGACACAAATATTCTTTAATTCATTCAAGATTTCAAATTCCAATCGGGTGGTAGGTTTCTCGATTATTAATCTGTCTAGATAAGGAGGGGCCTTCGTAATTTGTGAAGGTTCATTTTGGGGAAGCTTGGGTTCTTAGTCCTTAGGAATAATAAAATATCCCCACCTAGTGTCATCCATGGGTTGTTTGGTGGTTTCTTCTTCTTCTTTTTCCTGGATGACTATTGAAGGTATCTGCCTATCCATAAATTTTCTCGATCTTAGTTGAATTTCCTGTAAGGGAACATGAGTAATGACATATGTTGGGAAGGCCTGCATCTTAACATTATGAAGAGGTTGAGTGGGACTATTATTGGGATTGGGCACTGGTTGTGTCGGTAATAATGTTGGTATTGGGGATCTTGCATTATGATATTGTAGTGGTTCTTCTTGTGGAATAGAAGGTAAAAGTGGTGGAACAAAACCTGGCAGAAGTTGCAAAGTGTTCGGTTGAAACTGAGGATAAGGATGTTTGGACATAGGGACAGGTGGATCTTGAGAGTTTCCTTGGTTATACCCTCCTCTCCATCCTTGAATCCAAGGATTTTGGTACTGAGTAGACCAGTTTTTCCAACTTTGTGAGTTCCACTATTGTTGTTGTTGATAATAGGGTGGAACTTGAGATTGCAGATCTAGGTATGTGGACTGGTTTCTAGGATTCCATGGCGTCCTAGGTGCATAAGAGGGATCCCCAGGACCCCCACTCATATATATGGCTAACAAACCAGGCAATGATGGACATTTCTCAGTTCAATGGTCGTATGTGCATAAGCCACAAACTAAAATGTTATCTAATGGGCATTCCCTTGAGGAATGCTTCCTCCTGCATCTTGGGAAATATATGCTCATTGTTTCATTTTCCTCCTCCTATTTCTTTTTAATATTTAGGGTGTCCAACTAGGAACCTATTGTGCTTAAGATATCTATTTTGAAATTCTATAAAAGGTTCCCTATCTCTTATCTTGTAATACCACCTGAACTAATTGGTTTTAAGCTTTTGTTAAAAGGGTCTCGAACATTCTTCCATGTTTTAGCTCTACTCCTTGAGTAATTCTTACACATTTCACATATTTCGGAAAATGGTTTATGAGAGATTTCATCTGATGCCATCAGGTTAAGCATCTCTAGGTATTCTTCTAAAATTCCCTTAAGGAAAAGAGCCCTAACTGCATCCTCTGGCAGGTCATGGCATTTTGATTTCTGGGAGATACAACCAAATCATTCCATATGATCATCGAGGGTCTCATCTTCTAACTGTTGGATTTTGAAAATATCATTACGAGATTCTTTGGTCTTGCAGTAGTCTTGGTACTTCTTAAGAAATATATCTTTTATGTCTTCCCAAGACCTAATGATGGATTATCCCAACCCCATGAACCATCTCAGTACAGAGTCCTTGAGGGTGGAAGGAAAGAGTTTTAGTTTTTGTGCATCCTGTAAGTAGTTGTATCTTCTACACAAGATGTCGAATTCAAATAGGAAGGTATCTGGATCTTCACTGCTTTTACCATAAAAGGTGGGCAGTGCTAAGAGAGGAATATTGTTAACATTTGGGGTGGTGTCCAAAATTGGAAACTCGAAGGTAGTTTTGGTTTGGCTTCCAGCCTCTTATTCATCCCATGTCTTACTTTGTTGTGATCCCCCTTATCATCCATAATAGTTTGGTTTCCAAAAAAAAAGTACCTCGATGGTTTTATCTTTGAAGAAAACAAGGTTTCCCTCTTATGGAAAGGTCTTCCTACTGTTTGGATTTATGGGACTCTACTCAATCCGGTTGAGATTATTGGTGCCAAAGTTTTTGTGTCAATTTGAGAGATAATTACGTTGGTTGAACTACCAAAAAAAATATTCACTTGTTTAGGGTCTATGATGTCTTCAAAGTTAGGATCTCCTGGTGGTGGTGTAAAAGAAAAGGTTGTATTGTTTGGTTCTGCGGAAGGCTCGAGTGGTCTTGCCTCATGTTCCACTATTAGTGATGCTTCAATTTTTTGTTCTATAGTGCTCCATGTCTTAGTATCTTCAGAGACTACTTTATCTCTTTGGTTTGAGCTAGCTCTTGTTTTTCATTATCAGTCTACAGAATTTATGAGTGGAATGTTCCTTCCTCCAAAAATATCAGAAGGAACCTTGGTTGAAAGGTCTGATTTAGATTTAATGTATCTACCTTTTGGGTCTCTAGGTCTTTTCATGAAAGCAAAAAAAAAAAAAAAAAAACTACTATTGGGTTTCGGGGAGCCTTCAATAGCAGATGCGCAGGTTCTTACCTCTCATATTAAAGTTCCCCCACCACCAATCTAATGCTAAGGTTTATAAATGATCTAATTCCTACCTTGAGACAAATTCCCGGCAATGGCGCCAAAAATTATGGGTGTTCTATATGCACTAAAAACACACTAAAAACCCTCAATTAAATTTTCAACCCGAGGTAAGTAAACTTAGAGTTGTAGAAATATATATGCCAAGGTAGAAGGACTGGAGGTAGTATAGTTTAACTAAGGAAGTGGTTATCTAAGGGCTAATCTATTCAAGCAAAGACTACTAATGAGAAAACCCTAGTAAGAAACTCAAACTATGTACCCTAAGTAACCTTTAAACAAACGATCAATGGATAGTCTTAAGAAGGAAAATGAAAACCCTACTTAAAGAAAACTAACTTAATCATAATAATAAGGAAAATCAAACTATCTATCTAATAAGCAACAACAATAGAAAACTACTGTACTTAACCTACTCAAATTCAATAAGCAACTATCCTATGAAAGAAAAATAGACAAGCAAGCAACTACCCTATTAAAGCAAGTAAACAAGCAAGAAAACAACTAACTAACCTATGATAACTTCTACAGCAAGTAAACTAATTAAGATTACTCAATAAGCAACTAATTAAGCTAATAAATAGTGAACTCTATTCTTAAATTAAGCTTCACAACTACTTCTAATTTATGAAAGGAAATCTACTGAATTGAAAGCATTATGATAATAAAAGTAATTAAGAACTAATCTTTAACCTATGATAAGAAAACTATTCCTTAATCTACCAAAGCAAAAAGACTATCTATCCTACAAAAGTAAGGAAACTATCTTCTAATCTATGAAAGCAAGGAAACTACCTTCTAATCTATGAAAGCGAGAAAACTATCTTCTAATCTATGAAAGCAAGAAAACTCAAATATAGTGTTGATGGTTGTGTCTCCGGTGTCTTATAATATCATGATGGCACTTAACAATGAACGATAATTCAAGAGTGATAAACTTGATATTGACTCGATAGAAAAGTGAAAAGTGTGAATTAGGCAATCCAGTGATAACTTAGCCATTATAGAAACAACATCATCTATCCTGCATATCCATGTGATTATTCAATCATGCATTAATCATCAACAATATAAAGACACTATTCTAGTAAATTCAATTGCATTCTATACTAATTAAAAAAAATCATACTACACTAAACTCAATAATCAACTTTGAATTGAAGTTGCAACTTAGATCTAAGAAAGAAATTGCATAAAGTAAACTAAACTAGTCCTATTTTAACAATTCAAATTGAAAAAGAGGAAATGCTCATAAAACGGAAATTAAATACTATTTCAGCATATGACAAGAAAGCAAATGAGAAAACTAAATGACAATTTAAATAAGAAAATCTAAATAACAAATAGATGGACAAACTAGAATTGAAAACTAAAGACTAAAAACTATCCATCCACCGAAACCCTGTCAAAGAAATCATGAATTAAAAACTTTGTTTTAAACTCTGTTCTTAAACTCTATTTCAGCATAAAAGAAAATCTAATTTATCATCTAGTTATACACAGGGTTAGTATCTAATCTTGCAAGATGCTTCCTACTAATTAAAAATTCGTTGCATATTAACACTAGCCGTCATAATAACCTGCAAAAGAAACTAAAACAATTAAATCATAAACAACAATTTATACAGTAAAGAAGCATAATGAAAACTCATGTATAGGAAATGAATAAAAATGACAACTACACTATTCAATTCACAAGCGAACTAATTGGATATTCACTCAGAATGTTGGTGGGCCCCCCAGCAAGTTGTGGCTACTCTTCAAAGGCGAACCATGAGCTCAACAACATGAATTCACCATTAAAATCAAAATGCAATCTTTACACAGTTTTAGCAAAATGAAATAGCAAAACAGAGTTGAATTGTCTTTGTCTCTCTAACACTCTACTTAACAATTGTCTGACCATTGAGGTGGTATTTATAAGTTTTACAAGCTGAGAGGTTGACCATTGGAAGGGTCAACCCTCTCTAAAAACAACAAATCGCATTTAAGATGCCCTAACTATCGATGGCTTCTAGAAATAAGGTAAGCCAATAATCGCTCAACGTAACAACCCAAATCGAGTTGTCAGAAGTTGAGTAGTTGGAGGCCACGAGCACAAGAAAAACCCATGTCTCTGATTCACTCATTGTTGGTCATCGATATGATAACTACCAAATCTCCCATGGTTTTTGTGCAGGACGAAGTGCCAGATGGAGTACCGGACTGACTATCGGATGGAGTACCGGACGAAGTGTCGGATGCAAAAACAAGTTGCGATTTTTCCCTGTGGAACAAAAAACCCAAATTAGTTCCCTGGAATCATAAAAACATGTTGATTTAAACTCAAAATCATCACAAAACATGGATCATGCATACCTAATGTGAATCATAGCGATTTGACACAAAATATCTTCAAAAACTCTTCAAAACAGGAAAACGCATATACATATTTGGCCAAAAAGGATCTAATTAACGTCATTAAATCAGTCATATCACGGGCCCAACACCCTTCATTTTCTAATCTCTAAAAAGGTAAAAACAATTTTGATTTTCTTTGATTTGATTATGTTATAAAAGTCAAATAGATAGATTTATTTCGATTTTCTTTGTTAATAGAAGACTAGCTACAGAATCTCACGATTTTGTATCCAGACCATTTCTGAATGTTAGTTTATATTGTTTTCTAAAATGCAATTTCGTTTTGTCATTTCTAGGAAAATAACAGTTATGATGTTATTCACAAGGAGAAGTAATCATGGATCATGTGCTGCATAGATTAGTAACTTCTTTTTTTGTGGATAAAACTATGACATTATGTAATTAATTTTGATAAACAAACTCCTACGAGAATGTTTTCTGTTATTCTATTTTTTGTAAAGAAATCTATTTTTAGGCGATTACCCTCTATCTTGCGTGATAAGAGGTTTTTAATCCAAGACAATTTTAAATAGTGGTTTTTGTTTGCTACTAAAGACAACTTTTGGTTGGACTACAGTATGGACATGTGATTTTGGGAATTGATATGGGAAAGCAATTCATCGTTGGCTTTAGACCTGTGTGATGCTTATTCCATTGTGTTTTTTCATTACCTCTATATTATGAGATATTATTGTGATTGATTTATCTTTAGCCTTGTCATCATATGGTGTTTCATACTGTTAAACATTTAGATTATGTCCATAACATGTCGTTCATTTTGTATGTGTGATTAATCGATCATTTAATTATTATTGAGTTTATTCCATATGTTAAATGATGGATAATATCAATACTTTGAATTGAGTTTGCTTTCATTCTTATTTATTAATTATCATAATATCACACGATTCTCAATCAGTTATCATTCTGTTGTTACAACTTTACTCCATGCATCAAAATCTTCCTTGAATTTTTTTAGGAATATTTGTATCTGTCTTTGTTATAGATTTCCTCTTTAAACGGGACAAATTAGGAGCTCATACAACATAGGAAGATAAAATGAGTTTTGTTGATCAGCTATAGATTGGTATGTGTGCAATTTTGTTAGATTATCTATTAATGAAATGATTATGGCATTAATTAGCTTTGATTGTTCTGTGTCATTGTTTCAATTGCATTTGTTTAGTATTTATTAGTTTAAAATATTTAAACATTCAAAAAACAAAAAGATGTATGCTCTTTCTTTATCTTAGCTGGAATCACTATTATGAACATTCATTTTGCAAGATTACAAGTAAACCTTGAAATTGTATATGGATTGTTTATAATCATTTGTATATATTCATGTTTCCATTTGAACATTTGTAATTAGTACATAAATTGTTAGAATCATAGCTTTAGGTTAGTTTATATCTTTTATTATTTTTAGGACTTAGTTGGCTAACAGAGCCATTAAACTCGTCGGGTCAGTTCATTCCAAACAGCTTGGGTTAATTTGACAACCCCATTCTAGATATGACCTTCCAGTTGACGGTGTGTCAAATAAGCTCATCAAAAATATGCTTGTTTCATGCTAGATAGCCCACATACATATGCTTGCTACAAACTAAACCACCTGCGTATACCTTTGAAAGTTGCAAAAGTTAAAAATTTACAAGGAATTTGGTGGAATTTATGGGCTATTAGAGGTTACCAAACCAATTCACCTGTTATAGCCCATCCCCAAATCGAATAATCGTCCTTTTTTCATATAAAAGGAGGTGTTGGGGTCTCATTTCACAACCAAGCATTAGGATGGTGAAACTTTGCCCAATTTCACTTCCCTTCCTTGCCCAGGCATTTGCAACCTTTTGTGAGTTATTGTCTCAGCATTCCCTCTTCATCCCCTTTTCTTCCATTCAATCCATTCCCTTTCCTTGAGGTGACTAGTATATTGTGACAAGATTCTTATTAAAGGTGCACTTGGAGCATTGTAAAGAGGAGCCCAGACCAGGTTCACAAAACGGTGGCCGAAAAGGATTGTAAGTTTCAATCTTTGTTTAATGAATAAAAGAATATATTTTCCCTATCCCAAATGATGATGTTTTATGTCTTTTCTTTGATTTATACATAACATCTCATATATAAACCTAATTTATGATTAGAAATAGCATGTTTGTAGCCTTGGATGCATATCATCTTTGGGAAGAGACTTGCAGTCTTTGGAGCTATAGAGCTTGAGGAGATCATCACCATATGTTCATTAAAAGGTACATTTACCGATATTATCTTATGTTTCTTTATGTTCATTTATTTTGGTACGTTTGGGGTAGTGTAGAAACCAGATTGACTTTTAGGAGGTCATTTTCTCTCTCTATATCCTAAACCCTGGTATAGTTAAAGGGGGATTTTCTCGCTAGCAGAATTGGCGACCATACTGGGGAGTCCCTCTAGGGTTTTTAGGGAGTTTTTTGGGTTGTTGATTAGTTTTTTGTTTTCCTTTTGAGTTTCAGTTAAGTTTACTGAGTCTTTTAAGGGTCTCTGGTCACCTGTAAGGTGCATACTAGTTTTCCCTTCCCTGTAAGTATTCCTTGTATTTTTATTTTGAAAAGTCTCAGAGGTGTACATGCCCTATTTTGGGTCATCCCACGTACATACATTCCCTGCACAGTAGACAGCCCGCATACATACGTAGGCTACTGATGCAACAACCCACATCTCTATTTCTTGAAAGTATTTTTTAATAAAGAGAGAGTTTGTCTCTTTCCTGATAGAAGTTCACACTTCTCAGGACTTTCTTGAACAAGGAAGAGTCTATGTCTTTGGCTATATCTTGGGTTAGAGTTTAGGTTTAACTTGTTCCTTAGTATTCTTTTGTTTTCCCTAAAAGGTTTAGAGCGAGCTCTCAGGTTTTAGATCCTCCTTTTGGTGTCTTGGCTAAATCCCTGCAATCCACAATAACCTCAAGATTTTTAACAATCTTGTTTTCAGTTTTCTCTTTGTTCCTGTTTCTTTCTTTGATAAACGAAAAAAGGTTTTTATTTCAAATTTTCTTGTTAAAGCAGTTCAAAAAAAAAAATTTATTGCATTTAGTTTGGTAAAGTAGTCAAGGTTGTTTTTTTCAAAAGAAAAAGAGTCTTCATTTCAAAGTTATTTTTGATTTCCTGAAATACAAGTAGTTTTTCTTAGTCAAACAAAAGAAAGTCTTAGGATTTATTCATTTACAAGATCTTGAAATATTGATTAAAAAATTTGAATTTACAAAGAGTTTTTACAATCTTTGCTTTAGTTTCAGAGTATCTTTTACTTTCAAATGCTTTAAAGTTATATTCCTTATTTGTCTCTTCATAACACCATTAGTTTCACTACCACACCCTTTTGTGTAAATCAAGCCTTAAAATTAACGCTTAATTAAAATATATTAGACTTTCTATCTGTAGGGTTCACCGACTAGTTTAGGGTTTTAGGGCCTTGAATTAGGTGTGAAGAGGAAACTCTTCAAGGCCACTTTAAAACAAACATTGGAGTCTGAGATAGGGATTTTTTTAAGTCAAGCATCGTTAGAGTTAGTTGGGAATCCCCTCTAACATAGGGGATAAACACGAGTTCGTGTGAGGAAAGGCAGAGGAGATAACCCCTCCAAAGATGGACTAAACGTAGTGGGGATTGTATATTGAGGGTCTTTCTCTGGAACAATATCGATCGCATTTTCCTATGAAGCTTCATGGACCTAGAATCTGTTCAAGATACTCATTTGTCTTCCCTTGAAAGTCTTCATACTTGTTATCCTACTCTCTACGATCTACCTAACTATCGACTATACCCACCTGGTGACTGACTGTGATATGGAAACCTAGTTTCCCATATTTTATGGACTTACACAGGTGACTTCGGGGGTATACCGTGGTACCTAGGGTGGATGTTGGATCACACTTCACAAAGTATACCCGGAGGGTTCTTCCGTGTTCAAGTTTCATTTGCACTGGTTAGTTGCTCTAGTGTCAATTCGTATAACCATCCTTCCCACTAGTTAGACAACTGCTTGATTTATCTTTAGGAAAAAATTTAGTGTGTGATTTGTGTTCCACACTAGTCAAGCCTTATTGTGTCATTTGATCATTTCAAAAAGTGGAATATCAACAACTTTTTCATTCATAAAGGCTTCATGGTCTGTCAACGGTTACTTTAGAGCCACCTCTTCCACCATTGAGGCGAAGACTTGATTAAGAAGGGTTGTTCAAATCCACCAAGACATAGGAAACTGTGCCCAAGCCTGCTCTGAGAGGCGACCTTTTGACTCTGAAGGAATCCATCGTTTCTGAACTTGAAACTGAAGGTTTTAGGTGAGCCAATCCTTCGATTACCGACTTGTCAGTGATAATATTGATTTAGATTGTCCCTCCTGAGGTGACATATTCTGATCGCAAGCTAGTTCTACGAGCGGTAATGGAAGCAAATGCTTCTACTTCATTTGGGACTCCCCCTACTCCTGTTAGGGATACTACTGGAGGGGGAATTCTACCTCCTCCCCCAACTTCGCTAGTCAAGACCATAGTTGTCTCGACTCCCACAACTTTGGGTAGTGGTCTGATACCTTTAACAACTTTGACCACTATTCTATTTACTCAAAATGCAACGGGCGTTCCCTTCTCATACGAGATACCTAGATTTGATACAAACTCGGTTATTACTTATTCTACCTTGCAGACCATGGGTCTAGGGGTAGGGATCTCAAATGCTCCCTTTCAAGGGTCAACTGTGCGTACTATTGTCCCTTTTAATGTTATCCCTTACAGTGGTGGTCATATACCTCCTTTGTCCCCTTCACTCAATGGTTCTTTTGAGAATCCAATTGGGCCTAACATTAATTATAGTTTGTTTGGTGGAGGTAGTTTAGGACCCTCATCTTATACAACATCGGTGGGATATATTTCGTTCTCTTTATTCGGTGTGTTTGGAAACAACGCTTTCTCTTCGGTTACTTTCTTGAATGGGGGAAACCACACTGGTTCTTTGGAATCCTTGGCAGGGCTCATTTCCCTCAAAAGGATTGTCGATCAGGCATAACCCCTTCCATACTTAATGGAACCCTGAGAAAGGCTATGTACCCATGCCCATCAGATCGACTGGGGGCATCCCCTCCCAAGGTCCTTGGAACAAAACATAGGGAGAAATCTCTGCCTACGCAAGATATGTCGTCCAATTTCGGGAGTCAGTCGATGATGCCTTAATAGACACAATTTCCTTTTGTTGGTCAAGGCCACGATTTCTACAAAAACCCTATCCAACAATCCAACTTTTCCTAGCAACCTGGTGCTAGTCAAAATCTAGGACCCTTTTTTTCTGTAAATAATTCACAACCGAAACTACCATTTCTAGCAAATTTACATCTTCCAAACTTGTCAATATTACTGAATGACCTGATTTTTCATGATCCTTATTGGCCCCCCATGACGACTAAGTGTCCTTCGACTATTCCAAAATTTGAGGGAAATCCTGGAAAAGATCCAGGTGATCATGTGACTACCTTTCACTTGTGGTGCTCATCAAACTCATTGAAAGACAACTCTATCTAGTTGCCCCTTTTTCAACACACTCTTATAGGGGTGTTACGAAGTGGTATATTGATCTCTATGGCTTGAGGTATTCTTACTTTAACGACTTGGTGATGGTCATCTTGAACCATTTCCAGTAGCCTGTGAGATACAATGCTGGAACCGAATTGTTGGCCAACTTTGAGAAAACCAAGGCCGAACATATCTCTGATCATATCTGAGAATAGCGGTGAAGAAAGAGATTGATTAAGGTCAAGGTCTCTCCTCCTTTATTTCTTGATTGGTTCTTGAATTCTTTGGTTCCCTGTATATCCAAGGATGTAGCGACTTTCGGGGTGTTTTCAGAAGAGGAGTCTATTATGAGAACCCAAAAAATTTAACTAATCTACTCTTAGTATGGCATGCTCTATGAGATATTTCTAGATGCACCATGGTCTACTCTTGATAAGGACATACAAAATTACGAGCCCCATTTCAATGGAATTGTGGACTCAGCACAAAGTATGTCCATGGATCTGTTGTCAAATCAGTTGCAACAATTTTCGATTCAACAAATTGTGGCCAGCCAAACTCTGAGTTTGGTTATTTTCTCTACCCAGACATTGGATTTACATAGTGTGTAGCCAACGAATCCCAAGGCAAACCAGCAGACCGAGGGAAAGAAGAAACAATGAAATAAGAAGGGTAAAGGGGATAAAAACGCTACCAACAATGTTGGCCAGGGAAAAATGGAGAATAAGAAGTCGAAGTATCTATGTAATCTCATCACAGAAGACCACCCGACTCACCTGTGCCCTCGGCTTGTAGAAGCCCAGAAGCTATTAGCGCAGCAACAACCTATTTTGTTGACAAACCATTTTCCACAAGGGAAAAATATGGCTCGGGCTTTCGTATCCTCAAGGGAAGAAGGGGGCAATCAGGGACCCCCTGCACCTAGCAATAAAAACTCGGCCGCAAAAATTTACATGATGAATGCCAATGCTCATTTAGTGACTAGGACTCATGACTACGAAATGTCATAATATGTTGAGAAGGGAAAGGAAGCCACTAACCCATCGAATACTCTCCAAATTGAGAAACAGGTTGGAGAAACAATAACTCGCATCCCTAATGGTGCATTTAAGAAGGCTTCCCATAATCCAAACGTGAGGGCCTATCAGAACTACACTGTTGTAGAGGATCTGGCACAGACCCCTTGTGCAATGTCGGTTCTGGAGGTCCTCTAGAGTTTCCCCTCACAGTGAAAATATCGGTTGTCCGCCTTGGGAGTAGTAGAGACTAGTAATCCAGGAGTGATCGTTTTCGATCCAACCAACTTAAAACCTTGTCTTCCTTACCATGTTTCCTTCCATATAGTAGTGTCTTATACCACGAAATATTTTAGACAAAAAAAAAAATTGTATAGTGGTTGATGAGGGTACCTCAACTTGTGTGATGTTGTTGGCATGTTGGAAATCCATTGGCTAGCCTGAGTTGTCTCTGTCGCCTATGTTTCTTACATATTTTGACGGTCAGTCATTTAGACCACATGGAATAATTTCTTACTTTCCTGTACATTTAGGAGGTAAAACCGTGTGTGTCGAAGTTGAAGTGGTCGATTCACCTCTCGACTACAATATTTTGTTAGGAAGAACTTGGAATTATGTAATGCATGCAGTGATTTCTATGGTTTTTCGATTCTTGTGCTTTATGCATGAGGGTCAGATTGTGATCATCGACTAGTTGTCCTTCTGTCGTACTGACCCTTCATCGGGGGCTTCCATGGTCTCAATGATTGGTAACCCGCAGCCTAGCACTATCAACTTAGGTGTCGGTTTGTTTTTGTCATTGATGGGAACTTTTCATTACCCACTACCTTCCAACTATGTAAATATTATATCGTTTGTTCCTGACCAACCGAAGGGTGCAATTTTGCAAGTGTCGTCTTTTAGAACGAGATAATTTAATGACCCATGGAATTTACCTTCCCCATCATTTCGATGGAAGGGATAGAGCACCTTGGCATGGCCATGCCCTTATCCAAAGCTAATTTTGCATACAACATTGTCCAACAAGCCTCATCCAACCAAGATCTGGCTCCCTCATAGGAGTTAGATCCAATTCTTGAGCCTATTTGGGCTCAAGATTCTCTTGCCACTCAAGATCCTTTAGACTTGGTCTTGCCCTCTGACGAGGCGATTATCGAGGCAATTACTGGTCTTGATAGATCTTGGGATGATATTCATCATAGATATTATTGTCTTCTCGATCTTAGGAGAGTGGATGCAGGATAGTTTGTTTTGACCATGAATTGAGATAGTCCTTGTCCTATCAATCCTCTTTCTACGCACAGAATTTATGCCGAGGATAACATGGAAAGAATTTCTACAACAAATCCAATCAATATCTCCAAAATGTTTGGCGTCGTGGAGAATATTTTCATCGAAGCAAATTTCTCCCCTTAAGAGATTTGAACTTACACCAACTTATTCAAAGAGTTCTACGACGTTTTTTCTTGGTATTACGAGGAAATGCCAGGCATTGACCCACGAATTTTCGAGCATGAAATCATGAATTATCCATATGCCAAACCAGTCTGGCAGAATATTCTTCTGGTCAATCCTAAAAAAGAGGAAACAATCAAGGCATAAGTAGAAAAAAATCTCAAAGTTGGTTTTATATTCCCTGTAAAATTGACGGAATGGGTGTTGAATCCGGTTCTGGTCAATAAGAAATAGGGCACGATTTGCGTTCGTATGGAATTTCATGATTTGAATAAGTCCTACTCAAAAGAAAATTTCGCTACCTCGTTTATCGATCATATTGTCAATGAATTTGCAAGCTACAAAGTCTTTTCGTTCATGGACAGTTTTTCAGGATACAATAAGATTCAAATCAAACCCAAGGACCAACACAAAATAGATTTTATTTTTCCTTAGGGTAACTTTGCATATCGTAAGATACCTTTTGGCCTGAAGAATGTTGGCTCCACATTTTAGTGGACCATGTCATTCTCTTTTCATGACCTCAAACATATAGTCGAGGCGTACCTAGATGATATAGCATCACGTTCTCACAAGAGGTCTGATCACCCTGCCCATCTCCAACTAATCTTTGAGCGATGTCACTACTATCAGATTCACTTGAACCCTAACAAGTGGAGTTTCTTCGTGATGCCAGGTTGTCTTTTAGGCTTCACTGTATCGACAATAGGGATCATGATCTATCCTCTCAAGGTTGAGGTGATAGTTCAATTTCTTCCATCGTGCACGATACCCTGACTTCTGAGCTTACAAGGGATAGTGAATTTTCTATGGAATTTTGTTGCTAATTACGTAGAGATCACTAAAGGTTTTATGTGTATTTTAAAAAAATGAGTCTCATTATGTTGGGATTAAGCTTCTCAGCACTCCTTTGAAGCGTTGAAACGTGCCCTAAAGTCTTCCCCTCTCCTCCGGCCTCTTGATTATAACAAAGATTTCTTGTTGTATTTGGTTGTTGCAGATTTGACCATCAGAATGGTATTGGTTCAAGAATATGACATGATCGAGGAGCATGTCATATATTGTCTTAGTCGAGGCCTAGTTGGACCAGAACTCAACTACTCTCATGTTGAGAAACTTGCTTTGGCAACTGTCCATGTTGTCCAACGATTTCGTCGCTACATTCTACTTTGCAAGACCACTGTCATTGTCATCATCAACCCTTTCCAATATGTGTTAACATGACAGGTCATTGGTGGAAATATCAGTAGATGGATAGTAATCCTACAGGAGTTTGACTTGGATTTTGTTTCTGCAAAATCCAAAAATTCATTGGTATTTACCGAACTCATTTCGGAACTGCCAGTCGATTTTGGTGATATCATGCCTAAAGAGTCGCCTATTAATGGAGATCTTTTTCTAATTGCATCTTCGAACCCCTAGTATGGAGATATATGTTTGTATCTCAAGACTTTGAAGTGCCTCACTTCTACTTATCACGATGAGTGTCGACAAATTCGACATCATCTGTGCAATTATCTTATACTTGATGAAATGTTATATCGTCGAAGAGTAGATTGCATTCTTCGGATATGTCTTACCCACAAAGAAGCAGAGCTCATTTTGAACAACTATCACACTGGACCATGTGGTGGTCATTTTTCTGGGTTGGAAACAACCCAAAATATTCTACGTGAAGGTTACTTCTGGCCCTCATTAATAAAGGATTGTGTAGAGACAATCAAGAAGTGCCACCCATGTCAAATATTCTGTCAGAATATGTGGGCACATCATGCTCCTATGTTTTTGGTCATTGTTGTAGGTCCTTTCACCAAGTGGGGGATTGATTTTACTACTTGTCACCAAGATTCGGCTGGGGGGCATTGTTAAATCATCATAGCAGTAGACTACTTCACGAAGTGGGTCGAAGCTATGCCAACGTTTAGCAATGATGGTGAAACAATTACTCTTTTCATATTTAATCAGATAGTAGCAAGGTTCGGTATCCCAAAGGAGATTGTCATTGACCATGGCAGTCACTTCCAGATTAAAATGATGAATGAATTAACGTCAAATCTCGGGTTCAAAAAGGAACATTTTTCACCCTACTAACCATAAGCGAATGGTCAGGTTTAAGTTGTGAATAAGTCTCTCAAGACTATTCTTCAGCGGACAATCAATTCTTCCAAGTTGAATTGGAATTTGATGTTGTATTCAGTATTGTTGGCCTATTGAATGTCTGTGAAGACTGCCACTAGTTTTTCACCTTTTCAACTCATATATAGGATGGAAATAGTCTTACCTATTGAATGTCAGATTCCTTCTTTAAAGTTGGCAGTATAATTATTGTCGGACACTTCACCACTTGAGGAACGCCTTCTATATCTCAAGCATATTGATGAGGAGCGTCATGACAAAGCCTTAGCCAATGAGACTCATAAGAAATGATTCAAGTGTCAGTATGATCGGTCTGTTCATCCTCATATTTTCTTTGAAGGCTATCTTGTCATGGTCTATGATCAAGACAAAGAACCCCTGGGAACAGGAAAGTTCAAACCCATGTGGTTCAGACCGTTCATTGTGAAACTATTAGATAAGGGCGCTTATCATCTGGTTTATTTTGAGGTAAATTATTTGGTGGAGCCTACAAAAATGGGCTCTACCTTAAGAAGTACTAATCTTAGGTTGGTCACCTAGGTGACTTCTTGTATATATGTATAATCTCTTATACATTTTTGTCCTTTTTTGTTTTGTGGACATGTAGTTTTTTATGTCTTCTTTTTCACTATGGCAGATGTCAAGTGAATTGGAGGATTATTTTTTGTCTGCGGAAGGCACTAGCCGACACACTCGGAGGCTTGCTTCTGCATCTTGGGTGATTTTAACACCTGGAAGCTAGTTGCTATCTTTTGGAGGTATTTTTCTAGGTGACGCTACAAAAAATGTTGTCGAGTACAGCGCAGTGATAGAATTGCTTTGTGATTCTTTGTCACATGGAATTTATCGCCTCCGGGTCTACCTAGATGCTCATCTGGTTGTGTCCCAATTAAATTGGGTTTACCATGTTTATGATCCCACTATGCACCGACGATTTCTTAGGGTACATCTCTTAGAATGATCTTTCGATTACATTACGTATATCCATGTTCCTAGGAGATTTAATCATCTAATAGATACTCTGTCTAATCGAGTTTTATATTGGCATGTTGCTCAAATATAAAAAGAAAAGCACATGCATACACATGTAAATACATTTGTAAACAATGTTATCCATAAGACAAGAAATATGTATATATATCCCAAACATAGTGTTATGAGTACATAAGTGGCATGAAAGTCATCGGTCTACATCGTTGGGCTTACGCCCTCAAAAAATACATATAGTACAAAAAGTTTCCTCAACACATCAATGGTCTAGCACTATCTAGGTATGAGGCCTATTGGCCCTGCTATAATGTACAACGATGTTCGCAAAATGTTGGAACATATAGAACCAAGTCCGAGGAAAGCCTACTACATGTGGTTGCATAGCCGGGGAGAGATCCTTGATCTCGCCATAGGAATGACACGAGTGAGCGCAGTGAGGTTTCACTCCACTCGTTGAAAACTTTGTCAACCTCTCCGACTGGGGGTCCTTCCGCAGTTGTTGGTCCTCCTGTCGTTGTTGGTCCATCCTCAATTCGAGGATGATGTCGAGTCCTAGCGAATTCTGCTGGTTGAACAAGCCCCAAATATATACATAACAGATTAGTAATTCAGTACTCTATACACACGTAAAAAGGATATATATGAAATTTAAAAATTTAATAAACTTTAAAATATATGTTACCTATCTCGCCACACTCCTCATCAGGAGGCACAGGCATGTATGGGTCTCTGATGACATTGATCCTTGCCTACGGGTAATCCTCAATCACTGGAATCTGACGTGCCCACTAGTAAAAAAAATTGTCATCGAAGGTCTCTATAGTCCTCCCTCCACCTTGTCTAGGCAGCAAAGTTTCTCGTCTGCTCACTGCTGGGAAGGAAGCTAAATTCCCCCATACTATCTCTAAGGGACTAAGACTGGGCACCCTCTCAAAGAATAAGGAGCATAAGATAGTACCAAACCCAAAGTTCCTTTTGGTACGCTGCCAACACTCTGTGACTTGTCTATTCATGCATACAAGCATGGTTGTACTCAAGTAAAAAATGGTTACCTCCAAGCACTGAATGGAACAATGAATATTTATGCAGGAGGCTTGATGAAGTTATGTGGATCCAGTAATCTTCTCGATCACAAGTAATATCACTCATAAGGATAGGCTAGTGATCTTCTCGATAGGAAATTGAGAACCTAATTTCTTAGTGCCAGCCTCACAGTACATATTGATGTAGTCCTTGATGTTAAATTCCCTGGAGGAAAATTCCTCAAGTTGATTGGTTCCCCTCTTCTTGAGAGGCAAGTCAGAAAGTATATATCATCTATGGTTGAGGTCAGTGATTGACCCTCCAGTATGAATTCCTCAGCATCAAGATGCCAATACTCCATAAGAGCATTGAACATCGTTGGTTGTGCCCTCATAAATGGACACTGGAAGAACTTCCATAATCCACATTGTTTTAGTGCAATGATGGCCACAAGGTCCTCCTCAATCAATACGTCAAGCTTCTTGTGCTCTCTCTCTCTCTCTAGTGAACATACATCCTGTTACATGACAAAAGTAGAGAGGGATTAGTGCTTTCTTTTCATTTTTTTGAGGTAAAAGAGAGTGTACGCGAGATTCTTTTTACACAGCCGTGTATGTACGTGGGTTATTTGGTATTATGCCCGAGTACATACATGGGATGGCCTTGGGCAGCCTGCGTACATGCAGGGCCACCCTTTTTACAAAAGCGTGCCCCCTCCAAACTAAGAATTAAACTACAAAATAAGAATTGAATTGCAAGCATGGGTGTTTTGTACTTACTTGGTCCAAACATAAGGTTGTTTCGTCCACTGAAGCTCCCAAAATCCACTCTTTTAGCAAAGGGGTTTTTTTACCTTTTGGTTGATTTTCAATTTCCAATGGTAAAAATGAGTTTTCCACTTCTATTTATAGACCGTTTTGGCCATTTTTTCCCCTTTTTGGCCCCCTTTGTCATTTTTCCTGGCTTGGTGGTTACTCGAATTCACTTCTAAGTGTTCCATTGGTCGTTCCAATACTTTTCTACTTTTGGTTTGGTGATTTTTGGGGGATTGGATACATTTTTTGACATCCTTTGGTAAAAGTCATTTTTTCCAACTTTTAAAAAACAAGTTAGGATTTCATTCCCACTTATTGCATCTCATTGTCTTTTCCACTTTTCCATAGGATCGACCCCAGTGAGGCATGACACAGAACCTTCATTGCTTATTTGTAAGTATTGTAATTAGGTGGTAGAGCCTAACTTTACATGGATGTCCTAGGTATATCCTTTGCTACATTTTTGGAAGCCATGCTATTAGTTATAACTATAGGCTTGAGATTCCTTGTTAGTCCTATCATGATTACATAATGAAGCCTCATTCTTTTGTGCATCATCATCCTAGGCCTTACCCTCAGGACTCCCTAATGAGCATGCTTGGTTTTCTTTCAAGATTGATTTGAAATTCGAAAGAAACATCCAACAAGATTGTATTTATTCTTTTCGATCTCGTATGGATTACTTGAGAAATGTAGCCCCCTGGAGTCTTCTTTAATCCCTTTTCAAACTCTCTAAAAATGAAAATATTTTTGAGCGATCTTGTTTCCCTTCATGCTCGCCAAAATTAAATTTGAAGGCACATTTGTCTGGCAGTATTTTACCCCTTTTTTGATCTAGATGGATAATTTTATGAATAAAGGTATGCTCTAGGAACTATGGTTCGCTAGAAGAGTATTCTCAGGCGTAATTTTAACCCTTTTTGGGGCCTGAGGGACTAAATCTTCGAAAAAGGAACATTCTCCTTGGTTTTGGTTTATCACATTTTTTGGGCCTTGGAGATTACTTACGAAAAAGGAACCCTCCCCCCCTCCCCCCCAGAGTCCATAGTTAAGCTCTTTTCAGGTTCCCTAAAATTGAAAAGATAGTTGAGTGGTCTTGTTCCTTCACACTCATTAAATTGGTCCAGAATAACATCTAATGGCATCAGTTTAACCATTTTTCTAGATAGTAGATTATAGCGGAAAAAGGTACGCCTGAGGAAATTCATCTCACCAGGAGAGTTCTCCTTAATTACTTTTATAATTTTTCAGGATAAGGAGATTAAACTCAGAAAAAGGTTGTGATTCCATAGTTAATCTCTTTTCAGACTCCTTAAAATTGAAAATATTGTCGAGTGATCTTGTCTTTGTCACACTCGTTAAAATGGTTTTGATTAGATGTCTTTTCGGTGCAAGTTTAACTCTTTTTCAAAATGACTATACTAACTTCGAAAAATTTACTCCCTGGACTCTTCTTTTGTGTTTTTTCAAACTCTCTAAACGTGAAAAAACTATCGATCTTACCTTCTCTGGGCTTGTAAAAAAGTTACATAGAATGGGTCTCACTGTGTCATGTTTAATCGTATTCCAGGTCTCATCTTTGTGTCTTTGGCCTAATTTCGACTCCATGTTTCTCTCAACTGAATCTTTGAAGCATTCCTTATACGCAATCCTTGTAGCACTTATTTCCTTTACTACCTGACACCTTGACCCATGGAGAATTTTCCCCTAGTGTCCTTATATTGCACATGTCTCCTTTCCCTGAGCATTAGTGTGTTCCTCATTGTCGTGACACTTGTTTTATTGTCATGACACTTGTTCCTCATTTGTAACTTAGCATTCTTTTATTCTTTTTCAATATATTTAAAAATTGAAAAAGACAAAAAAAAAAAAAAAAAAAAAAAAAAACCAAAAAGAAGGGACGAGAAATATACATTTTTTTTTCGGCATCAAAGATAATCTCCCTTGGACAAAGCACATCCTTTCATTTGTTATTCAAGCATTGGGATCTAGTATGAACTTAGGGAGTTGTTCTCACTACATAGATTTGTGTCCTCCTCCATCTGGTTACTCTTCCAAACATATGGAGAGTTTGTTTTGCCTCCTACATCACAATCTTATGTCAATGTCATTATGCCTGAGTCTGATCATCTTTCGTGATTTTGTCCAAGGGAAGTTTTATCCAACCTGGGTCGGCCTTTCTACAATTTGTCTCTTGACTTTCATGAGTTGGCCATCCTAAGAGTCCATTCAAGTCTAGATTTAAAATTGACGAAGTTTTCTGCCTGATCATCGAGATCCTCCGTTCTTTTCTCGAAGAATTTTTGAAGACCTCAGAGTAGTGATTCTTACACTCCCATTGTACTCCTACCTAATTTTTGAAGATCTTGAAGTTGTTGCTCGAGCTATAAAGACTTCATCTCCAGTCGTAGGCGTCACTAGATTCTTGAAGATGCATATTGTACTTGTATATCTTCGATTGATTTTGTGATGTAGATATGTTTTCTATTTCTCATGGATACACTTTATATAGTTATATGACATGAATATGCAGTGTATTTGATTGGAATCCATGATTTAGTTCATCCCAAGCATGGGTATGCCTACCTTGGAGAGACAATTGTTGTTTTACAGATGGCACCTCCCAAACTCTGGTCCCAAGCTCACTTGATTTTGTGCATTGGTGAAGATGTTGTAATGTATTTAGGCCATCAGTTGCTCTTATGACCTCATACATTAAGGGGCATTTGTTATAGCCCTAAAATTCCATACTCATGCATAGATGGAATTGGCCTTCTTACTTGCATAATTTTCCAAATCACTGCTAAGGAGATCTATTTAAGAAACCATTTCTTAGAGCATGTACGCATCATGCACCACTATTTCCCATGTACATACGCTATAAATCCCACGTACGTACACTTTTTGCACACTAAACAACCCGTGTATACCTCCAAAAGTTTCAAAAGTTCAAAAATTTTAAGGAATTTGGTGGAATTTATGAGCTATTGGAGGTTTCCCAACCAATTCACCTGCTATAGCCTGTCCCCTAATCAAATAATCATCCTTTTCTCATATAAAATAAGGTGTTGGGGTTTCATTTCACAACAAAGCATTAGAATGGTGAAACTCTTTTCAACTTCACTTCCCTTCCTTGCCCGAGCATTTGCACCCTTTTGTGAGTTATTGCCTCACCATTCCCTCTTCAACTCCTTTTCTTCCATTCAATCCAGTCCCTTTCCTTGAGGTGATTAGTATATTGTGAGAAGAGACTTATTGAAGGTGCACTTGGAGCATTATAAAGAGCATCCCAGACCAGGTTAGTGGAACGGCAGCCAACAAGGATTGTAAGTTTCATTATTTGTTTAATGAATAAAATAATATCTTTTCCCTGTCCCAAATGATGGTGTTTTGTGTCTTTTCTTTGATTTATACATAACATTTGATATATAACCCTAATTTATGAGTAGAAATGGCATGCTTGTAGCCTTGTTTGCCTAGTCTTGGATGCAGGTCAACTTTTGGAGGAGACTTGCATCCTTTGGAGCTACAAAGCTTGAGGAGATCATCACCAAACATTGGATAAAAGGTACAACTACCTATATTCTCTTCTACTTCTTTATGTTCATTTATTTTGGTACATTTTGGGTAGTGTAGAAACCAGATTGACTTTTAGGAGGTCATTTTCTCTGTCTATATTCTAAACCGTGGTACAGTTATAGGGGGATTTTCCCGCTAGCACTTTCTGTAGATAATATTTCTAAGTCTTGGGTAGTAGATTTAGGGGCTTCATTTCATGCCACGCTCCATAGGAAAAAATTTCTAGATTATGTTCAAGGTGATTTTGGATAGGTTCATTTGGGTGATGATGCACCATGAAAAATTGTTGGAATGGGAAAGGTAAAAATAAGGCAGAGGAATGGAAACCAATGGTTGTTGAAAGAGGTAATACATGTTCCAGATCTAAGGAAAAATATAATTTCAACAGGGAAGTTGGAAAGTGAAGGTTGTATATCCATATTTGCAGATAAGGTGTGGAAGGCCACTAAAGGATCATTGGTGATAGCAAAAGGAGAGAAGGTAGGTACATTGTATTTATGTACTGGTAATATTGACTCATCTATCTCTTTAGCTTCTATAGGAGTGGATACAACACAGTGGAATCATAGTCTTAGGAACATGAGTGAGAAGGGAATGCAGATACTTCAAAAAATAAATTTATTGCAAGATCTTAAACAAATTGATTTGCATTTCTGTGAGCATTGTGTTTATGGAAAACAAAAGAGAGTCATATTTCTCAGAGTCAAAAAATAAAAGAAGAGTGAAAGGTTAGATCTTGTGCATACATATGTATGGGGACTAGCTCAAGTGTATCTCTTGGTGGCTCTCATTATTATATTACTTTTATTTATGATGGAACTAGAAAAACTTGGGTTTATTGCATTCGACAAAAGTATGATGTTTTGATACTTTTAAAAAATTGAAAGCTTTGGTTGAGAATGAAAAAGGAAAAAGGTTGAAGTGTCTTATATCAGAAAATGGAGGTGAATATTTCAATAAGGAGTTTGATGATTACTACTCATACCATGGGATTTGTAGAGAGAAGAGAGTTCCAAGAATACCACAAGAAATTTTTGTGTCAGAAAAGATGAACAAGACAATCATGGAGTGTGCAAGGAGTATGAGATTGCATGTTGGTTTTCCCTTATAGTTCTGGGAAGACATTGTAGATATTGTTGTTTACTTAATAAACAGAGGACCTTCAAGCTCTTTGTATGGTGGAATTCCAGATCATGCATGGACAAGTAAAGAGGCAAACTATTATATTTTCAAGACTTTCAGTTGTGAAGCATTTGTCCATATTGATAAAGAAAATAGAACAAAGATTGAGGCAAAATCCAAGAAGTGTACCTTTATTGGATATGGAGTTAATGATTTTGGTTATCTCTTATGGGATTATGAAAATCACAAAATCATTAGGAGTAGAGATATCATATTCAATGAGAAAGTCATGTACAAAGATCAGTTGCAGAGAAAGAAACAGGAAAAAGAAAAACCAGAATACACAATGCTTGAGGAGATCAAAAACAAATTCCAAAGGTACCATAAAATCAAAATGTACAACAACAAGAGAAATAGGTATCTCAAACTCCTTCAAGTGTTGTTACAATATATACCAGGTTAAGTAGACCCCCTGAACGATACTCTCCTTCGTTGTATTATTTATTGTTGACTGATTCTAGTGAACCAGAATGTTATGAAGAGGCAATGCAGGTAGACACTAAAAAGAAGTGGGAGCAAGGCATGAAAGATGAAATGGATTCCTTGGAAAATAAACAGACTTGGGATTTGTTTTAATTCCTTGCAGGTAAAAGAGCATTGCAGAATAAATGGGTTTACAAGTTGAAGGAAGAAGATGGAGGAAAAAAGTGGTACAAGGATATACTTGTTGTAAAGGTGTTTGCACAAAAGAAAGGTATAGATTTTGATGAAACATTTTCTCTTGTTGTTAAAATGACTTAAATTAGGACTATTTTAAGTCTTATGGAAGTAGAATATTTGCATCTTGAACAGTTAGATTTAAAAACATATTTTCTCCATGGGTATTTGGAGGAAGAGGTTTATATGCCGCAGCTAGAGGGGTATGAGGTCAAAGGGAAGGAAAATTTGGTATGCAGGTTGAAGAAGATCTTGTATGGCCTAAAGAAAGCTCCGAGGAAGTCGTATTTTAATTTCAATGGGTTTATGATAGAACAGGGTTATAGTAGATGTCATTATGATCACTGTGTTTGTTTTAAAAGGCTAGAAAATGGAAGCTATATTATATTTCTATTGTATGTAGATGACATGTTTATTGCAAGTTCTAATATGTAGGATATAAATGTGCTCAAGAATAAATTAGATAATTCATTTTTTATGAAGGATTTGGGTGCTACAAAGAAAACTCTTGGTATGAGGATAACAAGAGACAGGAAAAATTGCAAATTGACATTGTCTCGGGGTGAGTACATAGAGAAGGTGTTGGAGAGGTTTAGAATGTAGAATGCAAAACTAGTCAGTACACCTTTGGCCAGTCGTTTCAAATTAACCAAGGAAATATGTCTCAAGACACAAGAGGAGACACGGGAGGAGATACAATACATGTCCAGGGTCCCTTATTCATCAGCAGTTATCAGCTTGATGTATGCAATGGTTTGCATAAGACCATATATTGCACATGCAGTGGGAGTTTTGAGTAGGTATATATACAATCTAGGTAAAGAACATTGGGACGAAATAAAGTGGATTCTCAAGTATTTGAAAGGTATTGCTACTCATGCATTATGTTTTGGAGGTTCAGATATTGTTCTACATGGATATGTTGATTCATATATGCAACGTTATAAAGATAGCAAGAGGAGCACCATGGGGTATGTTTTTACTGTAGGTGGAATAGCAGTAAGTTGGATTTCAAAACTACAAAAGGTTGTTTCACTTTCAACAACAAGGCAAAGTATGTTGTTTCTATAGAGGATAGTAAAGAGATGATTTTGTTATAGAGGTTTATGGAGGAATTGGGAAAGAAGCAAGAGAATAGTAGGTTGTACTGTGACAACGATAGTGTCATTCATCTTGAAAAGAACTCATCCTTCCATTCAAACACTAAGAATATACATATCAAGTACCATTTCATACGATATATCTTGGAAGATGGACATTTGAAGTTGGAAAAGATACACACTAGCCAGAATCATGCAGACATGTTAACAAAGGGAGTAATCGGGGACAAATTGAGTTCCTGCTCAGTTTTAGTTGGTCTTCAAGGATGAAGGTGAATATGATAAATTTTCCAAGTCCAGCAAGGATCATAGTCCATCAGATATAGTAGCGTTGGAGTTGTTGAGATTAGTCTCCAAGTGGGAGATTGTTCGTTGTGGAGCCTGATTATCTTCCTGATTCAGAGGTTTTTTGTTTTCAGCCATATTTATACCCCATGAGACTTTACACCATGGAAGACTGTACTACCCTCCACATGGGGGAGTTGTATGGGGGGATTCCCCCCCCCCCCCCCCCCCCCACGGGGTCCAGGGGAAAGAAAGCCTCCGACGGGGGTTCGCAAGCGAAGCCCCCAAAAGAAAAATTGCCTTGTAAATGTATATTGTAATTTCATAGTAAATCTGGATTGTTCATTATAAGGTCATAGATATGATGGTAGAATTTATGTTAGGTTTTTTTCCCCTAGAAAGAAACCATGTTTTATGAGGGAAATGTATTATGGCTATGTATCATTGTGAATATTGTATTCTGAGAGAGGAGACTGTGAGAGAAAGAAGAGGAAGTTACAGCAGGTGTGTTGTAGGTTGTATCCCTTCAGTTGTTGGATAAAAAAAAGGAAGGACCTAGAAATTTCTCTGGTGGACGTAGCCCACACTGGGTGAACCATGTACATTTTTGTCTCTATTGTATTGTGTATCTTCTATGTTTTATTTCCGCATTTTTTTTTATTTTATTGCTCTACGATCCTATTTTTCTAAAAATAACTAAAAGTAAGAAGCTGATAGGGAAGACACCGTTCTAGTTGGTCTATGGACAGGAACCAGTAATTCCAATGGAATTCATTGTACCTATTCTTCCCATTGAAACCATCACTGAAATTTCGAACATAGGTGCAATAGAGGAGAGATTGGCACAGTTAGTCTAGCTTGAGGAGGATGATTTTTTGGTTGGATTCCATCAACATGTGTAGAAATCCAGAGAGAATTACTGGCATGATCAACATATTAAGACCAATAAATTCCAAGTATGTGACTTGGTACTACTCTATGAAAGAAAGTATCTAGAACACCCATGGAGGTTTTGCATGCACTGGTTAGGGTCGTATGTGATCCAGCGGATAACAGAGACAAGTGTTGAACAGTTGGGAACCTTGGATGGACAGATCTTCGACGGAATGGTGAATGGAATTCAGATGAATCTCTATAGAGACAGACGATCATCTGTGCAGTGACCTATGTAGTGCGAAAAACCCCTTTATTATTGTAGATGTACCATAGTAGCAAGAAAAATAAGAAAAACCACATAAAAAATAGAAAAAGGAAAAAACAATAAAAAGCTACTGACAAGAGAAAAAAAAATAAGTAGAAGCCCAAGGTATCAAAACTTGTGTAATTGTACTAATCATCTTACATGAAGTGAACACTATGTCTGATACAAGTGGATATTGGTGGCCACCCACCTATTCCAACTGGCTCCTCTTGACAATTTTTAGTTCAACACGTTCTTCTGTACTTCATTGTAATTGTGGGTTCTACACTTCCGGGCTTGTTTGAATCCCTAAACATCTTCCAGGTGGCGAATGGTGGTTGCCCACCTAATCCAACTCGATTATTTTGGATGTTTTCATGTCAGCACATCTTTCTGTACTTTCAGGGCCGTTTTGGGGCCCTAAACAATGTTTTATTGGCTTGCCACAGTCAAACTATAGATGGAGTCAGAGTTTGACGGTGTAATGTGTAGTTATCAAAAATCCCTTTGCAACAGGATATCACGCACTTGAAATGGAGGTCATATGAAAAAATTACGACCCTGGGAAGTTGAGGTACCAACTTACCCATCGGGGCCCACATAAATTTTGGTGTTTCATCTCCTAGAGTTACTTTTTTGGATGTCTAGGGTTTTGGCATTCATAAGTAATGTTAAAAATGCCTCTGGAGCATCATTGTAATCATTATGCTCAGACAGATGCACATAGCAGCCACATCTCTTCTCAAATATAACTACCACCACTCTAGCAAGTTGTTTTCAGTTCTGCAGTTTTATAGTTTCAGCGTATTTCATTTATTCAATAGAAGATATTGTTCACTGGATATATGTGTTGTTCTATGTATCTATATGTTTATTGTATTTAGTTCGTTAATCAATTAGTTCCTCTCCTAAATCAAGATCAGTGGTATCAGATCTGTCTGCTCTTCATTTATTTTTATTCGTGCATGTCCCCGACAAGATCTAGGTATAAGAAGTTGGAAATCAAACCATTCAAGCCTTTGCAAGATTGGTCTCCTCGAGCCTGACAAAAACCCATGGGGGGGGAAAATAAAGATGATGGAGCAAGAGATCCCTTTAACATGTTTCTCAAGGAAGCCCTTGTGTGACAAAGGAACGAAATGATGGACAACTTTGCACAAATCCTTCGACGGTTTCCCACATGAGAAGCATATTCATCAAGCGGCCATGCAACCCCCTTCAAGGTACATGTAATTTTTTATATTCCATTATTTGAAGGACTAATAGATGTAGATGTTGTAGATAAATGGTTGAATCTACTCGAAGTATATTTTTCAGTTCAAAATTTTTCCAATAGGGAAAATATCACTTTTTCACTCCTCAAGTTCGTCCCCCATCTTAAGGACTCGTGGCATACTTACTCTGATAAAAGTGCCATATAAGAATCTGCAATATTTGCGGTCACCCCCACATGAGATTCCTTCTGGGATGCCATTAAAAAATAGTACTACCATGTTGGAAGCTACGAGGACCAATAAACTAGATGGACCACCCTGCATCAGGAAAGGGACCAGATAGTACCAGATTTCACCAATATTTTCCATAACCTGTGCACCAAATTGGGTATCAAAGACTCTGAGAAACATCTTGTGCTCAAACATCATGGTTTTTCTCATAGATACATTCAAACAGAAATGGATTTTTTGAACATCGTATCATTGGGTACGGCTTATAGATATGTTGTCAAGATCCAGCAGAAATATAAGCAGAAGAGGCAAGAGTTTGGGTCTGCAAACTCCTCACAGTCAAAGCAGGGCAAAAGAGACCCCAACCCACACAAGAAGGGATAGATCAAATATGGCCACTCTCAGGACAGCAAATCCAAGCCTCAACACAAGAAGGGTAATGAGAATTCGAAGGACATGGGAAAATGGTGTGAATACCATAAAATCCCTTGGCACAACACTGAAAAATGTTGCTCCAAGAATTCACTCGTGGCCGACCTAAAATATTCTGACTCAGAGGCTGATTTTGGATCTAAATCAAATCCAAAAGGATGGAAGTTTATTATCTATGTTGAACCTAGTGCAAATGTCACTACCACCAATGTCCAGCCAAGGGAAGCAGAAGAACCAGAGGAAGGGGAATGCCTCTTTCACTCACAGATGTGGGTAAAGGGGGCTCCATTTCATTTCATTGTCGATAGCGGTAGTCGAAAGAACTTGATCTCAAAAAAGTTCATCAAGTGGCTAGACCTACCGATGACACCGCACCCTCAGCCCTACACCATCGACTGGCTTCACAAAGGAAGAGATCTTTGCATCAACCAACAGTGTCATCTTCCCTAAAGCATCAAGCCTTTCAAAGGAGAGGTATCATGTGATATTTCTCAACTTAAAGTTTGTGATGTTATTTTAGGATAGCCATATTTGTGGAAGAGACATGTTGTGTATGAGTCTAGACCCTACAGTGTTATTATTACTTTGGGTAGACAATTGTAATGGATACCAGAGGTAGCACCACCTACCATTATTTATTTAATCTCTACTAAGAAATGTAGTAAGTTCATTTCACAGAATGAGAAGTTAATATTCTTTGTGATGTGTGCTCATAGTAAGCAGAAGATCGTTGATCCAAAATCGGATCCAGGAGGCTCCCCATGTCCAGATATGCTCAAAAATCAAAGTTATCATCATCGGATGAAACCAATTCCATTGTGTCTGGCTCTTTGTTCTTATTCTGGCCATATATTTACTTCCTCAAATGGACGTCGTATGAGAGAGTTACCGCACTCTGATCATTTTTCCAAATAGGCAAAAAGTCAACAAGCAAAAAAAAGTCAATGTTGACATCATCATGCCGATGTAGCATTGAGACATGTGGCAGCGCAACAGCAGGCTGACTAGGCAGATGACAGTGTTCCAATCTTGTTTCAACAAGTGGCACTTGGTGTGGGAAAATGAAAAGGTGCCATGTGGCCCAAACGTGGGTTACCACATGGCACCCCATCATTTGTTTAGATGGATAAAAAATTTGGAGGCTAGAGGAATTGAACCCGTAACCTTTAGCATGGGGGAATATGTTTGGGATAGGTCAATTTCCAACGCGCCAATGGTGCGAATTGTATAAACAAGTCCAAATTAATATACATATATATATATATGGTGGTTTTATTGTATAAACAGAGGTGGAAGGGGGTTGGGGCCTAGCCCCAGCCCGCAGAATATTTGTTGCATATAACCTCAGCCTACCATATGGAGCACTCCACTACCGGTTCTAGATTTGGGGGCACATATTGTTATCACCTTCCTGCCATATGACTTGGGGGTAGTGACCATAATCCAGGTGCATATGGTGGGGCACGGTGCTATGAAATTTTACCATGTGACCATTACTTGTGGGCTAAGGGCCAATGCACAGCCCTTAGGGGTTGGCTCTTGGCCAATTATTGCCATGTGGCCTTGTTTAGGTTCGCGCGTCCGAGACTTGGGGATTATGCCCATATTTTTGTAATAAAGTGGTTTTTGCACTTTAGAATAGTGATTTTAAATGATTTCTTCGGCTGTTATTGGAGATTTTTGGCCCTTTTGGGGGGATATTTGGCCCTTTTTGGGGCCAAATCTTGGGGGGAAGTTGGGATATGGTTACCAACTTCAGACCTATATAAACCAGGCCTTCTTGAGGCCATGGGAGGAGATTCAAAGTAGTTTTATGCTGAATATTTTCCAAGCCAAAGCCATTTTTATGTAGGGAAGTTGTTGAGGAGCGCACCTTTGTGGACCATTTCTGGGAGCTTCGGTCATCCGATTTGAGTGTTGTTACTTATGTTGGGTTCTTGAGATAGGGTAGAACAAGACAAGATCCATTTTGTAACCTTTTGGCACTATTTTGATGTACTTATTGAGCTTTGAACAGAAATATGAAAGCCTCACCCACTCTGACAAAGGCCCGAAGACGTACGTGAGATTGCCAAACTCCGTTATCACATTGGTGTTATGGTTTGTTGTTGTTTTATGATTCATTTCATTTCTGTACATGCTTATATGGCTGTCACATTTCTTCTATACTTCTTCCTCTTTCTTTAAGCTTCCTAATTGGTTAATCAACACATTCTTAATAACTCAACCATAGTCGTGTAAAATATTTTTCTAGATCAAGTGGTATCAGAGCTAGTTGACGTTTGGATTTGAGTTTTACATGTTAACCATTGAAAAGCTACTTCATGGTGAAGGTGACATTGTTGAAGAGAATCCATTGATTGGATTGAGAAAGACAACTTCTCAAAGTGAGAGGATGGCATTAGAAGAGGGACTTTCTCAGGATGAGAAAGAGTTTCGAAAAACTTTCTTTGTTATGTCGGAGATGATGAAGGTTTTGTATGATGATTACTTGGAACATAAGAAACCAAATATGGGTGAATAATTAAAGGGAAAAATTTGAATAAGGAGAGGATCCTCCTCATATTCCTCCTTCACCTCCATCATCACCTCCTTCTTCTCCTTCTTCTTCAAGTTCAAGTTCTAAATCTGATGCAAAGAAACATGTCCATAACATAAGAATGAAATGCCTTAATTAAAACTTGATGTTAAATTCGAATTACCCATGTATGAGGTGAAGTTAATGTAGAGAGACTTAACAATTGGGTCAGACAGATGGAGGTTTATTGTAGTGTTCAACATATCAAGGATGAGGCCACACAAATCAATTTGTCATCATTGAGAGTTGTAGGCACAACACTCATCTGGTGGCAAAGCAAGTTGCAAAATAGCACGCAACAAGTGGGTAATGTATTTCCATCATGGAAAAGTTTTATTTCTACACTTAGAAAGAAATTCTATTCTTTGGGTTATAAAGAGAAAGCATTAATTGAATGAAAGATTTAAAACTAATAAAAGGACAAACAATGCAAGAATACACAGATGGATTTCGAAAAATGGCATTGATGTTAGATATTCCTTTACATACCCAAGAAAATATTATGAAGTATATGGGAGGTTTAGCTGGACATATTAGAAACATTGTATTCATGTTTGGACCAACTAATATTGATAAGGTTTATGTTCAAGCGACATACATTGAAGTAGGGAAAACAGGTGTTGGGGTATCAAGGGAATCATCTTCAAGGAAAGAGGACAAGAGGAAGTGGCATGGAAAGAAGTCAAACTTAGTGGCAAGAAAGGAAGAGAGGCCCTCTTGCAAGCATTGCAAGAAAGAGGGGCATGATGAGGATCGTTGTTGGCAATTGCATCCCGAGAAGAGGCCAAAGTGGTTCAATTAAAAGAAAAGGAGGCAAACAGTTGCAGCAACAACACGACTGAAAGACTTGGAATCAGATTCAGGTGATGAGTCAATGGTCGCATTGGTTTGTATGACAGGTAAAATTGGTGAAGGACTTGATTGTAGAAGTAACTTGTTTCACATAAGGGTCATCATGCGACATACTAAGTTTGACACATTAATTGATAGTGGATCTCAATCTAAACTAATTTTAGAAGAATTGGTTAAGAAGTTGGGGTTAAAAACACAAATACATCATAAGCCTTACACACTTAAATGGTAAGCAACAATCATCAAATGCACATAACCAAGCAGTGCACATTAAAATTTTCTATTTCATCTAAGTATGTGGATGAGGTAACATGTGATGTAGTGCCACTAAGTGAATGTGGAATGGTCTTAGGCAGTCCATACTTATATGATCGTAAAGAAATATTCTACAGGACAAAGAATCAATATCAATCAACCAAAGCAGGTCAAGATTATGTGGTTCATGATCATCATGTAAAGGAAAATAAAATTCTTCAAACTATGGAAGAGTTAAAGAAGGCAGTTCAAACAAGCAAAAAACCTATAATTGTTTCAAATCAAGTAATCGATCTTAAGCAAGAACAGAAAATGATTGTATTACAAACATATCAGCTTGTTTGCAGACATATTTTTTATGTTATCAATAGTAATGTTGTCTACATGGATGATAGTGGCTTCAGTAAGATGTGACAGGTTTCAAATGACTAACGATATGTTGTCAATTATTATGATTGTGTTACAATTAATATTGATGAGACAGGTGCACAGGACAAAGTTCAGAGACAGGGAACAAGTCGGGTGGCCTATCCCGAGCTTGATGACTAGTCAGTAACCTTTTGGGGACCAAAAGGTCCTTAGTGGGGAGCTGTGATCCAAAATCGGATCCAGGAGGCTCCCCAAGTCCAGAAAATGCTCAAAAATGAAAGTTCTCATAATCGGATGAAACCAATTCCATTACGTTCAGCTCGTCACATTGATTCCAACCATATATTTACTTCCTCAAATGTACACTATATGCAAGATTTATATCACTCTGATCATTTTTCCAAATAGGCAAAAAGTCAACAGGCAAAAAACATCAATGTTGACATAATGATGATGTCATCATGTTGGTGTAGCATTGATACACATGGCAGCACGGTAGTAGGCTGACTGGGTAGATGACAGTGGTCCAATCCCGTTTCGAAAAGTGGCACTTTTGTGGGCAAATGAAAAGGTTCCACATGGCCCAGACATGATCTACCATGTGGCACCCCATCATTTGTTTGGATGGATAAAATTTTTGGAGGCTAGAGGAATCGAACCCGTAACCTCTAGCATGGGGGAATGTGTTTGGGACAGGTCCATTTCCAATGCGCCAATGGTGGTAATTTTACTAACAAGTCCACATTAATATATATATATATATATATATATATATATGGTGGTTTTATTGTATAAACGGAGGCAGAAGGGGGTTGGGGTCTAGCTCCAGCCCGCAGAATTTTTGTTGCATATAACCTTAGCTTACCGTATGGAGAGCTCCACTACCAGTTCCATATTTTGGGGCATGGATTGTTAGCACCTGCCCACCATATGACTCGAGGGCGATGACCACAATCTAGGCACATATGGTGGGGAGTGGTCCTATGAAATTTTACCATGTGACCATTACTTGCAGGCTAAGGCCCAGTGCGCAACCCTTAGGGGCTAGTGCTTGGCCAATTATTTCCATGTGACCTTGTTTAAGGGGTGTGCATCCAATACTAGGGGATTATGCCCATATTTTTGTAACAAAGTGTTTTTTTCACTTTAGAATAGTGATTTTAAATGATTTCTTCAGCTATTATTGGAGATTTTTGGCCCTTTTTGGGGGATATTGGGCCCTTTTTTAGTCTAGATATTGGGGGGAAGTTGGAATATGGTTACCAACTTCAGATATATATAAACCAGTCCTTCTTGAGGCCATGGGAGGAGATTTAGAGCAAGTTTATGCCAAGTATTTTCCAATCCAAATCCATTTTTATGTAGGGAAGATTTTGAGGAGCGCACCTTTGCGGGCCATTTATGGGAGCTCCGGTAATCCGATTTGAGTGTCGTTACTTTTGTTGGGTTATTGAGATCTAGTAGAACAAGACCAAATCAGTTTTGTAACCTTTTGGCATTGTTTTGATGTACTTATTGAGATTTGAACATAAATAAGAAAGCCTCACCCACTGAGACAAAGGCCCGGAGACGTACACGAGATTGTCGAAATCCGTTATCAAATTGGTGTTATGGTTTGTTTTTGTTTTATGCTTCATTTCAATTTTGTACATGTTTATATGGATGTCACATTTATTCTATACTTCTTCCTCTTTCTTTAAGCTTCCTAATTGGTTAATCAACACATGCTTAATAACTCAACCATAGTCGTGTAAAATATCTTTTCGAATCAGTCGTCTCCACATATGTGGCCTCTACACATATCCTCTCTTTGCAGCAAAAGAAAATGGACAAGATCATGGAATAGTACAGAAACATCTTCTCCTCATCCACCGGGGTACCAACGCACTTCCAAGTCAAGCATATAATTGATCTAACCCCCGGTGAACCTCTACCTAATGTACTAGTCTATCGTTGCTCACTAATGGAAAATGACAAAATAAAGTGTCAAATCCAAGAGTTACTTCAAAAGGGGCACACCAGACCTAGATCCTCCCCTTGCAAAATCTCGGTTGTACTGGTGCAGAAGAAGGATAGGACCTAGAGGCTTTGCATTGATTAAAGAGAATTAAACAAAATCATAGTCAGCAACTGATACCCAATTCCAAGAATTAATGACCTTCTTGACCAACTCAAGGGGGGAAATTTCTTCAGTAAGATTGACCTAAATTATGTCTACCATCAGGTTCACATCGAACCAACTGATGTATGGAAGATAGCTTTCAAATCTAAAGAAGGTGTCTTTGAATGGTTGGTCATGCCCTTTGGCTTAACAAATGCACCAGCCACTTTCATGAGGTTGATGGATGATGTATTGAGAGACTTCACCAACTCTTTTGTGGTGGTATATTTGGATGACATACTCATCTTTAACAAAACTTGGGAGGATCACATGTAGCATATTCAACAAGTTTTGAGCACTCTGTGACAGCACAAGCTATATGTGAACTTGGAAAAATTCTCCTTTGGCATGAACAGGGTCCAATACTTGGGATACATTGTTGATGAGCATGAGGTACATGTTGATCAAGGTAAGATCCAAGTCATCCGTGATTGACCAGCCCCAACAACACTAACCGAGCTTTGGAGCTTCATGCGATTGACCAACTTCTATCGACAAATCGTGTTGGGATTCTTCCATATTGCATGGGACCTCAGCTATTTGACCAAGGGAGGTGGCAGGGAAAAGTTCATGTTCTGGAAGGAACAAAAATGAGCATTTGATGATCTGAAGCATTTCTTGTGCTCAACTCCAGTACTCTCCTTACCCGATCTACAACAACCATTCTAGATTGATACCAATGCATCTAACCATGTTGTAGGCACAGTTCTCACTCAACATGGTCATTCAGTAGCATACGATAGTGAGACACTCTCATATACTATCCATAAATACCCCACCTATGACAAGGAAATTTATTCCATTGTACAATCATGTCGTCAATGGAAACATTACATTCCGAGAAAGGAGACAATCATCCACATTGATCATAAGCCTTTGCAGTTCATACAAAAATAGGGGAAGTTGCAGAACGACCACCATCAGAAGTGGTCCACCTACTTGCAGTAGTTCCATCTCGACATCAAGTATAAGACAGGGAACACAAATCATGTCAGTGACTGCCTCATTCAACCTCCCATGGTTTTACTCACCACCGTGCTCCATTCTTGTGGACATGAGGCATTTGAGTGGCCCCAACTTTATCAGCAAGATCCAGACTTCGCCACCACCTATCATATCTTGGATACAGGCGCGAATGTCACTTATTTTCACACTCAGGAAGGATTGTTATGCCATATGGGCCATCTCTGTGTTCTTGTAAGTGAGCATGTAAATTTGATTTGGGAGGCTCACTAAAGTTGGATGGCAGGACATTTTTTCATGGAGAAAACTATGGTCATTCTATAGAAACATTTGTATTGGCCAAAAACTCGACAGGACGTCAGCAAGTATATCATATCTTGCACTGTATGTGCCATTTCCAAGCCATCCATCAAGAAGCAAGGCTTATACACCCCTCTTCCTACTCCTGAGAATCCTTGGGAATCCATATTGATCGATTACATGTCTAGCCTTTTGTCCACCAAGAAAGTAAATGATTATGTATTTGTGGTAGTTGACCAGTTTTTGAAGATGGACATCCTCACATCCTGCAAGAAGAACATCACTATGGTAGATACTAGCAAGCCCTTTTTCGAATGCATGTGGGTCCATTTTTTGATATCACAAACCATAATCTTCGATTGGGATAGCAGGTTCCTCAACACGTTTTTCTCGAGGTCACTATTGGACACCAAGATCACTAAGTCCACAACTTTCCTCCCCTAAACTGACAACCAAATAGAGGTAAACGATCGGATGATTTTCACATCCTGTGCATGCACAACTCTAATCATCCATGTACATGGGATGAGAATCTTCCCTATTTTCAGCACATTTACAATAGGGCTCTCCATAGCTCCACCAGTCATAGCCCCTTTCAGGTGGGGCTTGGATTCCAACCCTTGGGTCCCATTGATGTTTCACTACCTCTTACAACCACACAAACAAAACATTCTCATGTTCAGTCTGAGATTAACAAAGCCACTAGATTCATTGAGCGGATTCAGCACATCTTCCAACAGGTCCATGATATTTTGCAGAAAGCCAATGCTAAGTACAGGTAGTGCCATGATCAACATAGGGTACCACACCAGTTTCAAGTGGGATACAATTTTTTGTTACATTTTCAAAAAGAGCACCTTGCAGGACCCCATCGGAAGCTCTACTCACTTCTCTATGCACCTTAAACTATCACCAAGGTAGTGGGTAGAAATTATTTTGAGCTCAACACTCCACCCTTCCTTGGTTTGCACCTAGTGTTCAATGTGGACCTCCTTCGTCCATACTTTCCACCATTATTGGACACCTCAGAGATCACAGAATAGATAACAACAACAGAGCTCAACCCTGACTACATGGAAAAGGAATCCACTGATCAGATAGTGGACACACAAGTCAAGGGCACTCGCCAATAGGGGATCCGCCTTTAGCAGGTTGTCAAGGTAGGGAAGCTCCTGCACCAAGGCAAGTGCCTCACCCAGGTCCAAATTCAGCAAAATTTCCTCACCTGATGGGGGAACTCAATGCAATGGAGACCATTGCTTCCTAAGGGGGGAGGACTGATCCAGGTGGATATTGGTGGCTACCCACCTATTCCAACTAACTCCCCTTGACAGCTTTTAGTTCAGCATGTTCTTATGTACTTCAATGTAATTGTGGGTTCTACACTTCTAGGGTTGTTTGAAGCCCTACACATCTTCCAAGTGGAGGTTGGTGGCTTCCCACCTAATCCAATTGCCTTATTTTGGATTTTTTCATGTCAACACATCTTTTTGTAATTCCAGGGTCGTTTTGGGGCCCTAAACAGTGGCTTTTTGGCTTGGCACAATCAAACTATGAATAGAGTCAGATTTTGATGGTGTAATGTGTAGTTCTTGAAAATACCTTTTCAATAGGACATCACGCGCCTAAAATGGAGGTCATATCCAAAATTTACGACCCTGAGAAGTTGAGGTACCAACTTACCCATTGAGACCCACATAACTTTTGGTGTTTCATCTCCTAGGGTTAGGTTTTTGGATTTCTAGGGTTTTGGCATTCATGAGTAATGTTAAAAATGCCTATGGAGCCTCATTGTAATCATTTTTCTCAGAGGTATGTGCATAGTAGCCACATCTCTTATCTGAGATATCTACCACCATTTGACCAAGTTGTTTTTAGTTCTGCAATTTTACAGTTTCAACCTATTTCATTTATTCAATAGAAGATATTGTTCACCAGATATTTGTGTGGTTCTTTGTATCTCTTTGTTTATTGTATTCAGTTTGTTAATCAGTTCATTTCTCTCCTAAATCCAGATCAATGTCAATCTCAATGACAAGATATGGACAGGACCACCTGTGAAGAGAAACACATTAATACGCAGGTCAGCATGAAAATACCATTAAATACAGTCAAGCACAAAAAATACAGTTAGACAACTGGTGTGACAGGTCGATCGGTGGTACGTGGGAGAACTCGCCAGAAGGATTTGGCAATTAAGATGCAAGGATGGTGCAACTCATCAACTTCGATGGTGGAGGGGATGATATAGTTAAAACAAGACAGGATAGGTACAGTCGACACAATACCAAAACAACATAAGAATATCGTAAGTGGAACACATTTTTTTCATATCACATTAAGAAAATAAGAGAGACCTAGGGAGAATAGAGTTGAGCTTCAGCTCGATGAGCAGGCACTTTAGACAAATGGGGATAGTTCTGCCATGAATACCACCGACCTCTCAGGGCTGAGTAGGGAAGAAGATATGGTGGAAAAACCTACAAACCTGAAGTTTATGGACCAGTAAATTATCAAAGTACAGGCAATGCCAAAGTTGATCAGGGACCCATACTTAAATGTTAAGCACATACCACAAGAAGCGAATCACATTATTTCCTGCATAAAATTGCATGCTGACCGGGATAGACTCAGTATCTTCTTCAAGGGTTATGAATGATTCATGACAGTAAAAGAGAAGGAAGTGGACCAAGATCCCACTAAAAGAGAGGTTTCCCAAAAATTGACTTTGTATACGATTACCCAACTGAACAGGACGACATGGCCAAAATATGTAGGCGGAAAGGAGGAGGTTTTCAGCCTCAAGTAACCTCAGTGGATTACTGTTAGAGAATAAGATTACAGGAAAAGGAGGCTTACCAATTATTGTGCCTCTGAGAAGCGATGTTGGCCCCCTCAACAGCACGCCTCCTGATGTTGCCATCCAGACTTAAGTCATCATCAGGTGGGAAGAGTCCTTCAAGAGGGAAAAGGAGAACCCTCTAAGGTGTATTGCAATGAAACATAAATAAATCAATGGAATAAAACTGGATAAGAGGTAAAAAACATGGCACGGTAACAGAGGCCATCATTGTGACAGAGGTGGAAATAGCTAAAGCTACGAAACAATAGTTCATTACAGCATGGAAGAACAGGAAATAGGCCTAAGTGGCTCGGGAAGAGCCACAAGTGAGTGTTGGGGGGCTGTTGGAAAATAATTTTTGAATATAATTTTGAGAAGAATCTAAGTACGAAGAAAGTGCGTAGAAGGAAGGATTCGCACAAAAGGAAAGAATCGCGCAAAAGGAAGGAATCGCATAGAAGGAAGGATTTATGTAGAAGATAGAAAGGGTGTAGAAGGACACGAAGGACGAATACAAAGAAAATACAAAAGGATAAATAAAGTGAGCAAGAAAACGAAGCGCAAACGATGATAGTACAACTTTCTAGAAATTGAAGGACAACATAAAAGTTGTATAAAGAACAAGAAGTAGAAGAAGGAAAATAGCCAGCTAACTGAATATAGCTATGCCATGCATTGTAATCGGTTATTTTGGGAAAGATAAGAATAGAACTTGAAACCATAGATTTTGGGATATAAATATGTAATGGGCTTGGGATATAGATATACACATATAGATATAGAGAGAGAGAGAGATAGAGATATGCATATGCAAGTGTGATGATGTGTGCATGGAAGAGAATTGAGGTTATGGAAATATCATGAAGATGAATTTAGTAAGAAAGAATATGAATAAAGAATGAGTTTAGAAAGGATAGTGTGTCTTGTGTTCTTACTTGTCTTTATGCATTCATGAATGATGATATACTTCACATAATGAATTTAGTCTAGGAATGGGTTATACTGGAATGTTCATGTATGGTTGTGATAGTTTAGGTAATAATCAAGAACATACATAAGTTAATATCAGGAAGAATTATTCATGCATCATCCTCCCTTTCCCTTACTACTGTAAAAACTCGGTTCTTGCAGCCCCAATAGATACCTCAAGTGAGACTTCATCTGTGCAAGAAGGTGATGTTGAAAGGGCGAGTGTCTTGAGGGTTTTGTTGGTCACGGTCAAACCAAACCCTAGGTACGATAACCCCTATGAAAACAAGAAGAACACAACATAACCCCTTAAAAGATGCACCAAAGTCTTGTTGACTACTTATGTCTTCCCATCTATTTGTGGATTTTTTAGTATTATATTTGTTATTGAAATCAAATGAAGGATGAATGAAGTTATAAGGCCAAGACTAGACAAGTTAGCAATATAAATTTGAGCTTTAGGATCCTTTGCATAGCTCAGAGTCAAATTTTCGTAAGGAATAATTAATAAATAGAAAGAAAAAAATACATGCCCTTGTGCACATATGGAAAAATTAATCCCTAGGGGCTTATCGCAGTTCAAAAGGGGCTTGTCACAATCAAAAGAGGACTTATTGTGCCCCAAAAGAGCTTAAGCACCAGTGGAAAAGGGGATTATTGTGGGAACATATTATGAGTACCAAGGGCAAGCACTCAGAAAAATACATGTTCACCACAGCACGTTTTATTTCCTTATCGCTAACGACAATTTTTCCCGCAACATCAATTTACACGTGGAGCTAAAGTAGCATGTTGGTGGAGCATTGTCAAATCCAGCCAGAGGATACCATGTGGACATGTGGAACCTTCCTATTGCATGCGTAAAACCCTCAAATACGGGTGACATGTGTCCTTCTCCCCTACTACATCAGTGCCACTATGGGCCAGTAAAAACATACCACGTGTAAAAGGTGACATTAGCCTAATCATATTTTCCTTAGCCAAATTTTTATTTTGATCGCGTCTAGATTGATGGATCTCATACATCATCGGACTTCCCCTAGAGGATTTGTTTCAATGGTTGAGATTCACCCTAAGAGTCCCCTTGTTGGAGTCTTGTTTGATATCCAAAACCTAAATACTTCGATGGACACCCCCGATGGATGGTCCAGATATGCTCTCAGACCTCCTCAAAAAGGGATCGATCAATGGTCTAGATTGACTCTCGGGCCTCAAAGCATCTTGGATGAGTGTCACGTCATCCCGCCAATGGAGAAATGTCAAGGCCAACCAGAGGTCACCATGTGGACATGTGGAAGCCATTGTATGCACAGGAGAATATGTCAAATTTGGATGACATGTTTCCCACCTGTCTTCCACATTAGTGTCAACGAAGACCAATGAGGAGCTACCACATTTCTGGGGTAACGTCGGCATAATAATGTTCATTTCTTACCCATTTATGTCTTTCATTTGATCCCAGATTGATGACTCTCCTTACGTTGGTGAAATATCAATGGTCGTCGTAGTTCCTAATTTGGAGTCTCATTCGAACATGATCTTTCAACACTCCAAATGGGACACCTACGATGAAGAGTCCAGATCTATTCAGACCTTGTTTCAAGTGGGGATGACCAACGATCTAGATTCATTATTAGGTATAAAAACCTCATGGCTAGGTGTCATGTCAAATTTCTAGAAGAGAATTGTTAGGGACAATTAGAGAAGGCCATGTGGAAAAGAGGAACTCACCAAATGCATAGGTTAACACACCAAAAAAGGGGTGACACATGTATGGTTATCCTACCACATCGGTGCCATCATGGGACAATAGAAAATTTCCACATATCTAGAGTGATGTCATCTTAATCAGGTCAATGCCTTAACCATTTATGGCTTTTAGTCGAGACCAGATCAATGGATCTCCTATTTTTGGTTAAATATTAATGGTGGAGATTAGCTTGGACGTCATTAGCGGTGAAATGTGATGAACATTCCCCGACATGGGTTATCCTCGATCGCCCCGATGATGATGTCATTAAAGATAGGGTAGGTTCAATAGATAAATGGCCCATATCATTTCATGTTCTTGATCAATGGTTTCGTTTCAATTTTAAATATCAAGGCATTCCAGGCTTATCGGGTCGCATATCAAGGCATTTCAGGCTTATCGGGTCGCATATCAGGTACGTGATGGAAGACTCATATTCATTGCAAGATAGATGGCCCATATTTGATCATAGTTATTCCTCGATCATCAATACACCAAGAGTCAAGGTTGTCTTCTGATGACACATGTTTCATTTTAAAGGTCAATGGTCACGATTTATCGCTGAGATAAATCTAATGGTTGTTGAGTCTCACGTCTGTGCAATTTTAATTTTGAGTTGTTGCAGTGAGGTAAGTGATTACAGGGATATTTTCATAGATAGGGTGTGATTGATATATTGGCCTATGAATATCCATCTACTCCATGATCTTAGCATAGAAAAATCCATGCAGGTAAAAGTAATTAATTTTTACCAGAGGGGAAACCGTTCAAGAAATCAAGAAGCGCTAATCAATTTCAAGAAGATGGAATTTGTTTCAAGAAGCGGTTTTAGGGCATGAGCGAGAGGAATAAAATACAATGAAGGCACGTGTTTTCAAGGTTGACACTTTGGGGAATTGAATAGTTTTTTACAACTAGATTTGTTTGACCTGATACCTTAAGCACGGTCAGTTGATGAATGTAGCAAGAAACAAATACTCATCCCCTACATTTAAGTTTTAGTCTGTAATTCCTTCCTTACAGTATTTGTGTTCTTGTAAATCATCTCCTTGCACTCTTGTTTTTCTTATATCAAATCAGATTTTTAAAAGCTTAAACAACATGCCATTATTTATGTTAAGTATTATTGTATGATGTCTGGTAATGACACAAAATTGATTTCCTTTGAATGTATGACCATTTCTTGTCATTTTCTTTATGCATTTAAAATATATGCAGAGGGTACCTCCTTGAATTTGAGTTTATGAATATGTTAACACCTATTAGAGTTATTGATATGTATACACCTATTAGAGTTGTTGAATTCTTAATTTCTCAACATGCTAATCTATTTCCATAAGCTACATGATTCATTCTCAGTAGTGCCATGTATGTTTGTCTTTTTTTCTTCCAATTAATCACTTCATTATCCTTTAAATATTGATTGTCTGAAACATTCATAGACATATGCCTATGATAGTTGAGATAATTTTTCATCTAAATTGAGACTATTTAAGGTCCTACAATTTCAAAAGAAAGAGATAGAAAGAGGGAAAAACTTCCCAAATATTGCACAACTATTTAACTGCAAATCTAGACTTAAGAGTCATCATGAGTCTTGGTCCTTGGGGAACCTTAGCATCATTCCAATAACATCATGGAACATCTCGAGGGATGATATCTGAAATGGAACCATTTCCAGGGACATAAGTTGAAGAAATAGTACCTAGGATATGACATTGTAAGCTCTGAGACTTGATGGTGAATAGGCCTTAGGCACTTGGTTGTTAATATTTCACTCGGTGACTCCACAGAAGGACAACCTGGACTCTGCTAAAAAACACACCAGAATCCACCCTGATTCTAATCATGTTTTGATATATTTAGATCCATAAAGGTTTGTGACCTGGAGGAATATCATAGAGCACCATACCTCCTTTTTCTCAGGTAACCCTCATCTCGAAATATTTCCTTATGTTGTTCATCAAAGTGTTGAATCTACAAATCTTGATGATATACCTGAAGATTCACTTTCTACTTTAAAATCTACACCAAAACCTTTGCTAGACCTCTTGAATCCTTATTTAGAATCCTTTCAAGAAGTAGGTTCTTCCATTCAATATTTCTTGAAAATCTTATTACTCCCTTATTCATTGTGATCTCACTGGAATCTCCATTGTGTTTTAATGGAAATATCAAGTGTTGATATAGTAGCTACAAGGTTTGATCCACTAGATTTCTTAATCCTGTACCTAGCAAAGGAGTCTGGGGATACTATCTTCCTAGATTCATAGAATACGATGATGATAATCTGACCCAACATTTAATAGAGTTCCACTTATGCATGCATCATCTGAGTGTTTTTCATGAAGATGTCCTCATGAAATTATTCATGTCCTACTCAGTTGGAGAGGCTCAACAATGGTACAAATATTTACATGTTGCTTGTATAGCTTCACTAAAGGATTTTCATATATTGTTCCATTCTCATTATAAAATAAGGTATCACATTGATCTTCCTCTTGGAAGTTTCTCCAATGAAAGTTTTAAATCAGTTTATGAAGATATAGAAGATTCTTCCTGTGATAGTGAAGAGGAAGGAGAAACCATTGATGATGAATCTAAACAAGATTTTGAAAAAGAGGATTACTATAACAATGAAAACGAAGGAGATGGCATGGCAGATTCAAATGAAGAGGAATCACTGGAGAGTGATTGCATAGAAGTTGCAGAGAATATACATGAGGACACAATACTTATTTCTTCCTTGCAAGATATTAGTCAAAATTATTTTTAGATGGAGATTTCGTATTTTAAGGATGTTAATGAGTTTCAAATACTTGTTGTTTTTTCAAGAAATCTGGTATGTGATGATGAATTTTTACATTTTCAAGAAGATCCGGAGAAGATTTTTAAATTTCCATATTCTGAGTTTCCTTTTGAACACTGTTGTAATGAAGAACTTGAGTTAGATATAAAACATAAAAAGTATTTCTCCCACAGTAGTGAAGAGGAGGAAGGATTTTCTGAAATTGAGTTTGAAGAAGATGTCAGTTATAGACATATTCATAAGGATTTTCAAGAAGAGATAATTCTTTCTTCATTCACTCATGTTGATCAAAGTCAATATCGTTTTGCTGAAAAATATGAGAGTTTGTTTCAAGGAAACATTATTGATGACTTGTTGCCCCTTTCTTTTAATGAGCCATTTTCGACTAAATGGTTGGTCCATGAGGAATCTACCCATATTGGATTCTACAACATGGATGTTGTTTATTATGAATACAAATTTGAACAAGTGCAGAGCTCTTCAGCATTAGTCACATAAATTTCAAGCATAAATTTTTCCATATTTGACCATCATGACATAGAATCATAGCTTGTTATTGAGTAGAAGATATATAAAGTCACATTTCTATAAAAAATTATTGGTGCACCTATCTACGTGATTTATGATGGTTCTAATGAAGGGTTTCAAATTGAAGAATTATTTTCATTCATTCTTGAAGGTACAAATCATGACCGTTGTGAACAAGAACCAATGGAAATATTTTAGTGTGTTGAAGTTTTTTTACTTCCCTCCTTTTTCTTCATCAGAATCACAGGAAGAAAAATTGAAGAGTAACTAGGATTAGTGCAGTTGAATCCATCATGAAGGAGGAACCTCCATTTTTGTTAAGAAATATGTCATCCCTCATATGTTTCATGACCCAGTGGCATTCTGGTTGAAATCAACGTTGTCCAAAGTCACAGACAACTTGGGATATATGATTCTTATATCTTCATATCATAGGTATAATGAGCTTCACGATTATAGCATGTTGCAGTTTCTACTCTTAAGTGTCCTTATTTTGCAAAGGTGAATATAATTAGTTCATCCATGCAGTAAGGAACTTTCCTGGTATGATTGGAAATGTCATTTCACGTTATCAAAGTGGATGGAATAATTAGAGTAGGAGTATTTTGTACATAAATAAGCTTGTATTCGAGCATTTTTTTTCAATCTGTAGAGTTTGTTTTAACTTTACTTCATTCACCTTTTGTTACTTTAGCACGTAGGTAGGTTTCTAACAACTTAATTTGTTGAGAATGTGTCACATATTAGATCAATTTTGATGTCTAGAGGAGATGTATCCTTCCAACAAGACACCATAAACCAACAGAAGAAGGAACTTAGTCTACAATTCTCAGCAAATCGCAAGGGTATGATGTCCCTACTAGAGCCAAATGTTATTATTGTATTTGTTCTTGAAATCAAATGAAGGATGACTGAAGTTATAATGCCAAAATCAGACAAGTTAGCAGCAGAAATTCAAGCTTAAGGAGCCTCTCTGCAACTTAGAGTCAAATTTTCCTAAGGAAGAATTAAGAAACAACAAGAAAAAAATACATGCCCTTCCACGCATAAGGAAAAATTTAACCATAGAGGATTGTCGAAATTCAAAAGGGGCTTGTCACAATAAAAAGAGGGCTTATTGCACCCCAAAAGAGCTTAAGCGCTAGTGGCAAAGAGGCTTATCGTAGGACCATATTCTGGGGACCAATGGAAAGCACCCACTTGTCATCAATGTCGATGTGATCGTCAAAGAAATACATGTTCACCACAGCATGTTTTATCTCCTTATCATCGATGACATTTTTCCCCGCCACATCAATTTACACGTGGAGCTAAAGAAACATGCGAACAGAGTGCTTTCAGAGCCAACCAGAGGTTTCCATGTGGACATGTTGACCCCACCTCTTGCATGGGTAAAAAACTCAAATACAGGTGACACATGTCTTTCTCCCCTGCCACGTCAGTGCCACTATGGGCCAAGAGAAATTTTCCATGTGTCCAGGTTGGCGTCAATATAATGATATTTTCCTTAGTTGGATTTTCCTTTCAAGAATGGAAAGATCAATGGCTCTCAGAGATTCTCAGACCTCTGATGGACAGTCCAGATTTGTACTATCGAGTCCCTTCAGATTCCCCTCTTCAAAGTCCTTTTTGCAAATCAAGCCTCGACCACTCCTATGAGACACCTCCAACGAATAGCCAAGATTTCATCATGTTATGGGTCATACCCCAAGATATCAACAGTCCAAATATGACCTATGATCTTGAGCTTTGCCTGCCAAGTGTCGTTTCATCCCACCAATAGATCATTGTCAGATCCAACTAGAGGTTGCCATGTGGATGTGTAGAACCCACCTCTTGCATGGGTAAAAACCTCAAATATGGGTGATGTGTGTCCTATCTATCTGCCACATCAGCACTAGCATGGGTTGGTGAAAATTTTCCACGTGTCCAGGGTGACTTTGGCTTGATCATCTTTTCCATAGCCGAATTTTTCTTTAAAAAGCATCTAGATCAAAGACTCTCATACATTGTCATACTTACCCTGGCGGCTCCAGATCAATGGTTGAGATTATCCCTTGGATTCCCCTTGTCAGAGTCTTGTTTTCAATCCATACCCCAAAGAGTCTAATGGACACCCTCGATGGATTCTCCAGATCTTCTCTTAGACCTCTTTCAAGCGGTACCATAAGTAGTCTATATCCACTCTTAGGCCTCAAAGCATCATGGTCGAGTGTCACGTTATCCCGCCAGCAGAGAACTGTCAGGGCCAACCAACGGATTCCATGTGGACATGTGGAACCCATCAGATGCATAGGATAATATGTCAAATTTGGATGAGGTGTGTCTCGCCTATATACCACATCAACATCAACGAAGACCAATGAGGAGCTACCAAATTTTTGGGGTGACGTCAGCGTAATAATTTTCATGACTTAACCATTTCTATCTTTTTTGTTGATCCCAAATCGACAAATCTCCTTGTGTCGAATAAATATCAACGATCTTTGTAGTTTCCAATTCGGATTCTCATTCGAACCTGATCCTTCAGCACTACTAATGGGACACCTACGATACATGGTCTAGATATATTTGGATCTTGTTTCAAGTGGGGCTGACCAATGGTCTAGATTCGTTCTTAGGAATCAAAACCTCACAACTAGGTGTCACGTCAGCTTTCCAGTAGAGCACTTTTATAGCCAATCAAATAATTTCACATGGAAACGAGGAACTCACCAGATGCACAAGTTAACACACCAAAAAAGGGGTGACAAATGTTTCATTTTCCTACCAAGTTAGTATCATCATGGGATAATAGAAAATTTCCATGTATCCAAAGTGAATTCATCTTGAATGGGTCAATGCCTTAACCATTTCTGTATTTTAGGAAATCCCAGATAAACAACTCTCCTATTTTCGGTGAAATATTAATGGCGGAGATAATCTTGGACTTCATCGTCGGTGAAATGCCATAAATTCTCCCCGACATGGGTTATCCCCGATCGCCTAGATGACAACGTCATTAAAGAGACAGAAGGTTTAGTAGATTAATGGCCCAGATTGGATCATGTTCTATATCAACGATTTCATTTCAATTTTAAATGTCAAGGAATTTTGGGCTCATCGGCCCACATATCAACGACCCAGACTTGATCAAGACCATGATAGAAGGATCATATTCACTGCAAGATGGATGGCCCAGATTTGATCACAACCATTCCTCGATCAGAGATGCCTCAATTGTCGATACACCAAGCATTAGGGATGTCTTCAAATAATGAAATGTTCCATTTTGAAGATCAACAATCGTGATTGATTGTTGATATAAATCTTACGGTTGTTGAGTATCATGTATGTGTAGTTTTAATTTCGATTTGTTGCAGCGAGGTGAATGATTACAAGGATATTTTCAAAGACAAGGTGTGATCAATATATGGTCCTGCGAATCTCCAGCTACTCCACGATATCATCATAGTAGAATTCATGCAGGTAAAAGTAATCAATTTTGACCAGAGGAGAAACCGTTCAAGAAATCAAGAAGCAGTAAACCATTTCAAGAAACTAAAATTTGTTTCAAGAAGCAGTTTTAGGGCATGAGCGAGAGGAATAAAAACACAATGAAGGAAGCCATTTTCAAGGTTGACACTTTGGGGAATTGAATATTTTCTTACGACCAAATTTTTTTGACCAGATACCTTGATTACAGTTAGTTGACAAATGCAACATACAACAGAGATTCATCCCCTACGTTTAAGTTTCAATCTGTAATTCTTTCCTTACATTATTCTTGTTCTTGTAAAGCATCTCCTTCAACTCTTGCTTTTTGTGTATTAGATCTTATTTATAAAATCTCATATAGCAGGCCATTCTTCATGTTCAGTATCATTGTATGATGTCTAGTAATGAAACATAAGTGATTTATGCCACGTGTCCAGGGTGAATTCGTCTTGATCATCTTTCCCTTAGCCAAATTTTTCTTTCGATTGCATCTAGATCAAAGACTCTCATACATTGTCAGAATTCCCCTGGGAGTTCTAGATCGATGGTTGATATTCTCCCTTGGAGTCCCCTTTTCAGATTCTTGTTTTCAATCAATACCCAGGAAGACTCTGATGGACACCCTCGATGGATGGTCCAGATCTTCTCTCGGACCTCTTTCAAGCAGGAACGATCAATAGTCTATATATGTTCTCAGGCCTCAAAGCATCATGGCTGAGTTTCATATCAACCCTCCAGCGGAGCACTGTTAGGGCCAACCAGCGGCTGCCACATGGACACGTGGAACCAAATGGATGCACAGGAGAATATGTCAAATTTGGATGACATGTGTCCCACCTATCTACCACATCAGCATCAATGAATTCCAAAGAGGAGCTGCCACATTTTTTGGGTGACGTCAATGTAATAATTTTCATGCCTTAGCCATTTCTAGATTTCGGTTGATCCCAAATCGACGGATCTCCTTATGTCGACAAAATATCAATGATCTTTGTACTTTCCAATTCGGAGTCTTGTTTGAAACTGATCCTTCAGCACTCCTAATGGGACACCTATGATCGACGGTCTAGATATATTTGGACCTTGTTTCAAGTGGGGCTGACCAATGGTCTATATTCACTCTTAGGCATCAAAACCTCACAACCAAGTGTCCTGATAGCTTTCCAGCAGAGCACTTTAAAGTCCAATCATAGAATTTCACATCGACACGAGGAACTCACTAGATTCATAGGTTAACACACCAAAAAGGGGGTGACATGTGTCTCATTCTCCTGCCGTGTTAGTATCATCATGCACTAATAGAAAATTTCCACATATCCAGAGTGAAATCATCTTGACTGGGTCAAGGCCTTAACCATTTATGGATTTTATTCAAGCCCAGATAAACAACTCTTCTATTTTCGGTGAAATATTAATGGTGGAGATCAACTTGGACTTCTTCATCGGTGAAATGCCATGAACGTTCTGCAACATGGGTTATCCCCGTTCGCCTCGATGACAACATCATTAAAGAGAGGGAAGGATCAGTATATTAATGGCCTAGATCGGATCATGTTCCAGATCAGATCATGTTCCAAATCGACGATTTCTTTCAATTTTAAATATCAAGGAATTTCGGGCTCATCGTCCAACATATCAACAACCCAGACTTGATCAGGTCTGTGATGGAAGGATCATATTCACTACAATATGGATGGAACAGAATTGATCACAACCATTCATCGATCATCGATGCCTCAATTGTCAATACACCAAGCATCAAGGATGTCTCCCACAATGTAGTCCAAAATGTACTAAGAAATCTGGTATCCATGTCTAATATGATACTCCTTGGTATCCCAAAGTGCACCCAGATCTATTCAAAGAACATGTTTGTTGATTCTTGTCCTTTGGTGGTATTTTTAAAAGGCATGATAATTCACATCCTGTTGAACTTGTGAACTACCAAAGATAGTTATTCATGTCCCTTCCTGGTTTTTGGTAAACCTCTCACAAAATCCATGGAAAATATTTCCCAAGGTCAAGTGGGTACCAGTAAGGGATGGTATAGATTTTTGTTCCTATTATTGGGATTGTTGGTACAACAAGGTATATATCCTCTAATACATAATCCTACATATTCTTTCTGTTTGGACTAGTACATGTACCTCTCTAAGTTGGAAACTATCTTCCCAACACTAAAATTTCCTACAACCTTGGAGGTGTGAGCCTCTTTGATAAGTTGTAGTCATCCACCTTTATGAACACATATTTTGTTGAGCTTGTAGAGTAACCCATTATGGAAATGATAGTCAACCTTTTTTTCACCTTCTTATATATCAATTTGGACCTATAGTTGTTGAAACACCTCCTTGAAGTCCTCATCTTTTGTGTATGCCTCTATGTATGCATCATGGGTAAAAGGCTCCATGTGCATCAAAGTTCCCAAAGTTGTAATATTGGATGTGGGTGGCCCTGAAAGCATGTCTTCCAACATGTTTGTGCTACCCTTCTTATACTTCATGACTAGATGAAATTATTGTAAAAAACACATCCACTTGTAATGTATGGTTTGTTGTAGCTTTCTCTAGGCTTTCAAATACTGTAGAGGTCAGTGATCTATGTGGTTGGTGGTCTCCTTTCCCATAAAATAATGCTTCCACTTCTTCAGAACTTGAACTAGGGCATAGAGTTCCTTGTCATAGGTAGGGCAGTTGAGAACTATCCCATGAAATATTCCAGAATGATAACATACACGCCTTCCTCATTGCATCAAAATTTATCCCATGGCATACCCACTTGCATCTGTCTCCACTTTGAAAGACTTTTGCAAGTTTGGTAATACAAGAACTAGTGCTTGATTGATCTTTCTTTTTCAGCTCATTGAAATCCTTTTGTTGATTCTTACCCCACTGGAAACTCTTACCACTCGTTTTTATGGTGTGGAGTGGTGTAGCTATCACTAAAAATGAAGCGATGAACTTTCGTAAGTAATGTTCCACCCCAAAAAAACTCTTAACTTCAGTGACATTTGTAGTAATAGTCCATTTCATGATGGCCTCCATCTTTGCAAGATATACCTTTATCTCCCCTCCACCAATCACATACCCCAAAAACACCACTAGAAACTCTTACCACTCATTGTTATGGTGTGGATTTGTGTAGCTATCACTGAAAATGAAGCGATGAACTTTCATAAGTAATGTTCCAAACCAACAAAACTCCTAACTTCACTGACATTTGTAGGAATTGTCCATTTCGTGATGGCGTCCATATTTGTAAGATCTATCTTAAGTGCCCCTCCACCAATCACATACCCCAAATACACCAAATAATACTAAGAAAACTCACATTTCTTGAGGTTAGCCAATAGTTGGTGTAAAAATTTAATCTAGATATGGGCGTAATACATAATTCATTAGTCTCATAAATGTAGCCAGTGCATTACATAAACCATATGGCATGACCAACCATTCATACAAACCTTGCCTTGTATTGAAGGAAATATTCCAAGTGTCCTCTTCCTTGATGCATACCTAGTGGTATCTCGATTTGAGTTCCAACTTGGTGAAATATTTTACTTGCTACAACTGATCTAACAAATCATTGATCATGGGAAGAGGGTACCTATTTTTTATTGTAATCTCATTCAATGCTTTGTAGTCGATACACATTCATCAACTCCCATCCTTATTTGGTACAATTATGATAGGTGATCGACAAGGTGAGGTACTTGGTCGAATCGCACCCTGCTCCAATGGCTTCTTCACTCCATCGTTTTGCGATATTCATGGAGGGATCTTCTCGTCATTCCAGGTAGGAGGGTAACCTTTGTTTCTTACCAGGGAATTCACGATTCACCATTAAAGAATTTTATGATTCCTCCATTCTTTCACGCACTCCTTGAGTTGTACTTGGTACCTCTCTATCACGGGCAACGTACGTGTACCTTACCCAAACTCTGTTGTTTCCATCACCGTACCTATTCCTAGATAGATTAAGAGATGGGTCATTGTCCATTATTTCCTCCTACCATCTAAACTCTACTACTGCCAACACGAGACTTATACTTGGGAATCTTAGCACTGTGAACAACAAGAAATTTCGTTTGACTGCAGGCTGAAGATGTGGGTTTTCAGGCCCGTGGTCGAAGAAGCGGGTTGTCATGCCTGTAGCAATTTTCTCTAGGTGAGATTTTTTCTATGTTGAATAAGTGGGTTTCTAGGCGCATGAGTAGTTTTCTCTAGGAGAGAAACTACTCAGAATTTTTCCCTGGTGCATTGAGAAATAGCTACTAGGCTCTGAGACCTCATGTTTGGCTTGTTACTAAAGCCACGGAAGGGAAGTGAGGGAGTCGAAGGAATTTTGAGTAGAGAAGGGGAACACTTCCTGGGGTGGGACAGGCATGTGGGGAATGAGAGACTTTAGGCTAGTTGCAGCAATTGGGCACCTTGGACCGAGAAATTATGTTGCTTTTCAGACCTTAGACTGGCTTAGTATTCCTCTACATGGGTGGAGTTTAGTCCTAGCTCGGGGGTGACCCACTACTGAGATTATGAGTAGTGTGGTCTATGGCTAGGAGGAATGTGGAAGGTCTACACGTAGTTGGTGGTATTCTTATCAAAGATAAGTGTAAATTGTGTGTGAAATTACATGCTACATCATTATGTATGCATTTGTTTTTATGGGTTTTCATGTATATGTTTCATGTGTATTTCTACTATTATTATATATAAATCTGTGAATTTGCAGAGTATTTGTATGTTTAAATATTGTATACAGTTTTGAATTTTATTTCACGTGGCGTAGCCCAACACTAAGGTGGCTGGGGATGTTACAATATGGTATTAGAGCTCCATTTTTCAACATTGATCTTGGATGGGTCGAGCAAGATGAAACTAAAGTGAAATTTCATAGAGTTTTGAAGCTACAGTGCATCCATGGGTTCCAAGAAGGCACTGAGAGAACACTTGGACTGTGTTCCAAAGCTCCAGAGGTGTAGCAGTTTGCAAAATCCAACAGCGGAAAAGAAACCACAGCAACCATTGATTTGGGCCATAATATTAGATTTGGGTTGTTGGATCTATTCAGGAGAAGACAAATCCCTCACAATCATTATATCTAGATAAGGTGCGCATTCGTTAAGAACTGAAGTCCTTCATAATTCGTTTCTCTGGTATTTTTTCATTGTTTTTTGGAAGGGAGGAAAAATCCTTGAAGTCCAGGAGTGAATCTATGTCGTATATCACTCTGAGTAGTGACAATCTTTGGATTGGTCGAGCATAGATATGGTTCATTAGATCAAACCCCATACTAGAGGAGAAGTGAGAGCGACAAGATCATATCCTAGCCATTGGATCTATACACATGCAAACATGATCCATAGATCTCATGGAATTCTAGAGATACGGCACTCCGAAAAAAGTTGGTGATTTTTGCAAGGAGTAGGGAAAGTCTTGAACTCAGGAGAAGATCTTGATCATTCATTGTTGAGGACACGTGTTAGAAGATTAGCTAGTGTCTGGAAGTTTGGTGATTTGGAGGATCATTGTTAAAATGGTTCTAGTGTGAAAAGGAATGAAGACCCGAAGCCCAGATTCAATGTTGATCGTCCGATGATGTGTGAGAGTCAACTGTGGATCTTCATCCTTCGTCGATTCGACATTCGGCAGTTCAGGGGTTTGGTGGTGATCAGCAATGAGAACTCCCAAAGCCTGGAGTTTTGGAGGAGATCTTAGCCATAGGCTACAAAAGGAGTGAGAGTCATCATTTCAAATTCGACATTCGACAATTCAGGAGGCAGCGCACATTGGATTCTCAAAACTTCTGAAGCCCAGAGTCTTAGAGCTCCTATTGACCGTAGATATTCATGGAGAGTGTGCACCATTTATCCATGAGTCCTCTAGGAATTATCCAATTTGACAATCAGGTGATTTATGGTGTGGTGTTGTAAAATATTTTGAATCTCGAAGCTCTGGAGCCATACAGCGTCAGAGTAGTTCGCTAGTTCGGTGTTCGAGTGATTTGTTTTGTTGTGTGGTCAGAACTCCCAAATCCCAAAGCTCTGAAGAATTGGAGTAATGAAGCAGTGAAGTGTAGCCCAGGAATTCACAAGTTCAACGTTCGGGGGAATTAGTGTGTCATGTGGTCAAAAATTCTGAAGCTTGAAGCTTCGTAGCATCGAAGTCCCGAAACTCCAGAGAAGCATTGTTCGAGGAGTTAGCCACTTCGACTGTCAGGGAAAATGTTGTGTACTGTTAGAAAATATTCTGAAGCCCAAAGTTTTGAAGCACCTGAGCCATGAAGCTCTGGATAATCACCTTTTATCTAAGCACTTGTTCATAGCCCATGGTCACATGTGATTTTGGCTGAAGTAAAGGGGCTAGTGCCTAAAAATGGATTTTTTTTAAGATATAAAGGGGCTTAGAGAAGGAGCCAGCGGGTTTCTAATTTGTATAGAGCTACATTTAAGGGAAAATAAAATGGCCTATGAACCTTAATAGAGGATCCAACACATGTCCAAGAGCTAATTCGACTCCCAAAGAAGATCACTTGTACAAGGTTTACCCTCACGGAAAGGATGAATTTTCAAATAACCATAACTTTCTGATAAAGGCTCAGAATTGAGCATGGAAGCAGGTGTTGGAAAGGTCTTGAATAGTAGAATAAAATTGTTCATCCATAAAATCGATTTGGACAGTCGTTTTCTCAGGAAACCAGAAGAAAGAATTCTAATGCAATACTGAATCAGAATTGTCCATAATTTCATCCAATTGATAAATCAATTAGCCTAACAGGTTCTATTGGTTGTACATTTTGAAAAGTTAACAGCTTTTAAATCAAAATAGGATCAGTACAGAGATTAGAGGGATGTATGTCAATATGGGTAATGAAGGTACAAAATAAAATGGTCATGGAGAAGGAAAGGAAGAAAAACATGAACTTGGTGGAGACAATTAAAAGTTGCAGAAGGATGTCCAAATCTATAAAGATGATAATGAGAGGCTTATGAAAGCCAAGGAGCAGCAGGAGGATTTCAACATAAATTTAATGAAAATCTTGGACATAATAGAAAAGAAGATGGATAAGGAGAATGGATCAAGAAAATCATGTAGTCACGGGTCTCCTAATGAGAGGAGAAGAGAAATAAGTGTTCACAGACATCACCATCATTGCCTAGGGAATTCCACTAGGAGAAAACACAGCAGCTCAATTCCATCCCCTATCAAGAAGCATAAGAGGAGGTCAGGGGTGGATGAGCTACAAGGAGAAATGAAAAAAAATAAATCCTCTTACTTTTGATGATGAGAACAAGAAGGATGAAGATGTTGAAACATGGATGTTAGGCATGAGGAATTATTTTCAATTGCACATATACTCTTCACACACAAAAGGAATAAGTTCCATCTATTAGCTCAAAGGAAAGGCATCCATGTGGTAGGACAAATTTTTACAAGTGCAGCCATGAAGGCTTGGGAATCCACTACAAGAGATCCACTCCTACAAATTAGAATGCTCAATGGAATCAAGGTTTATAGAATATCATTTAAATAAAGGAAGTAGTGAAAGATTATTCAGTATAACAAAGGCCAATGTTAAGATAAAGAGGTACATGGTGGGAAGACCTATTCTATGCAAATTGATATATCAGGATGTTAGTATTCTTATAAAGAAACATAGAGTGTATATATGGAGAGAATGAAAACATATCCAAAGATCGGTCTTATAGTTTTAGAGATAAATTTTCCATGATTATTATCAGAGTAGAGTAGTGGAAGCATAGTTGTATGAAAAAACTTTAGGGGTGAAGCAATAAAGGTGTGAACATACTAAAGAAGTGTAAATAGATGCATAAACAATGCATTCCGTAAAGATTGAATTCAGAGGAATTTAATCAGGTTCTAAGGAAGGGTTTTCCCATACAGGGAAGAAATGTTGTAGGATGGATTCATGTCCTTAAACATATTAGGAAAATGTAAAAAAGGTTTCTAAAGGAAAAACAATAAGGAACCATGAAGAAGAAAATGATCATATGCTTGGTATAGAATGCAAAATAAATAAAATCTAAGGATAATATATATCAAGTGGAACAGATCCATTAGTGACATTCTATGGGTGGAAAGTGTCACCATAATTTATGATGGCAAGTAAGAGAAATGCTAACTCATTACAGTTAACTCTATGCAGCTAGAAAAGAACATACATACATAAGTTAATATTAGGAAGAATTAATAATCAAGTGATAGTTTAGGTAATAATCAAGAACATATATAAGTTAATATTAGGAAGAATTATCCATGCATCATCCTCCCTTTCCCTTACTGCTACAAAAACCTGGTTCTTGCAGCCCCAATAGATACCTCGGGTGAGACTTCATCTATGCAAGAAGGTGATGCCGAAAGGGCCAGTGTCTTGAGGGTTTTTTTGGTCACATTCAAACCGAACCCTGTGTATGATAACCCCTATGTAGACAATAAGAAGACAACATAACCCCTTAAAAGATGCACCAAAGTCTTGTTGACTACTTATGTCTTCCCATATATATGTGGATAGTGTTAGTACTATATTTGTTATTGAAATCAAATGAAGGATGAATGAAGTTATAAGGCCAAGACCAGACAAGTTAGAAGAAAAAATACGAGCTTTAGGAACCTCTGCACAACTCAGAGTCGAATTTTCCTAAGGCATAATTAAGAAATAGCAAGAAAAAAATGCATGCCCTTGCACACATAAGGAAAAATTAATCCCTAGGGGCTTGTCGCAGTTCAAAAGGGGCTTGTCACAATCAAAAGAGGGATTATTGTGCCCCAAAAGAGCTTAAGCACCAGTGGAAAAGGGGCTTATTGTGGGACCATATTACTAGGACCAAGGGAAAGCACTCGGCGAAATATATTTTCACCACAACATGTTTTATTTCCTTATTGCTAATGACATTTTTTCCCACAACATCAATTTACACGTGAAGCTAAAGTAGCATGCTGGTAGAGCATTGTCAAATCCAACCAGAGGCTACCATGTGGACATGTGGAACCTGCCTCTTGCATGGGTAAAACCCTCAAATACGGGTGACACGTGGCCTTCTCCCCTACTACATCAGTGCCACTGTGGGTCAATAGAAAGTTGCCACATGTCTAGGTTGGCATCAACATAATTATCTTTTCCTTAGCTAATTTTTTATTTCAACAACGACAAGATCAATCGCTCTTAGATATTCTTAGACTTATGATGGACGGTCCAGATTTTTACTATCAAGTCCCTTCGAAGTCCCCTCTTCGGAGTCTTGTTTGCAGCTCAATCCTCGACCACTTCAATGAGACGCCTCCGACAAACGACCCAGATTTCATCGTGCTATGGTTCCTACTCCCAAGAGATCAACGGTCCATATTTGACCTCTGATATTGAGCGTCCCTAGCCAGGTGTCATGTCCATATTTAGTCTGTAATTCCTTCCTTACAGTATTTATGTTCTCTTAAATCATCTCCTTGCACTCTTCTTTTTCTTGTATCAAATCGGATTTATAAAATCTTAGACAACATGCCATTATTTATGTTCAGTATTATTGTATGATGTCTAGTAATGACACAGAATTCATTTCCTTTGAATGTATGACCATTTCTTGTCATTTTCTTGATGCATTTAAATGATATGCAAAGGGTACCTCCTTGAATTTGAGTGTATGAAGATGTTAACTATTGCAAGCATGTGTTATTGATATGTATACACCTACTAGAGTTGTTGAATTCTTAATTGTTCAACATGCTATTCTATTTACATAAGCTACATGATTCATTCTCAGTAGTGCCATGTATGTTTATCTTATTTGTCTTCCAATTAATCACTTCATTCTCCTTTAAATATTGATTGTCTAAAACACTCGTAGACATATGCCTCTGATAGTTGAGAGAATTTTTCATCTGAATTGGCATTGTTTAAGGTCCTATAATTTCAAAAGAAAGAGATAGAAATAGGGAAAAACTTCCCAAATATTGCACAACTATTTTACTGCAAATATATCCTTAAGATTCATTCTGAGTCTTGGCCCTTGGGGTGCCTCGGCATCATTCCAATAACATCCTAGAACATATTGAGGGATAATATATGAAATGGCACCATTTCTAGGGACATAAGTTGAAGAAATATTACCTAGGATATGACAACCGACCTCTGCTAGAAAACACACCAAAATCCACCCTGATTCTAATCGTGTTTTGATATATTCAGATCCAGAAACGCTTGTGACCTAGAGGAATATTAGAGAGTGTCATACCTCCTTTTTCTTAGGTAACCCTCATCTCAAAATATTTCCTTTTTTTGTTCATCAAAGTGTTGAATCTATAAATCTGGATGATATACCTGAAGATTCACTTTCTACTTTAAAATCTACACCAAAACCTTTGCTAGACCTCTTGAATCCTTCTTTAGAATCATGTAAAGAAGTAGGCTCTTCCATTCGACGTTTCTTGAAAATCCTATTACTCCCTTATTCATTATGATCCCTCTGGAGACTCCATTGTGTTTTAATGGAAAGATCAAGTGTTGATATAGTAGCTACAAGTTTTTCTCCACTAGATTTTTCAAATATACCTAGATTTCCTAATCATGTACCTAGCATAGGAGTCTGGGTATACTATCTTCCTAGATTTAGAGAATACGATGATGATGATCCAACCCAAAATTTAATAGAGTTACACTTATGCATGCATCAGCTAAGTATTTTTCATGAAGATGTCCTCATGAAATTATTCACGTCCTACTCAGTTGGAGAGGCTTGACAATGGTACAAATATTTACCCGTTGCTTGTATAGCTTCACTAAAGGATTTTCGTATATTGTTCCATTCTCATTATAAAATAAGGTACCACATTGATCTTCCTCTTGGAAGTTTCTGCAATGAAATTTTTAAATCAGTTTATGAACATATAGAAGATTATTTCTGTAATAGTGAAGAGGAAGGTGAAACCATTGATGATGAATCTAAACACGATTTTGGAAAAGAGGATGACTATAAAAATGAAAATGAAGGAGATGGCATGGAAGATTCAAATGAAGAGGCATCATTGGAGAGTGATTGCATAGAAGTTTCATATAATCTACAGGAGGACACAATACTTATTTCTTCCTTGCAAGATATTAGTCAAAATTATTTTCAGACGGAAATTTCTTATTTTAAGGATGTTAATGAGTTTCAAATACCTGTTGTTTTTTCAAGAAATATGGTATGTGATGATGAATTTTTACATTTTCAAGAAGATCCAGAGAAGATTTTTAAATTTCCATATTTTGAGCTTCCTTTTGAACATTGTTGTAATGAAGAACTTGAGTCAGATATAGAACATAAAAAGTATTTCTCCCATGGTAGTGAAGAGGAGGAATGATTTTTTGAAATTGAGTTTGAAGAAGATGTCAGTTATAGACATATTCATAAGGATTTTCAAGAAGAAATAATGCTTTCTTCATTCACACCTGTTGATCAAAGTCAATATTGTGTTGCTGAAAAATATGTGAGTCTGTTTCAAGGTAACATTATTGATGACTTGTTGCCCCTTGTTTTTAATGAGCCATCTGCTACTAAATGGTTGGTCCATGAGGAATCTACCCATATTGGATTCTACAACACGGATCGTTTTTCTTATGAATACAAATTTGAACAGGTGCAGAGCTCTTCAGCATCAGTCACATAAATTTCAAGAACAAATTTTTCCATATTTGACCATCATGACATAGGATCATAGCTTGGTATCGAGGAGAAGATATCTAAAGTCCCATTTCTATAAAATTTTATTGGTGCACCTATCTACGTGATTTATAAGGGTTCTAATGAAGGGTTTCAAATTGAAGAATTATTTTCATTCATTCTTGAAGGTACAAATCATGACCATTGTGAATAAGAACCAATGGAAATATTTTAGTGTGTTGAAGTTTCTGTACTTCCTCCTTTTTGTTCATCAGAATCACGGGAAGAAAAATAGAAGAGTATCTAGGAGCAGTGCAATTGAATCCATCATGAATACGGAACATCCATTTTTATTAAGAAATATTCCATACCTCATATGTTTCATGACCCAATGGCATCCTGGTTGAAATCAACATTTTCCAAGGTCACAGACAACTTGGGATATATGATTCTTACATCTTCATATCATAGGTATGAGCTTCACGATTATAGCATGTTGCAGTTTCTACTCTTAAGTGTCCTTATTTTGAAAAGGTGAATACAAGTAGTTCATCCGTGCAGTAAGGAAATTTGTCGGTATCATTCGAAATGTCATTTCACATGATCAAAGTGGATGGACTAATCAGAGTAGGAGGATTATGTACATAAATAAGCTTGCATTCGAGCATTTGTTTTCAATCTGTAGAGTTTGTTTTAATTTTACTTCATTCACATTTTGTTACTTTAGCAAGTAGGTAGGTTTCTAACAACTTAATTTGTTGAGCATGTGTCACATATTAGATCAATTTTGATGTCTGGAGGAGATGTATCCTTCCAAGAAGACACCACAACCCAACAAAAGAAGGCACTTAGTCTACAGTTCTCAGCAAACTACAAGGGTATGATGTCCCTACCAGAGCCAAATGTTATTATTGTATTTGTTCTTGAAATCAAATGAAGGATGACTGAAGTTATAATGCCAAGATCAGACAAGTTAGCAGCAGAAATTCAAGCTTAAGGAGCCTCTCTGCAACTTAGAGTCAAATTTTCCTAAGGAAGAATTAAGAAACAACAAGAAAAAAATACATGCCCTTCCGCACCTAAGGAAAATTTTAACCCTAGAGGATTGTCGAAATTCAAAAGGGGCTTGTCGCAATAAAAAGATGGCTTATTGCACCCCAAAAGAGCTTAAGTGCTAGTGGCAAAGGGGCTTATCGTAGGACCATATTCTGGGGACCAATGGAAAGCGCCCACTTGTCATCAATGTCGATGTGATCGTCAAAGAAATACATGTTCACCACAGCATGTTTTATCTCCTTATCATCGATGACATTTTTCCCCGCCACATCAATTTACACGTGGAGCTAAAGAAACATGTGAATAGAGCGCTTTCAGAGCCAACCAGAGGTTTCCATGTGGACATGTTGACCCCACCTCTTGCATGGGTAAAAAAATCAAATACAAGTGACACATTTCCTTCTCCCCTACCATGTCAGTGCCACTTTGAGCCAATATAAATTTTCCATGTGTCCAGGTTGGCGTCAATATAATGATCTTTTCCTTAGTTGAATTTTCCTTTCAACAACGGAAATATCAATGGCTCTCAGAGATTCTCAGACCTCTGATGGACGGTGCATATTTGTACTATCGAGTCCCTTTGGAATCCCCTCTTCGAAGTCTTTTTTCAGCCTAAGCCACGACCACTCCGATGAGACACCTCCAATGAATAGCCTAGATTTCAACATGTTATAGGTCATACCCCCAAGATATCAATGGTCCAGATATGACCTATGATATTGAGCTTTCCCTGCCAAGTGTCGTTTCATCCCACCAGTAGAGCATTGTCAGATCCAACTAGAGGTTTCCATGTGGATGTGTGGAACCCACCTCTTGCATGGGTAAAATCCTAAAATATGGGTGACATGTTTACTATCTATCTACCACATCAGCACTAGCATGGGCCAGTGAAAATATGCCAAGTGTCCAGGGTGAATTCAGCTTGATTATATTTTCCTTAGTCAAATTTTTATTTTAATCATGTCTATATCAAAGACTCTCATACATTGTCAGACATCCCCTGGCATCTCTAGATCGATGGTTGAGATTGTCCCTTGGAGTCCCCTTGTCAAAGTCTTGTTTTCAATCCATACCCCGAAAAGTCTGATGGACACCCCCAATGGATGGTCCAGATCTTCTCTCGGACCTCTTTCAAGCAGGACCGATCAATAATCTAGATCCTCTCTCAGGCCTCAAAGCATCATGTTCGAGTGTCACGTCAGCCCGCCAGTGGAGCACTGTTAGGGACAACCAGTGGCTTCCACGTTGACGTGTGGAACCCAACAGATGCACATGAGAATATGTCAAATTTGGATGACATGTGTCCCACCTATCTACCACATCAGCATCAACGAAGACCAATGAGGAGCTGCCACATTTTTTGGGTGATGTCATCATAATAGTTTTCATGCCTTAGCCATTACTAGCTTTCAGTTGATCCCTAATCGACAGATCTCCTTATGTCGACAAAATATCAATGGTCTTTGTATTTTCCAATTCGGATTCTCGTTCAAACCTAATCCTTCAACACTCCTAATGGGACACCTACGATGGACGGTCTCGACATATTTGGACCTTGTTTCAAGTGGACCTGACCAATGGTCTAGATTCATTCTTAAGCATCAAAACCTCACAACTAGGTGTCAAGTCAGCTTGTCAGCAGAGCACTTTCAGGGCCACTATAATAATTTCACGTGGAAACAAGGAGCTCACCAGATGCATAGGTTAACACACCAAAAAAGGAGTGACACGTGTCTTGTTCTCCTACCACGTTAGTATCATCATGGGATAATACAAAATATCCATGTATCCGGAGTGAATTCATCTTGACTGGATCAATTCCTTAACCATTCATGGCTTTTATTCAATCCCATATAAACAACTCTCCTATTTTTTGTTAAATATTAATGGTGGAGATCATCTTGGACTTCATCGTTGGTGAAATTCCATGAACGTTCCCCAACATGGGTTATCCTCGATCACCTCGATGACGACATCATTAAAGAGAGGGAAGGTTCAGTAGATTAATGGCCTAGATTATATCATGTTCTATATTGACGATTTCATTTCAATTTTAAATATCAAGGAATTTCAGGTTCATCAGCCCACATATCAACGACCCAAACTTGATCGGGACCATGATGGAAGGCTCATATTCATTGCAAGATGGATGGACCAGATTTGATCACAACCATTAATCGATCATCAATGCCACAATTTTCGATACACCAAGCATCAGGGATGTCTTCAAATGATGAAATATTCCATTTTAAATATCAACGATCTTGAATGATTGTTGATATAAATCTGACGATTATTGAGTCTCACTTCTGTGTAGTTTTAATTTTGATTTGTTGCAGCAAGGTGAATAATTACAAGGATATTTTCAAAGACAGGGTGTAATCAATATCTGGTCCTGTGAATCTCCACCTACTCCATGATATCATCATAGAAGAATTCATGCAGGTAAAAGTAATCAATTTTGACCAAAGGAGAAATCGTTCAAGAAATCAAGAAGTGGTCAACCATTTTAAGAAGCTGGAATTTGTTTCAAGAAATGGTTTTAGGGCATGAGTGAGAGGAATAAAAATACAATGAAGGCATCCATTATTAAGGTCAACACTTTGTGGACTTGAATATTTTCTTATGACCAGAGTTGTTTGACCAGATACCTTGAGCACAGTCAGTTGATAAATGCAGCAGGAAATAGAGATTCATCCCCTACATTTAATTTTTAGTCTGTAATTATTTCCTTACAGTATCTGTGTTCTTGTAAAGCATCTCCTTCAACTCTTTATTTTCTTGTATCAGATATTATTTATAAAATATCAGAGAGAAATCCATTCTTCATGTTTAGTATCATTGTATGATGTCTAGTAATGACACATAAGTGATTTATGCCACATTTCCAGGGTGACTTCGGCTTGATCATCTTTTCCTTAGCTAAATTTTAATTTCAATTGTGTCTATATAGAAGACTCTCATACATTTTCAAAATTCCCCTCGTGGCTCTAGATCGATGGTTGATATTCTCCCTTGGAGTCCCCTAGTCAGGGTATTGTTTTCAATCCATACCCCGAAGACTTCGATGGACACCCTTGATGGGTGGTCCAGATATTCTCTCAGACCTCTTTCAAGCGAGACCGATCAATAGTCTAGATCCTCTCTCAGGCCTTAAAGTGTCATGTTCGAGTGTCACATCAGCCTACCAGCGGAGCACTATCAAGGTCAACCAACAGCTGCCACATGGACACATGGAACCCAGCGAATGCACAAGAGAATATGTCAAATTTGGATGACGTGTGTCTTACCTATCTACCACATCAGCATCAACGAAGACCAATGAGGAGATGCCACATTTTTGGGGTGACATCATCATAATAATATCCATGCCTTAGTCATTTCTATCTTTCGGTTGATCCCAAATCGACGGATCTCCTTGTGTCGACAAAATATCAACGGTCTTTGTAGTTTCCAATTTGGAGTCTCATTTGAACCTGATCCTTCAGTACTCCAAATGGGACACCCACGATGGATGGTATAGATATATTTGGACCTTGTTTCAAGTGGGTTTGACCAATGGTCTAGATTATTTCTTAGGCATCAAAACCTCACAATGAGGTGTCACATCATCTTACCAGCAGAGCACTTTCAGGGCCAATCGAAGAATTTCACGTGGACACGAGGAACTCACTAGATGAAGAGGTTAACACACCAAAAAAGGGGTGACATGTGTCCTGCTATCAACATCATGGTCCAATAGAAAATCACTACGTATCCAGAGTGAATTCATCTTGACTGGGTCAATTTCTTAACCATTTATGGCTTTAATCAAGCCCAAATAAACAACTCTCTTATTTTTGGTGAAATATTAATAGTGGATATCATCTTGGACTTCATCGTCAGTTAAATGGCATAAATTTTCATCGACATGGGTTATCCTCGATCACCTCGATGACGACGTCATTAAATAGAGGGAGGGTTCAATAGATTAATGGCCCAGATCGAATCATGTTCCAGATCGACGATTTCATTTCAATTTTAAATATCAAGGCATTTCGGTCTCATCGGCTCACATATCAACAACCCATACTTGGTCAGGTCCGTGATGGAAGGCTCATATTCACTACAATATGGATGGTCCAAATTTGATCACAACCATTCATTGATCATCGATGCTTCAATTGTTGATACACCAAGCATCAGGGATGTCTTATAATGATGTAATGTTCCATTTTAAAGATCAATGATCGTGATTGATTGTTGATATAAATCTGACGGTTGTTGAGTCTCACGTATGTGTAGTTTTAATTTTGATTTGTTGCGGCGAGGTGAATGATTACAAGGATATTTTCAGAGATAGGGTGTGATCAATATCTAGTCCTACAAATCTCCAGCTACTCCATGATATCATCATAGTAGAATTCATGCAGGTAAAAGTAATCAATTTTGACCAGAGGAGAAACTGTTCAAGAAATCAAGAAGCGGTAAACCATTTCAAGAAACTAGAATTTGTTTCAAGAAGCAGTTTTAGGGCATGAATGAGAGGAATAAAAACACAATGAAGGAAGCCATTTTCAAGGTCGACACTTTGGGGAATTGAATATTTTATTACAACCAGATTTTTTTGACTAGATGCCTTGATCACAATCAGTTGATAAATGCAAAAGGCAACATATATTCATCCCCTACATTTAAGTTTCAATTTGTAATTCTTTCCTTACATTATTCATGTTCTTGTAAAGAATCTCCTTCAACTCTTGCTTTTCTTGTATCGGATATTATTTATAAAATCTCAAACAGCAGGCCATTCTTCATGTTCAGTAGCACTGTATGATGTCTAGTAAGGACACATAAGTTATTTTTTCCATGTGTCCAGGGTGAATTCATCTTGATCATCTCTGCCTTAGCCGAATTTTTCTTTCGATCACATCTAGATCGAAGACTCTCATACATTGTCAAAATTCCCCTGGTGGCTCTAGATCGATGGTTGAGATTCTCCCTTGGAGTCCCCTTGTCAGAGTCTTGTTTTGAATCCATACCCCCAAATACTTCGATGGATGGTCTAGATCTTCTCTCAGACCTCTTTCAAGAAGGATAGATCAATATTCTATATCCTCTCTCAGGCCTCAAAGCGTCATGGTCGAGTGTCACGTCGGCCCTCCAACGGAGCACTTTCAGGGCCAACCAGCGGATGCACAGGAGAATATGTCAAATGTGGATGACATGTGTCCCCCTTATCTACCACATCAGCATCAACGAATGCCAATGAGGAGCTGCCATATTTTTGGGGTGACGTCAGTGTAATAATGTGCATGCCTTAGCCATTTCTAGCTTTCTTTTGATCCCAAATCGATGGATCTTCTTGTGTCGACAAAATATCAACAGTCTTTTTAGTTTCCAATTCAGAGTCTCATTTGAACCTAGTCCTTCATCACTCCTAATGGGACACCTACGATGGACGGTCTAGATATATTTGGACCTCGTTTCAAGTGGGGCTAACCAATGGTCTATATTCACTCTTCAGCATCAAAACCTCACAACCAGGTGTCACGTCATCTTTCCAGCACAACACCTTCAGGGCCAATCAAAGAATTTCACGTGGACAAGAGGAACTCACCAGATTCACAGGTTAACACACCAAAAAAGGGGTTACACGTGTCTCGCTCTCCTATCGCGTTAGTATCATCATGGGCTAATAGAAATTTTACACGTATCCAAAGTGAAGTCAACTTGACTTGGTTAATGCCTTAACCATTTCTGGCTTTTAGTCAAGCCCAGATAAACAACTCTCTTTTTTTCGGTGAAATATTAATGGTTGATATCAACTTGGAATTCATCGTCGGTGAAATACCATGAACGCTCCCCGACATGGGTTATCCCCAATCGTCTCGATGACAACATCATTAAAGAGAGGGAAGGATCAATATATTAATGGCCTAGATTGGATCATGTTCCATATTAGATCATGTTCCAGATCAACGATTTCATTTCAATTTTAAATATCAAGGAATTTCGGGCTCATCGTCCTATATATCAACGACCCAGACTTGATCAGGTCTGTGATGGAAGGCTCATATTCACTACAAGATGGAGGGCCCAGATTTGATCACAATCATTCATCGATCGTCGATGCCTCAATTGTCGATACACCAAGCATCGAGGATGTCTTCCAATGATGTAATGTTCCATTTTACATATCAACGATCATGATTGATTGTTGATATAAATCTGATGGTTGTTGAGTCTCACGTCTATGCAGTTTTAATTTCAAGTTTTTTCAGCGAGGTGAATGATTACAAGGATATTTTCAGAGACAGGGTGTGATCAATATCTGGTCTTGCAAATTTCCAGTTACTCCACTATATCATCATAGAATAATTCATGCAGGTAAAAGTAATCAATTTTGACTAGAGGAGAAACCGTTCAAGAAATCAAGAAGCAGTAAACCATTTCAAGAAGCTGGAATTTGTTTCAAGAAGCAGTTTTAGGGCATGAGAGAGAGGAATAAAAATACAATGAAGGAATCCATTGTTAAGGTTGACACTTTGTGGAATTGAATATTTTATTACGACCAGAGTTGTTTGACCAAATAGCTTGAGCACAGTTAGTTGATAAATGCAACAGGCAACAGAGATTCATCCCCTACGTTTAAGTTTCAGTCTGTAATTATTTCCTTACAGTATCCGTGTTCTTGTAAATCATAACCTTCAACTCTTTCTTTTCTTGTATCAGATATTATTTATAAAATCTCAGACAACAGGCCATTCTTCATGTTCAGTATCATTGTATGATATCTAGTAATGACACATAAGTGATTTCCTCTGAATGTATGATCATTTCTTGTCATTTTCTTTACGAATTTAAATGATATGCAGAGGGTACCTCCTTGAATTTGAGTGTATGAATATGTTAATTGTTTGAATCATTTGTTATTGATCTGTATACACCTGTTAGAGTTGTTGCATTCTTAATTTCTCAGCATGGTATTGTATTTACATAATCTATAGGATTCATTATCAGTAGTGCCCTGTATGTTTATATTGTTTTTCTTCCAATTCATCACTTCATTTTTCTTTAAATATTGACTGTATGAAACAGTTGTAGACATAAGCCTCTGATATTTGAGATCATTTTTCATATGATATGAATCTTTTTAAGGTCCTACAATTTCAAAATAAAGAGAGATAAAGAGGGAAATTTTTCCCAAATATTGCACAACTATTTTACTACAATTATGGCCTTAAGATTCATCCTGAGTCTTGGCCCTTGGGGTGCCTCGGAATTATTCCAATAACAGATTGGAATATCTCAAGGAATAACAGATGGAATGTCGTATATTTCTTCAACTTAGTGTCCATCTTCTCCCACAATGTAGTCCAAAATGTACTGAGAAATCTGGTATCTATGTTTAATATGATACTCCTTGGTATCCCAAAGTGCACCCAGATCTATTCAAAGAACATGTTTTTTGATTCTTGTTCTTTGATGGTATTTTTAAAATGCATGAGAATTCACATCTTTTTGAACTTGTGAACTACCAAAAATAGATATTCATGTCCCTTCCTGTTTTTTGGTAAACCTCTCACAAAATCCATGGAAATGATTTCCCAAGGTCGAGTGGGTACAGGTAAGGGATGGTATAGATTTTCATTCCTATTATTTGGTTTGTTGGTACAACAAGGTATATGTCATCTAATACATCGTTCTACATATTCTTTCATTTTGGACTACTACAGATACCTCTCTAAGTTGGAAACTATCTTCCCAACACTCAAATTTCGTGCAACCTTGGAGGTGTGAGCCTCTTTGATAAGTTGTAGTCATCCACCTTTACGAACACAAATTTTGTTGAGCTTGTAGAGTAACCCATTATGGAAATGATAGTCAACCTTGTTTTCACCTTATTCTATATGAATTTGTCCCTATAGTTGTTGAAACACCTCCTTGATGTCCTCATCTTTTGTGTATGCCTCTATGTATGCATCATGGGTAAAAGGCTCCATGTGCATCAAAGTTCCCAAGGTTGTAATATTGGATGTATGTGGCCTTGAAAGCATGTCTTCCAACATGTTTGTGCTACCCTTCTTAGACTTCATGACTAGATGAAATTGTTGTAAAAACCACATCCACTTGTAATGTATGGTTGGTTGTAGCTTTCTCTAGGCTTTCAAATACTGTAGAGGTCGGTGATATATGTGGATGATGGTCTCCTTTACCATAAAATAATTCTTCCACTTCTTTAAAACTTGAAATAGGGCATAGAGTTCCTTTTCATAGGTAGGGTAGTTGAGAACTACCCCATGAAATATTCTAGAATGATAGCATACACGCCTTCCTCATTGCATCAAAATTTATCCCATGGCATACCCACTTGCATCTGTATCCACTTCGAAAGGCTTTTTCAAGTTTGGTAATGCGAGAACTAGTGCTTGATTGATCTTTCTTTTTCAGCTCATTAAAATCCTTTTGTTGATTCTTACCCCACTGGAAACTCTTACCACTCATTTTTATGTTGTGGAGTGGTGTAGCTATCACTAAAAATGAAGCGATGAACTTTCGTAAGTAATGTTCCACCCCAAAAAAACTTCTAACGTCAGTGAAATTTGTACGAATTGTCCATTTCATGATGGCCTCCATATTTGTGAGATATATCTTGAGCTCCCCTCCACCAATCACATACCCCAAAAACACCACTAGAAACTCTTACCACTCATTGTTATGGTGTGGAGTGGTGTAGCTATCACTGAAAATGAAGCGATGAACTTTCATAAGTAATGTTCCACCCCAACAAAACTCCTAACTTCAGTGAAATTTGTAGGAATTTTCCATTTCATGATGGCCTCCATCTTTGTAAGATATATCTTGAGCTCTCCTCCACCAATCACATACCCCAAATACACCAAATAATACTAAGAAAACTCACATTTCTTGAGGTTAGACAATAGTGGGTGCCTCTTTAGAGTCTCTAACACCTACATGCGATGTTAGATGTGATCCTCCCATGTAGCACTATAAAGTAGTATATCATCCAAATAGGCTATAAAAAATGAATCTAGATATGGGCATAATACATAATTCATCAGTCTCATAAATGTAGTCAGTGCATTACATAAACCAAATGGCACGACCAACCATTCATACAAACCTTTCCTTATATTGAAGGAAATATTCCAAGTGTCCTCTTCCTTGACACATACCTGGTGGTATCTTGATTTGAGTTCCAACTTGGTGAAATATTTTACGTGCTACAATTGATCTAACAGACCATTGATCATGGGAAGAGGGTATCTATTTTTTAGTGTAATATTTTTCAATGCTTTGTAGTCGATACACATTATCCAAGGTGCATCCTTATTTGGTATAATTATGATAGGTGATCGACAAGGTGAGGTGCTTGGTCGAATCGCACCCTGCTCCAATTGCTTCTTCACTTCATTTGTTTCCAGAATTGATTGTCTATACAACCCAATATTCGACAATGAGGAGTCTTGAAATAACTATATTTTTTGTTCCACTTCCCTCTTGGGTGGTATACTTTTAGGCTTTTGGAACACTCCTTTGTAAGCTTGTACCAAATCCTCCAACTAATGTTTCTTCTCTTTAGTAAACCCCTCCAGGGATGCCTTTACTTGAATCGACTCATCCTCAATCCAAATTTCTCTTAAGAAAAGAAAAACATATTTATTATTGGAACTAATCAACTTATTGGTTTGGTTGGCACTTACCAGTGAAATATTTGACTTTCCTTTATATGCATTGATGATGTAGGACTTCTCATCCTTGACTAGTCGGTACTAGTTATCTCTCTACATGAATATTGCATCCTTCATATATATGTAGGGGCTTACAAACACTACACATATGTCAAGGGGTACTACATCCAACTCCACTTCATCAATAAAATCAACACCTACAACAAATTTAATCTTACATTATTTCATTAACTTGACCTATACATCCTTGTTTACCCATCCCAATGGATATGATCTAGGATGGTCAAGAACCTCCAATCCAAGCTTACTAACCAGATCCATTACTATGCGATCATCCTGTGAACCAGAGTCGAACAAGGAATCTATATTAATCTTCTTGACATGGATCTTGATGTGGGAGAGTTTGTTCATCTCCTTCTCTTCCCAAAGATTAAAGCTACTTAGATTCACCTCCTTCTACACTGATGTGCATAAAATATTCTCATCCACATCATAGTTTATTTCAACCTAATTGATCGAATCCATGGCTAGAAGATTATTTTTCTTTGCATCCTTCTTGAGGTTCTTCGAGTTCAACTCTCGATGTAGTTTTTGACACTCTTCCTTAGTGTGCCCATTAATATTGCAATGGTTACAATGGTTTCTAGGATCCTTTCACTAATGTGTAGTGGGGTTTGTATTCTTATCCTTCTCCCCTTTCCACTTCTTCTTCCCCTCCTTGGAAGCTTCCTGGTGCTCTTTCTTCTTGGAACTGCTTGGATGCCCTTTCTTATGGCTTATGTTTTGTAGATATTGTTCCTATAAACATGCCTCGTCCACTATCATTGTCTTGAAAAGAATCACTTACTTTTTTATATGGCTATGTAGACACCCCCGATACTTGAAGAGTATATCTAATGTAATACCCCTAGGTTGAACCCCAATTGTAAATGTAAAAATGATTATAAGCTAGTAAGTTGATGACACAGGGTCTTTGGTCTAGTTCTGTGCGCATTTAGTCAATGCTCGAAAATCTCATACCAAAAGAATATTGTGTGATCTTAAGGCCATGGAGCCTTTGTATATATGTTGTGTTTTATAGGCTGGTGAGCCAAGTTATTATAGGCTAGAATTATTATATGATTATTAGGCCAAGGAGCCTGGAATTCTAAAGGTTGTAGTGCCTATTATTGTAATATGTAAACACTTATATCATTAATAAAGTACATCATTATTGCATACTGACCCACAAATGAGTATGGGGGGATAAACTCCACTAGGAAGGGAAAGGGGGATAAGATCCTAGAAAGGGGCTAAGCCAGAGGGCTTAATTCTAAAGGAATATTATAATATTATTCCTAAATACTAAGGTATGGACATAAATTATATTATCATAAGTTCTTATGGGAAGGAAATGAATTACAAGTGGAGCCCATGAAGCTTCATGAA
>ML776952.1:556600-577171 GCA_009831015.1 Picea engelmannii | reverse complement strand
GTAGCATCGAAGTCCCGAAACTCAGGAGAAGCATTGTTTGAGGAGTTAGCCACTTCGGCGTTCGGGGAAAATGTTTTGTAATGTTAGAAAATCTTCTGAAGCTTGAAGTTTAGAAGCACTGAAGCCATGAATCTCTGGATAAGAGCCTTTCATCTAAGCGCTTGGTCATAGCCCATGGTCACATGTGATTTTGGATGAAGTAAAGGGGCTAGTGCCCTAAAATGGATTTTTTTTAAGATATAAAGGGGCTTAGAGAAGGAGCTTACGGGTTTCTAATTTGTATAGACCTACCTTTAAGGGAAAATAAAAAGGTCCTCTGAACCTTAAGAGAGGATCTAGCACATGTCCAAGAGCTAATTCGAATCTCGAAGAAGATCGCTTGTACAAGTTTTACCCTCACGGAAAGGATGAATTTTCAAATAACCATAACCTTCTACTAAAGGCTCATAATTGAGCATGGAAGCAGGTTTTGGAAAGGTATTGAATAGTAGAATAAAACTGTTTATCCAGAAAATCGAACTAGACAATAATTTTCTTAGGAAACAAGAAGAAAGAATTATGATGCAATATTGAATCGGAATTGTTCATAATTTCATGCAATTGATAAATCAATTATCCTAATAGGTTCTGTTGGCTGCACATTTTGCAAAGTTAAGAGCTTTTAAATAAAAACAGGATTAGTACAAATATCAGAGGGATGTATGTCAATATGGGTAATAAATGTACAAACTCAAATGGTCATGGAGAAGGAAAGGAAGAATAACATGAACTTGGTGGAGACTATTAAAAGTTGCAGAAGGATGTCCAAATCCATAAACATGATAATGAGAATCTTATGAAAGATAAGGAGAAGCGGGAGGATTTCAACATAAATTTAATGAAAATCTTGGACAGAATAGAAAATAAGATGGATAAGGAGAATGGATCAAGAAAATCAGAGAGTCACAGGTATCCTGATGAGAGGAGAAGAGAAAGAAGTGTTCACAGACATCACCATCACTCCCTAGGGCATTCCACTAGAAGATCACATAGTATCTCAAGTCCATCCCCTATCAAGAAGTATAAGAGGAGGTCAGGGGTGGATGAGCTACAAGGAGAAATGAACAAAATAAATCCTGTTACTTTTGATGGTGAGGACAATAAGGATGAAGATGTTGAAACATGGTTGCTAGGCATGAGGAAGTATTTTCAATTGCACAATTACTCTTCACACGCAGAAGGAATAATTTCCATCTATCAGCTCAAAGGAAAGGCATCCATGTGGTAGGACCAATTTACACAAGTGTCGCCATGAAGTCTTGGGAATCTACTACAAGAGATCCACTCCTACAAATTAGAATGCTCAATGGAATCAAGGTTTATAGAATATCATTTAAATAGAGGAATTAGTGAAATATTATTAAGTATAACAAAGGTCAATGTTAATATAAAGAGGTACATGGTGGGAAGAACTATTCTATGCAAATTGATATATCAGGATGCTAGTATTCTGATAAATAAATACAAAGTGTATATATGGAGAGAATGAAAACATCTCCAAAGATCGGTGTTACAGTTTTAGAGATAAACTTTCCATGATTATTATCAGAGTAGAGTAGTGGATGCATGGTTGTTTGAAAAAACTTCAGGGGTGAAGCAATAAAGGTGTGAACATACTAAAGAAGTGCCAATGGATGCATAAACAATGCATCCTGTAGAGATTGAATTCAGAGGAATGTAATCAGGTTCTAAGGAAGGGTTTTCCCATACAGGGAAGAAATATTCTAGGATGGATTCATGTCCTTGAACATATTAGGATAATGTAAATAAGGTTTCTAAAGGAAAAACAATAAGGAACCATGAAGAAGAAAATGATCATATGCTTGGTATAGAATGAAAAAGAAATAAAATCTAAGGATAATCTATATCAAGTGGAACAGATCCATAAGTGACATTATATGGGTGGAAAGTATCACCGGAATATATGATGGCAAGTAAGAGAAATGCTAGCCCATTCCAGTTTACTCTATGCAACTAGAAAAGAAGACATTGTGTAGCATAGAAACATGTTGAAAATGATTATGAAGGTCAAGTTGAAATCAGATGGGTTAGGACAGGAGAAAGTAATGTTTCATTAAGAAAATCCAAGTGTTGATATGTTCATTCAATGAAAGGATGAATCATTTTGTTTCAATAAACAAATTGGCGTTAAATATCCAAGGTTAATTAGAGAGCATGACTGGAAATGTAATTTGTTCATGCAAGAGTTGGATCAGAGGGATCCAAGTAATAGTGGAACACTGAAAATTAATATCATCATAATATATGGTTACAAATGTGCAAAATAGATAAGAAAAGTTGGGATGGAAAAATACTCAATATAGAGAACAATCAGGCACATTATTTTCTTTTGTAAGAACACAAGAAGATTCACGAATCCGAGAAGAATTGAAGACTTCTTGGAACAACAAAGAAAAATGATACAGGGAGAAAGATGTTGTTGAAATTATTGTAGCAGTAATTATGTTATGGCTTGTTGGAAAGTCATAGATAGTACAGGAAATTGACATGCAAATGCATTTATGAGCATGCTAATTATGCATTATTAGTGCATACAAATATGAATTGATGAATGCCAATTTGTTAATATACATGTATAAAATAATAAGACTAGGATTAGTTTATTTTTGAATATATATTAATATGAAAGTTGTTAATGGTGGTTGTTGTACCAGGAAAGAGAGAATTCTTGCATGTTCACAAGTGCTTCTATTGATGTTGCTTCATACGGAAGGAAGCAACATAAAGTTGAAGTGTTGATTATAAGATTGATAAAAGAGGCATGGGAGATTTTACTATCATCAGCTAATTAGGTAGCATCAAAATTATTTAATGGAAGCTATGCAGGTAAGTATTATATAAAATTATGTTGCATAATTGTTGAAGGGAATTTAGGTAAGAATTCCCTCAACTAGAGTTATTTTATAAAATCACATTATTTTATTATTTGAATGCATTAATGGGAATAAGATACCACTAGGTGTGGTAAAGGCTGGAGGCCTGTAATAATTATCAAAGCTTCTTTTATCTTTTGAATGCATATAATGGCATAGTATTATGGCATGTTAATTTGGTTATGAGGTAATAACCAAAGCAATAAAGGGTATGGCACTCTTATAGGAATGGATGCTAGAAAATCTAGTCATGTATGAGACCATGACATGGTTGGTTATGGCAAGGTATGGTTATGGAAAGGATATGTACCACACAAATATCCAATGAACTTCCTACTTCTAAATACTATTTGGACTGCAACCTTTTTTCTAACACTAATGAACACCATAGAATTATATTCTTGGTGTAGTGTTCGGATCGAAAAGGAAGGCATCCAAATAATTGAGCATGCAATAGGAAGTGTATGGAGAATGTGTCAAGGTATTGGCCAGTTTTCCAATTTAACAATGATGAGATAAATAACTTAGATATAGAGCATTATGAAAATCAATGGAAAGAGGAAATGAATAGATATGCATTGACAATTGCACTCATGCATAGTAAGTGGTAGAGTTGCACTTATGCATGATAGAATTGTATACTTAAATGCATTTGTTGAATGTGTTTTGTGAATGCATGCATATATGTTATTGAATGGGAATAATTATACTAACAGTTGAAATGTTACAACTATTACTAACTCATGGAGTTGAGAACATTTCAAGGGTTGTTCGACATTGCAACAGGAATGTTGCAAGTCAAGTAGTCACATGATTACTGGAAAAAAAAAAAATTGTTCAGAAAATAGAGTAATGAACTTACTGATATTAATTGTGAACATGCATATGCATAGAATGATAAATTCATTTTATTTAATGAATTCTTTTATGTTTGTGATTGAATTGTTAGGTGTAGACAATTTTAAGATCACTTTGTAATGTTTTGGTACATATTGCAATGAAAGTATAATGTACAGGAAATATTGACAATTTGTTGGTTGAATGCAAGATGGAAGCATTGCAGAAAAAGTGGTATTCAATATGGTGCTTGTTGAAATCTATAAGGAAAATTGCATCCTACTATTGCAATAGCCATGAAAAAAAATATATGAGATAGAATTTCAAATTTTAGGGAAAAGTTGAATTCCTTATGAAATAAGTTTGAGTTTCTAAATAAATTTTTATAATGTTCTCTCATAATAATTGTATGTGTGTGATATAGATGAGATAATATTGATTAAATTTGGAATGCTTGGGAAGAACAACTATTGTTGGAGACACTGGATCCCTATAAATGTAGAACCTTGGTGGGGTTCTAATAATGATTTGGCGCTCTCCCTGTGTGTGAAATCCTTGGCAAGATGGATCATTGAATGACTGTGTAGCAGTGAAGGGATACATGAGCCTGGAAGGGTGAGTGTAACAAGGAAGAGGCAACTCAGGAGTGCTTATGGCATGGTAGTTTTCATAATGAGGGTGTGTCAAATGGAACAATGAGATGAATTATTTCCTAAAGAAGATCTATGGAATAGAGAAAATGACTTCCATATACAATATGAATACGTTAATTGGTGATTGAAAGCAGAGCACCAAGTAGATAACAAGATTCCAATAGCAAAGGCTTGGAGATTTTTGAAGAATTTTTAATTGTACATGGTATATAATGCAATGAGGATGATGCATAAATAAGGGTATGGGAATGTAATACTCCTAGGCTGAACCCCAATTGTAAATGTAAAAGTAAAAATGATTAGAATCTGGTAAGATGGTGATACAGGGAATTTGGTCTAGTTCTGCGCGCATTAAGTGAGTGCACAAGAATCTCATACCAAAAGAAAAGCGTGTGATATCAAGTCCATGGAGCCTTTGTATATATGTTGTGTTTTATAGGATGGTGAGCCAGGTTATTATAGGCTAGAATTCTTATATGATTATTAGGCTAGGGAGCCTGGAATGTTAAAGGTCGTCGTGCCTATTATTGTAATAGTAAACACTCATATCATTAATAAAGTACATCACTATTGCAAATCGACCCACAAATGAGTATGGGGGGATAAACTCCACTAGGAAGGGAAAGGGGGCTAAGATCCTAGAAAGGGGTTAAGCCAGAGGGATTAACTAAAAAGGAATATTATAATATTATTTATAAAGACTAAGGTATGGAAATAAATTATGTTATCCTAAGTTCCTATGGGAAGGGAACGAATTACAAGTGGATCACATGAAGCTTCATGAAGACAAGCGTCCAAGAGGTGACATGTAGATATATTGGGAAACTTAGTGTATTTTGGGAATATCGTCATTCTGGAAAAGGGGGTGGACTCTTACACTCCATCATTTTGTGATATTCATGGAGGTATCTTCTCGTCATTCTAGGGAGGAGGGTAAACTTTGTTTCTTACTAGGGCATTTGTGATTCACCATTTAGGCATTTGATGATTCCTCCATTCTTTCATGCACTTATTGAGTTGTACTTGGTACCTCTCTGTCACGGGAAGTGTACATGTACCTTAACCGAGCCAATATTGTACCTTACCCAAAAAAATTTGTTGCCATCACCCTACCTATGCCTGGATAGCTCAAGTGTTGGAGCATTGTCCATTATTTCCTCCTACCATCTGAACTCTGTTACTGCCAACATGAGACTGGTACTTGGGAATCTTGGCTCTGTGAACGACGAGAAATATGGTTTTACTACAGGATGAAGAGGCAGGTTGTTAGGCCCCTGGTCGAAGAATTGGGTTTTCACGCCTGTAGGCATTCTCTCTAGGTGAGAGTTTTTCTATGTCGAAGAAGCAAGTTGTTAGGCATGTGATTAGTTTTCTCTAGGCAAGAAACTACTCGAAATTGTTCTCTGGTGCACTAGGAAATATCTATTGGGCTCTGAGACTTCCTGTCCAGCCTATTGTTGAAGCCCTGGAAGGGAAGTGAGGTAGTCGAAGGACTATTGAGCAGAGAAGGGGCACACTTCCTAGGGTGGGACAGGCATGTGGGGAATGAGAGACTTTAGTCTAGTTGCATTAGTTGGGCACCTTAGACAGAGCAATTATGTTTCTTTCTAGACCTTAGACTAGCTTAGTATTCCTTTACCCGGGTAGAGTTTAGTCCCAACTCGGGGGTGACCCACTACTGAGATTACGAGTAGTGTGGTATATGGCTGGGAGGAACGTGGGAGGTCTGTACGCAGTTGGTGGTCTTATTATCAAAGATAAGTGTAAATTGTGTTTAAAATTACATGTTGCATCATTATTTATGCATCTATTTTTATGGGGTATTCTTGTATATGTTGCATGTGTATTTCTACTATTATTATGTATAAATCTATGAATTTGCAGAGAATTTGTATGTTTAAATATTGTATATAGTTTCAAATTTTATTTCACATGGAATATCCCATCACTAGGGTGGATGGGGATGTTACATCTAGGTTCTTAGGAGAGATACCCATCATTATGGACATCTTTTTGAACTCGGTGGTGTACTCATATACACTATGCCCTTGTTTATACTTGAAGTAGTACCACTAGATCCATTGGTCCTCTACATACCCAATAGAGTAGACTTGGGACTTGATGAGGGTTTTGAAGTCCTCCCACCTATTTACTGGTGGCTCAACCTCCATCCTAAGTGTTTCCATATGGATTTCCCACCAGGTTAAAGCATGGCCCTATAACTTCAGTCTACCAAAGGATATCTTTTGTTCTTCATCTATAAGGTGAACGTTGAGAAAAACTTCTAGTTGTTGCAGCTAATTATTCGGTTTTGATTTATATTATATCACCTTGATATGGCTTTATGTCCACTTCTTATTCCATATTAAATAAAGACTATGAAGGTTTTATGGTACTGGAACTCGACTTCTCTTTATTGGGTTCTTTATGCAACTCCTTTTCTGGGTCTTCGTTATTCCTCGATTTCCTGTTTGAATCAATCTCTAAGTTTGAGCTTCCAACTTAATTAAATGGTCTGATATTTCTTGTTAGAGCCACCATGAGGAGGGAAATATTCTGAGATATGCTAGCGACTTGATCTTCAAGTCTAGCACCATGGTAAGTGTCGAGACTGGAGGTCATCCGAGGAAATCAGCGACTCGATTGGTACTGTCGGTTTTATACTTGATGTTGAGGTGGAACTACTGCAAGTATGTGGACCACTTATAATGGTGATCTTTCTACAATTTTCTTTATGTTTGCATGAACTACAATGGTTTATGATCTGTGTGGATGACTGTCTCCTTCCTGAGAATGTAATGTCTCCACTGGCGACAGGCTTTCACAATGGAGTACATTTCATTGTTGTAAGTAGGGTACTTACGAACAACATTTTATAGTGTCTCACTATGATAGGCCATGGGGTGGTCGTGTTGAGTGAGAAATGTTCCCACAACATAGTTTGAAGCATTTCTCTTGATCTCAAAGGGTTGTTACAGGTCCGGTAATGAAAGTATTAGGGTTGAGCACAAGCACCTTTAAATCATTGAACGGTTTTTGTTGGGATAGGCCCCACACAAATGTTTCCTTGTCACCATCCCTGGTTACTTGGTTGAGGACCCATCCAATATGGGAGAATCCCAACATGAACCTGTGATAGAAATTGGCAAGGCCCAAGAAGCTCTGAAGCTCAGTGAGTGTGGTTGGGGTTGGCCAATCACAAATGACCTGGATATTGGTTGGATCCACATGCACACCATGTTGATCCATGATGTAGCCTAGGTATTGGACCATGTCCATGTCAAAGGAGCATTTTTCCAAGCTCGCATATAGCTTGTGTTACCACAGGGTGTGCAGAACCTGTTGAATATGTTGCAAGTGTTCCACCCAAGTCTTATTGTAGATCACGATGTCATCCAAATACACCACTACAAAAGTTTTAGTGAAAGGTTGTAGGATATCATCCATCATCCTCATGAAATTTGTTGGAGCGTTACCAAAGGTCATGACTAGCCATTCAAAAAGACCTTATTTTGACTTGAAGGCAATCTTCCATACATCTGTCTATTTTATGGGGACCTAGTGGTATCCAGACTTCATATCAATTTTATTGAAGTATTTTTCCCCCTTGATTTGATCAAAGAGATCATCAATTCTGGGAATCGGGTACCAGTTCCTGACTGTGATTTTATTTAGGGCTCGGTAATCAATGTAGAGTCTTTCTTATACACCAACACGACTAGGCTCCCACAAGGCGATGATATGGGACTGATGTGCCCCTTATGGAGTGGTTCTTTGATTTGTCTCTTGATCTCTGCATTCTCTAAGAGAGAGTGGCGGTAGACTGGCCGATTGGGCAGCAATGTGATGGGGGTCATATAAATGGGATGCTTGACTTGGCACTGCAGAGGTACCCTGGTAGGTGAGGAGAAGATATCTTTGTATTCTTATATGACCCTGTCCACTTGATTCTTCTGTGTGGAGAGGTTGGTCGCGGAGGCCCTAGATGTGGTCACAATATTTCTCTCACTCTAAGAGAAAATCACGAAGAATACAAACTTCTCGGTCTGAGAGATGGCCTTCCTGCATTTCTTGGCAGAGATCAAGGAAATAGCACTAGGTGGGACTTCCTCGGGTATCTTGTATAATTTTGTGTTCAAAGTAATAATAACACTGCAAGGCCTAGACTCATATATACCATGAATTTTCCATAAATAAGGTTGTCCCAAAAGAACATTACAAGCTTTGAGAGGAGCAACATCACACAATACCTCATCTTTGAAGGGCTTGATTTCGTATGATAGGCGGCACTGTTGACTGACACAGAGATCGCTTCCTTGGAGGAGTCATCCAATGTTGTAGGACTGCATGTGTAGCGTTGTTGGCGAGGCTAGCCACTTGATGACCTCTTATGATATGAGGTTCTTATGGATACCACTATCGACAATAAACAGTAGTAGGGTGCCTTTTACCCACATATGTGAATGAAAGAGGTGCTCACCTTCTTTTGGCTCATCTAGTTCATCGGGTTGGACCTTGGTGGTAGCAATAGTGGAACTGGATTCCATGTCAATGATTTATCTCCCTCTTTCTGGTTCTAAATAAGATTCAGAACCCACATATGATTCATAGGATTTCACCTCAGCCACTAGTGATTGCTTGGAGTGATAATCAACAGTGTTATGTCAGGGGCTCTTATGGAAGTTGCACCACTTCCCGATATGTTTCTTTGTCTTTCTAGTGTCATTCTTTGCTTGCGACCTAGACTGGTTATCCTGAGGTTGTCCCTCTTTTCTCTATCCTTTTTTCTGTGGGTTTGGGCTTCCCTTCACTTGCTTCTGATGTGAGGGGTTTCCAGGAAAAAATTGTCATGTCTTTTGTTTAATATTTTGCTCGATTTTGACGGCATATCGATAAGCTACGCCCAAGGATGATATGTCCAAAATCACCATTTCAGCCTGGATGTATCTATGTATACCACCATGATACTTAAGCCCCAAATGTCGCTCAGAATATTTGATACCCAACTTCGTGTGCAAGGTATGGAAGATATTTGTGAACTCTGGCACTACTTGATCTCTTTCCTGCTGCAATGTGGTTTATTTTGTATACAGGTCGTCATAACTTTTGACAGGGTAGTATTGTTCCTTGATAGCGTCCTTGAAGGACTCCAAGGTGACCACGAATGTAAATAATGAGGGTTCCTTTGTTTCCTTTTTCTCAGAGAAACTCTCCCACCAATATTTGACATGAGGGACACTTTGAGGAGTGAAAACGTAATATTTTCTCTGTTCGAAAAATTATGGACAGGAAAATACCCTTCTTGAAGATTAAACCATTTGTCTACAGCATTTGCGTCTATATGACCTTCAAATATGGAAATATAAAAGTTTATTTGTACCTTTAATGGGGCAACACCTCTATTCAAGGAAGATGTGTTGGTTGATGGTAGTTGCTAAAGGATTTGCGCAAAACTATCCATCATTTTGTTCCTATGTTGCATGAGGACTTCCTCGAGCAACATTTTGAAAAGCTCTATTGTCCCATCATTTTTCTTTTCTCCCTGGTGGTTTTCCCTTTTTCTATCTACTCTTCTTCTATTGGTATTGAGGAATTCTTATGGGGTATTATGATTCTCATTGACCATTACAAATTGACCCAGGTTCAGAACTAAGAAGCTTCCCAACAAAATCCCTTAAAGATTATCGACCCCTCTCATAAACCAAAAGGAAACGCAGTACATAGGGTGTATTGCATAGTCTCACCCGAGATAGCTCTATGGGTGGCTACAATACTCAGGTGTTTGCAACCTGAGACTGAACGAGATTTGTGTTTGTGTGTTGTAACCCTTATTCAGTCCATTAAACATTTATTTATAACATTCATTATATGCATGCATGCAACTTACTAGATCTACTTAGTTATTTCATTAATTCAACATTCATCAACTAATAATAAACAAAGACGCATTCATCCAGTCACATAACACAGTGTTATCATGGTTCACCCCCTCCTAGGCTACATCCAAAATATCTAGCTCTCAATCTTTTATTATAGTTTGGAAATATCCCACGTCGCGCGTGGTTACAATATTAGTTCTCACTCTTTCCTACAGGCTCCTCGATCTCTGCGAGGCTGACTAGAGCGCACCAGGCTCCTTGGCCTATGATCTAACCCTTGGGATCGAGTCACTCACTCCCTCCTTATCTCACCACCTGAATGAGTCATACAGTTCTTACATCTCTCTCTCCTTTTCCCCCCTATGTCCCTGTGTCTCTTCTTTCTCCTAAGCACTACTTATTTATATCTTCGGCTCACCAGCCATTACAATGCATTACAAAAACCATAACCCTAGCATCATTAGGTCTTCCATGCATGCACTCGTGTTTCTTTTCCTTCCAATTGTATTTTTCCTCTTGCATGATTCTCCTCCAAAAATAGCCTTTATTTTTTATCTAGCTTGCATCCAACAAACCCCCAACACTGACATGTGGCTAGTCCCAATCCACCTAAACCTTGTGCGCTTCATCAATCTCTCCTGCAATCACCTAGAACTTCTTTGTAAGCTCATTTTCTTGTGTTTGAGCCTACACATTCTTCTCTTTGAGTGTGTCCAATACTTACATTGCAATCTCGTCGTTGATCATTCAAGCGCACTCTACCGGAGTCTGTGCCATGTTCTTATTTGCATCTTCCACCTGCGCAATGACCTCTACTTCCCACTCCTGGAGTGGTTCCATTTGAGCTTGGTGGTACTTCTTTTGTGTTTGCACAGCTATGAGCTCTACCTACAGTTTCTTCATATCCTGCGCTCCTTTGATGCGCTTTGTGATCAGCATTGTCTTTTGTCTCTGCTTGAGGTCTTGGATAGTTGCGCTTATCCTTTCTTCTTCCTGGTCCCACTGCTGGACCTATTGATCCTCTTCTAGCTTTGTCCATAGTTGTGATACCTTCTCGAACAAGTCGGTCGCCATGTGGACTTGTCGCTCCATATCCTTTATCTTCGTTATTGCTTCATGTTTCCTCTACTCCTTTACTTATGGAGGAGTGGTAGGTACATTCTATTCTTGAAGGTGCTCGATCTCTTGCCTATATTGATTGATTGTTTGCACAATTTGATCAATCTTCTACGTCGATGTGGGAACTATTTCCTACACGCTCTTTGGAATTTTCTCATATGCTACCACCAATTCCTTCTCTAGTCTATCCACACGGTATTTTTCATCTTTGGTATCGATCTTGGCCTGCTCGAGTACCAACTCCAACGCATCTCAATTATCCTTTGTCTATTGCAATTATGTTGCGTCTATGCGTGTGCATGACTGTACCTCCTACACGATGTTGACTTGTAGTTTATACAAGGCCTTGGTTGGTATCTACGTCATTACCAATTGTATTTGGGCCAAATCCTGCAGGGGTTTCTTCCCCATGATTTCATCCATGTGCAACATGTTGGGTGTGACGTGAAATGTCGAGCTCAGTTGTGTTGTCATCTGGATCCTATCTTGCTCACTCAATCCAACCTCGCCTCCTTCCTGTGCTATTGATGGGAATGTTTCTATGCCTTTGTCGGCCTCCTATGTTTCTTTGAGTTGTTGGAGTTTCCTCATGTATGCCATCTCCTCCCCAATCCTATCCCTTTAGCGTTGAGCATTGTCAAAATCCTCCACTATGCAATCTTGGACCATTTGGGCCACAAAGTCTACATCGTCCTCTGTGATCGTGTATTCTGGGGGAGTTATGTGTGCCTTATATTTCTTGCATGAACCCCCAGTTTGTATGACTGGCTTCTTGGTCTGGCCATGCTCCTACTGAGTATCACTTGATGTGGTTCCATGTGTTGTCTCAGTCTGTTTCTCCTATCCCTGTGGCGCTTGGGTGTTGTTCTTCTTCCCCGTCTGGGTGCCTTTCTTGGGCACCCCCTCTTTTTTCTATTGCACCTTATTCTGGCATGTCCTTGTCTTCTTGGGTACTGTTATCTCTTTGGAATTTTTTTGTCCCTGCCCTACCTCCTCCTCCATACCTACAGGAATTTCTTTATTCAGGACTGGAATGCTCTAGTCATCATGCCAATCCTTGATGGCCATCTCTATGTCCTCCTCCTTGATGCAGTTGTGTAGTTGTAGCCATTGATTGTTGGGATCCTTCTGTTCTTGGATCCACATTTCATGCCTAGTCGCTTTGAAGTTGGCTATTCCCTGATAGTGTGCGACCATTTTCAGTGTAACTCGCCAAGTGTTGATGATTCTCTCCTGTAGGTCGATGTGATATCCTTCGAATATGGTTCCATTCACCTTTTTTTCTTGGGGTTTGAAGCGCACCCCAGCGATAGGTATCACGTTGCATGGAAAGAATTGGGTCTTGTGGCAAAGAATGAATACTTAGGCTCCTTCCATCTGATCAAGGCAATCAGGATGAGTAGCCATGAATAGTGAAATTTTGTCCCCAGATCCTGTGCATCCTTGCAGTCTTCCAGGAACATATTCAGTTAATATGGGGCCCAGTTGAGTGTGGTTCCCTCTGAACATTGTGCTACAGCTGCAACAACCTTGGCAGGGAATTCCTCCTTGCGGCATTTCTTGAGTAATTTGCATGCCATAATTTTTGTGGCCATTTTTTTCACTACATCACTAATACACTTGATTATGATTCTGTCTGACCCCCTTTCGGTACCATAATTCTTATTCATTTCCTCGACCAGTGCATTCTCCTTCATCTTGTCCTCAAAAAACTGCGAGGGTGCCTCCCCCCATGATGGCGGCCCTGTGATGTATGCAATGAGCTCTACGTATATTGAGACGACCTGTTTCAGCCACAGGTATCCTCCATGAGTGACTTCCATCAGCTTCTCGACACAGTTGTTTTCATATTGGCCCCTCCCAAAGTGTGGGATGTCCAATAGGCCTAGAATCCCATTTTTATCCAGTCTGAATTCCCACTAGACTGGTTGGTTAATTGGTTCACCAAAGGGTCCTATCCCCACAGTCTGTAGATAAACTTTCTTGGCAAACTCTAGGAACTTTTTCATGTCTGTCACGTCATGGTATGAGTACCTCAAATTCTCCACATGACCTAACATGTTACCTATGATACGTACCCCTTATGGAATGTGCGGCAAGACAATGGTTGTGGTGTCCTGCCTATGTGGTGACCTTCGTACTAGTTGTTTGCCCTTCTGTTGTGGTGTTTGACTTGAGGTTCTAGCCTCCATTGTTCTCTCTTTGGCATACTCATCTATTCGGTCGGTGACATATTCCATTGTGCCCTCTTGTGGTTGTTCCAGTGTGGTCATGTGTGATCTTTCTAGCGTGGTCATTTCTTCCTGGTTCGGGATCGTCCCATTAACCCTCGTGGCTTCTTTAAGGTTTTTGGGGTGTGAATTATTTCATGTGTCCTCAGCCTGTTGTCCCTGTCCCCCTTTTGGTACATAAATGTCCATGCCCACTGGTGTTTTCGGTTGGGTTTCCTCCACAATAGGCTTGGGGCTTCCTGGTGTCATATTGGGCGACGAGATTTCATCCACATTAACGACTTCTGGAGGCTGAAGTGGTTGTTGTTCGACTCCCCCTGCTTGCGGTGGGGATCTGGTGTTGCTTCGAGGTCAGCTGCTTATCTGTCTCGGTTCTCCCAGTTTGGGTGGTGCCATGGTGTTAAGGGTGTTTTTTTTTTATCTTAGTGGCCTATGTAACCTCTACAAACTTTTCTCTCAACTCTGTATACTCTATTTCTCTCTGCTTCTCTTAATTTCTTAATTACCTTCCCAATCCTGCATACTATCTTATATAGGAATTGTGTGAAGCTTCTCGGAGATGTTACCCAATTTTTTGTTTTAATTGAATCGACGCTTCTCGCATACTTGCTATTTATTTCCCTTGTCATCTCCAGTTGGCACGATTAATGTGGCATCCTGCCAGTCATTTTTTTCATTTAAGTTTGATAGTTTTCGCTCGTTGGCGGTTTGTTTTTCGTACCCTCCTTTCCTGTTGTTTCCTCTTTGTATTGACCGTTGACCTTTTCTCCATCATGATCATGTTTCTGAATGTGTGCGCTCATTATCCTTTTTCGACGCACTATGCCTTTGTTGTTATCCTTTGATGTCTGGCGTGGTATCTCCTCTGTGTTTTTTTTTTTTTTAAGTGTTGGGAGGTTGACTGTCCCTATACAGCTTCAGTCAAATCTCATTGATCATCCCTCTAAGTTTTTTTCCTCCTAAATATTTCAACTGTACATCTCTCCCATCTGTGAAAATCTTTACTTCATATGGTCCTAACCAGTGAATTCTGAGTTTTCCTAGGTGTTGAAGGGATTTACTGTCATACACCAAGACTAAGTCTCCTTCCTTGAATTATTTCCTCTTGATATGCCTATCATTCCAAGATTTGTCCCTTGCTTTATGGACTTCTTGGTGAAACCATGCTATAATTTTGTCTTCCTCCATGATCATCAGTTGATTTAGCCTTTCCTATATTGCACCTCATTCTGTCATGTTTGTAATTGTTGTTACACGCAGACTAGGTACCAAAAATTATAATGGCACCACAGCTTCTTGTCCATACACCAATCTGAATGGTGTATGTCCTGTCAATTTTTTTCATATGGTCCTATATGCCCACAATATTGCTGGTATATTCAAGTCCCAATCATCCCTATTTATGTTGAATATCTTCGTCATTGCATTTTCAAGGATTTTCTTAAATGATTCCATTGTTCCATTTACTTGAGGATGATATGGTGTACTCTTTTGGTGATGAACCTCAAATTCCTCAGTCATAGCCTTAATAGTGTTGTTTATGAAGTGAGTTCCTTGGTCACTCATCAAAATCCTTGGGCATCCAAATCTAGTGATCACTTGCTCAAACAGGAAGTGTTTTGTTGTCTCTGTGTTGCAGTCTTTTACTGGTGTTGCTTCCACCCATCTCGTTAAGTATTATGTCGCAGTGATAATGTACCTCTCTTCTGACCTTTTTTCTAGTGGGTTAATTGATCCCAAAAAATCTATTTCCCATTTTTCAAATACATTTAAGGCTACTTGTGTTTTGAGGGGAATCTCATCCCTTCTATTCGGTTTACCAACCCTTTGACATACATCACATTTCTAGCAGTAGTCCTTTGAGTCTCTATGCATGGTCGGCCACCATAGTCTTATGCGCAATACCTTATGCACGGTAGCTTTGCCTGCATAATGTCCTCCTTCTATTAACTCGTGGGATTCTGATAATATCCTTAGTCTTTCATGCTCTAGGACACATATTCTCAAGATGATATCTGCACCTATTTTGTATAAGTGTCATGCGGTCAACTGATAGTCTGCAGCCCTGACTACTAGGTTTTTATTCTACGTAGTGTTGAATTCCTGTGGCACAATCCCTATACTCAAGTACTGTATGATGTCTATGAAGTATTTGTAACACCTTGTTTCCCCCAACTTGTAAATATAACTAGACTAGCCAAGAACTATGGCAAACTCATAAATATGAATATGTGATGTAAATGGACCTTGAGGAAGAGGTCAATGAATGTGAATAACATTCTGAATTTATTGCAGGACTATTGATGAGGGGATGTGAAGAAAAAGAGACCACGATGGTGATGGAATGCACCTGAAAAGGTGGCGTTAACTTCCACCGGGAATTTATTATCGTATTTGGACTCCACTGGCCCGGAGAACCAAAAGCGGCTCGCTGGCCCTGAAATTCAACGCCTCATAGGCTGGTAGGCGGATGACTTGATGAGGGATGGGATGGTGAACCGCCCATCTGTAGAGCCGTCAGGTCTGATTGACGCGAGGGTAATCGTGCCACACGCAACCTCGTGAGAGGATAAGGCGTATGGCAGAAGTGATTGAGAAGGCAGACGCGAGGGGAACTCTGGCAGTTTTTACGCAAAGTGAGTGATAGCAGAGAGGAGGGATTGCAACCTTCGCTCCTAGTCACAGGAAGATAGGGAGATGCAGTCTCAACTGCATCGTGGTCTCAGCTCGGGGGTGGCTAGTGGTAAATCCATTAGGAGTCGCTACACCTACGGTTGGGTGGAAACAAGCACCCCTCCCAGCAGTTGCACCCATTTCTGAAGTCACTTCTGATAAGTGTTTTTGTTTACATACTGCCTCTTGTAATTCATATAATGATACATATATGTATATGATCATAGAATTGTCAAATTATGAATGATTTCTATGTAAGAATGTTTGTGTCGTGTTTGATGAGAATGAATAGATAAATGCTCGTAACAGAGGAAACCACGCATGATGTGCATGGATAAAGAAATCTTATTTGTGCCTAGATTGAACTAAGTTAGGTTCCCAGCCCATTCTCGGGAAGTTGCTTTCCCTTATCTGTCTCAGGGATACCCGGTACAGATCTCTTCATAGAGATTTCCTCCCTAGAAAGGTTCACAAAGGACCCAGAAAAGGGACTTGAACGCACAATTCTTAACAACCCTTTATAAAGAGGAACGACCCTCTTAAATCCTGAAGTAGCAGCTTAGGGATAAGTATTGATCAACGGATGAGATCCTGTCAGAGATTCTGCAGTCATTAACGATCATTGAATCGAGAGAATAAACGAGGGCGTTAAGTGCCATTAACCCTTTTTCCTCTATCTTCATGAATAGAGAGGAAATCTGAATCGTAGACCCCCAGGCTCCATGAGAGCATCTGGACCATTGATTTTTCCACGTTCAAAGAGCAGTAGAAAAGGGTGTGGCATCGGGACCGATCTGAATCGTCAGATCTGAACTAGGAATCCCGAAAGTTGTTAGATCTTTAGGGATATAGACGAGGGTTAAGCCTCGTGAATAGGGAAAAACGGATCGGAGCCATCCATCCGAGGAGGACAGGTGGCAGAGATCCAGGGATCTCGTGAGCTTGAAGGTTCGTGGGGTAGGAGTCCAAAAGTTGGATGCTCCAAGTCGCAAGTGGAAAAGCCACGAGAGGATCTGAGCCATCCATAGTTGAGGACACGTGTTAAGAGATCCAAAGAAGTCGAGCATTGGAGAATCGGGGTTTGCGAGAGCACAGAAATATTGCCGCTTGGAATCGCGATCCGCGATATCCCGATGAGCTATGAGCCGTCCATTATTTGGGACACGTGTCAGGAGGTTCCAGAAGTCGGGATCAGAGAATCAGAGTATCCGATCACAAAGAAATCTTGTCATACGGAATCACGATCCGCGATTTACCAACAAGATTAGAACCGTCCATTAGGTGGAACACGTGTCAACAGATCCTAGAGAATCGGAGTTTTCGAAGGTGTGAAACCCTTGCAGTTGGGAATCGCGATACACAAAATCCCGACAAGGATCTGGACCATCCGTTGGCAGAGGACACGTGGCGGAGATCAAGCGCCATCGGTGTTTGGCGCATTGGGAAATTGGCATTCCTGGGGTCAAAGGAACCAGGACCTCGAAAGTCCCGAAACCCCGATAAGGATCTGGACCTTCCATTTGGAGGGATGCATGGAGGAGATCAGAGCGATAGGGAAAGTCCCAACTAGGGAAGCCATCCCTCGCCGTTTGGTTCATCGGGATATCAGGAATCCCATGGATGTGGTGTTTACCCCTTATGAAATCGCAAAACACGAAACCCTGACGGGGTAAGGTTGTGGACACGGGGTAACGGTCACGTGGACCAGGGCTGAGCCAGGAGGGCTAGATGAAGCAGAGGCATGTCGGGAATCAGAGAATCGCGAATCCCGTGGGCGTATGCACATCGACATCGGAAATCCTGAAACCCCGACGTAGAGGTTTGACTACGGTCCCGGGGTAGTGGTCACGTGGACCACAGACTTAGCCTAGAGGGCTAATGCGCTAGGGGCACATTCGAAGGATCGTGAGTCTTGGGGGTGAATGAATTTCGATATTAGAAACTCCGTAGCCCCGATGGAAGTTATGACCATGGTAATATAGAGGAGGCTATGCAACCAAGAGCTTAGCCTAGGAGGCTAACTGGCATTTAAGCGAGTCAGAATGGTTGAAAACAGAAATCCTGATGAAAAGGGACATAAGACCATGGTTATGTACAGAGAGTCGGGTAGGTAAATAGAAGACCTATGAATCGGGGATTCTCATTGTTGAGAAAACAATGAAAATTTTTGATTATAGGTAGTGGGTATGTTACAAAGTGGTATCAGAGCATGGTTACAACACTCGGCCTGATTGGGCTCATGCACCAGTTGCGCATAAACCTCGTTCGAAACACTCCTATGAGGAGTAACCCCCTGACTTAACTACCTTGACCAGGACTAAGAACTTGGAATATGAAAACCCAACTGTGTATGCATGTGAAAGAGTTATGAATTTACGAGCCATTTATAAAAAATAAAAAAAATGAATTTAACTCTTGACTAATAATCAGTGTTTGTCTTTTCACTCAAGCGGATGATCAACCGCGGGAATCTACAAGCACAGAACATGGTGACTCACCAAGAGGTGGGAGAAGGCTCCCACAACAGAAATGAAGAGTCTGACGAAAGAAGAGCAATAGGAACCCCTCCAGACCTAGTTGAGACTGTGAGGAGTCTCATGGTCGAATTGCAAAGCTGCAAGGCCGATAATGAAAGGATGATGAAGGAACAAGAAAAGCAAACCGAAATTAATGCAGTTCTACTACAGAGCTTATCCGAATTACAACGACAAATGCAGCATGAACCTGAGATGCAGAATCATGGTCATGTCAGTGGCCACACTGAGAGAAGCACATCCATAAAGGTCCACCCCAGAGGTAAAGGACTAGTGCCAGACGATTCCACTGAGAAGGAAGCTGGCGATTCAGAAGGCTCTTCTAGCAGCAGGACCAGTTCCTATTCTCAAAAGAAACTGAAGAAGCAAAAGACTTCTAAGAGTCATAAATTTGAGGAATTCAAAAAGGCCAAACCTCCCTCCTTTGATGGTGAGATAAAGAAGGGAGAGGAAGCTGAGGCTTGGCTACTTGGACTGAAGAAATATTTCAAAGTCCATGATTTCTCAGAGAACCTGAAGGCCCGAGTGGCCACTTTCAATCTAAACAAAAAGGCTTCCATTTGGTGGGAAGACCTTAAGAATATGAAAGGGGTCCGCGAGGAGGACCTGTCTTGGAAACGGTTCGAGAAGTAATTCTAGAAGAATTATTTGTCGGAAAGGTATTTCGACGAGAAGGCTAAAGAGTTTTATGAACTCAAACTGGGACAACTTACTATGGAGGAGTATGTCAACAAATTCCTTGACTTACTGAGATATGTACCCTACATCAAGGCAGAGAAGGCGAAGGCACAATGCTTCATCAGTGGGCTACCCAAGGAATACCGGAACCGAATTGAATTTGACGAGCCAAAGACCCTAGAAGACACTATAAGAAAGGCAACATATTGTCATGAACAATATGGACATCGGGCAGAGTCTCGTGGAGACTGGAAACAGAAGAGTGGCTCGAAATTTTAAAAGAAAGGGAGAAAATCCTCGGGATTGAAAAACTACAAGAAGAACCACAGAATGAACTTTCCAACCCGGAGTGTACTCCAGCAGAACTTTCCCTCAGCGGACGGAAATAAAACTTCTGGACCTATACCAGTAAAGACTGATAACCCAAAGATAAAACCTTTGGAATGTTGGGATTGCGGAGGAGAGAATCTCCGGAGAGACTGTCCACTCCGACAACAGAATAGTTGGAAAATTTATAACATGCAGGAAGCCACCACGGTCAATGATGTGGCAATGAGTGTGTCGCAGATCTATGCATCCTTGGATAATAACCAAGCTGACCACCAATCTTCAGTGGTGGAAATAGAAGGTATGATCTTCAACCATCTGGTATCTGTTTTGATTGACCCTGGTTCAAAGTTGAGTTATATATCCCCTAGAACCATTGATAAGTGTAAGCTACAGCCACAGAAGAAAACTAAACCATGGTTGGTACAGTTAGCCACTGGCACCAAAAGAAAGGTGGTAGAGGCCATACCAGCCTGCCAGTTAATGTTGGGTAAATTCCCCACCCAAGCAACCCTTAATGTATCACCCCTGGGGTCATAGGACCTGTTGATTGGTATGGATTGGCTGCCCACCCATAAAGTCAAATTAGACTGTTACCATAAAACCTTAGAATGTGTGAACAAAGAAGGAAAAAGGATAACCCTCCAAGGGATCTGAAAGCCGGTCTCGGTGAGACAAATATCAGCCCTGCAAATGAGAAAGTATTG
>ML776952.1:532780-544778 GCA_009831015.1 Picea engelmannii | reverse complement strand
TTCTTCTGTTAAAAGCTAACAGATTCTGCGTAACCGACGCAAGTGGAGGACAACCCAATGCTTGCCAAGCAATAGAGGACAAAATACTAACAGACGAACCTTCATCTATCAATGTTTTGGTAACGTCCCGACCAAAAACCTGTACTGTAATCTGGAAAGGAATGTAAGAGCGAAGATGAGGTCCAGTTAGCACACCCCAATCAAAATGGATGGCCTCATTACTTGGAGGGGGTTCCACAGGAGAAGGAGGAATACCCCCTGACACGGCAGAGTCTGTATCAATGAGAAAAACAAGCTTAAAAACAAAACAAAACTAACCCAAGTTAACCAAAGCTAACTTTCTCCATGAGAATTCCTCTCCTTTTATAAGTTGAAGAGGATAAGGTGAGGAGGTTAGGATGATCCCACTAAATCATGAAAGAGAGTAAGATCCAAACCATTTGGATGCCACCTCACCATAGAAGCTTCCCCTTCTAGAAGATTCGAGAAAACGCTCATTTTTCCCATGTGCTGGAATGTTCGCACCCTAGCTATAGAGCAACCTGCGAACACCTCGCACCCTGGNTATAGTGCAACCTGCGAGAATGGGTCATTCTCGCACCCTGCCTATATAGCAACCTGCGAACATCCCTTTTTATAAGGTTTTTACATAGGAAAATGAAACTTCTTTTCTCAGGAAAAGTTCTTCTCCCTTCTCTCTTTAGGAACTCAGGCCACTGACCCCTCTGAAGGTAACAGATAGGTTTACATCATTAACGATCATAGGGATGACGAAAATAATGTGTAACAATCCATTGAAAGGAAGCTTGCGACATCAAGTCTATCAGGTTGTAATATTTACTTTCAATTAATATGATACAGTGGCATGTTCCTTTCCCATAAAGCTATTCTCACTTTATTGTGTAATTCCTTGATCATACACATAAGTTGACAGTTGAATATATTGTGCTATCTTCACTTTGGTTGGTTTGTGTTGTCTTGGTCTTGACCTCACGAGAGCACCGGAGCGAAGCAGGAGCAACAAAGACCCTAGGAAGCGATATTAAGGTATGTTATTTGTTCCTTCCTACTAGCTTATTCAATGGTCAAAACTTAGGGAAAGAGTCATGTCCTGTCCTGTTTTGTTCTAGATCCAGGTGGATCTAGGGAGATTTGTTAGTGTCTGCACCTACCAATTAGTCCGATAACAAAATTGGCGACTCCACTAGGGAGCATCCCATTTTCTTTGTGGCTTTTGGTGTTTTTCCGTGTCCATTTGCTCTTGTTTTACTTTTCTCCTTTCCTATCAATCTCTGAGTCTTCAGGATATCCTGATAGACCCTCTGGGTCCAAAAGCCTTTTCAAATTTTGTTTCATTTTCCAAAAATTTGACTAGTTTCAGAGGTTCTCACACTGCACTTCACTGTAGCCTGCGAGAATCTATATATTTTGCATCCTACCTTTAGGTTCAGTGCGAGGTTCTCGCACTCTGCTCAAGGGCCACCTGCGAGAATCACTAATTCTCGCACTGTGTAACACTCTCAGCCTGCGACCCCATTTTTTCAAACTTTTGGATTTGAGTTTTGGCATCTTCAACTGCCCAGATCAGTCTAGGTGCCTCATAAGAGTTTCTTGGATCATTGATTGATGTCTTTCTTGTCTTCGTTTTCGTGCATGGATAGTCTTAGGATTTCCAAGGCTTTTCTTGTCACTTCTGTCTTAACTTTCATTTATTGACTTTTCTTGGCAAAACCATATTCTCTGATTTTAGAATCTGAGTGTGTTTGATTAGTTAAGAACCAGTGATCACTTGGAAGTTGAGTTTTCTTGGTCTTTATCATTTTCTTATTGTTTGAAAGATTTTCTTATGCAATCGAAAAGACTAGATTGGTTTGCTTGTTATTTTTGTTTTCATTGAAAGAGTGGTTTGGGTTTTTATCATTGCTTGTTCATTGGTTTTTTATTTTCAGTACTCTCACTATCATGGTGTGGGTCCTTATTGAAAAGTGAACAAATGTTTTTCTTTCAAAAAATCTTTTTCGTCTTCAAAAATATTGAAAATCAATTGTTGCAATTATTGAAAAAGAAGCAATAGAGAATTGTTATTGATGCGTGATTTGTTGCATTTGCGTTTTAAAGGAAATTGTATTGTAGTTCAAGGTTGATCTGGAAAACTTTATCTTTCCCTCCCATACATAGGATTCATTGAACGACAATTGCTATTTTTCATTCTCATCCATGCATTGTTGGGTCAGAGTCATACACCATAAGTTTCATCTTTGTTTCCTTTGAGTAAACAACATCTCTTAATAACACTGCGCAATTGTAAAATTTATCTAGTAACTCTTTTCTAGGGCTCTATTACACCAACATTTAGCTAGGCTAGCGCTTTGGAGTAGGAAGAGAGATACACTCTCCAAAAGCACAAAACACACAATAGCATCTTGTGTTAGGGAGTGTTAAATTCCATTTGCAACATCTTGTCCTGGGAAACCCTTCTCACACAAGGGTCAAGCACGAGGTCGCATTGATATTGACAGAGTTACTCACCCTGCTTTGTTGGTATCAGTGTAGAGATTGCACGTATTACGGGGATCACTCAGAGGTATACCCACAATGATGAGTGGAAGCCTTTTGAGTTGATTTCTGGCTAGATACCCTGCCCTTGCGTGTGGATCGGACTGTCGATTGTCCCCCCAGGGTTTATTGTTGTTGGTGGTGACCTTAGTGGCCTATCTTTCTAGGTTCTTACACGAGGTGACTGTGAAGGGGAAAGTCTTCACGGTACCTGGAATTGACGTTGACCAAACTCACTCGGGCTCCTTGGAGGGTATACCCACGATTATGTGTGGGAGCTTGCACCAGGGTGTAAGTCCGTTAAGCAGGTCGTCAGCGTAACTTTTCCACCCTAGCCTAGCCCCTTCTCATCTCGTTGTTGCGACGTTGGATTTCATCACCAACTAGTGGCTTCGAAATTAGAAGGTCTTGTTTTCTTGGTGTTGCTTCCTAGATTTTGTTTACTAGCGCGTGTTGTTTGTTTCTCGAACTTGACCATAGGATTTTATTTGTGAAGTTTGTCACTCGTTTACAATAGCTCCTCCACGTCGTTCACATAGAATGCAAGGTTTATCTCCAGAGCATCTGGAAGGTTCTCAATCCTTGCCTACAAGTACACCTCAAGGCTCTCCTCGGCAAAGTGAAGTCCCAGTCGTCACCACACCGCAAGTGGAACGCATTTACTCTCTAGAACATTTTCGAAATACAAATACTCGAGAGGACTTTCGACTTCACCCCGATTCTGAGAGACGTTTTATGCGAGCAAACTCTTCTGGAGACTTAATTGTTGTGTATTTTGTATCTCCGACTGGACCTAAGGACCAAGATCCTTTTTGGTCTACGGGTGTTTTTCGATGGGACCTTTTTGGTCCAGGTTCACCTGTGATTTCCGAAATCAGCCCACCTGTGATTTCCAACATCTCTAGTACAGAGACAGTATCGTTGACCACCACTTATCACTTTACCGTCCCTGTCGAAATGGCCCATCTCACAGCTACTACGAGTGTTCCAACCGGGTTTACTGTGGTTAGTCTTGCTCCCATCAATACACCGTGAATGCCCAATGTCACTCCGACACTACCACCCGGATACTGTGTGTTGAATACTTCCATTCCTACTCCTGCGCAAACTCCATCAAGCTCTCCTGGTGGTCCTTTTTCTTCTGGGCACTCTCTTCCCAGTTTTATTCCAACACTCCCTCAATTTCCTTTTGGAGGACCTTCTTCGTCTACCACTGGTAGTCTTAATCCTAGTGGCGTTATTCCATCATTCACTCCAAATTACCAGTTTCCGGTTGGTGGAAAATTTCACCAAGGTGGTCTGACTAAACCCCCTCTCAGCGGGCAAATTCCTTTTGGAACGTAAATCCCAATTGGAACACAACCTCCAATTGGAACATTTCCCCCAATTGGAACACCACCTTCGATGGGAGGACCGACCCCACCTTATGGGAAAAACATACCTTTGTCCTTGTCCCAGTATTGGAATCAGTTGATACAACATCCTCCTCAATCGACTGGGGGGCAGCAGTTTCCAGCTGCGTCCATAATACCCCCTAGTATGGGCCAACCATATCCAGGTTCGTTCAATCCCATTTGGGGGGTGAATGCTCAAACTCAAGCCCCTATTCTAGGGTATACTCCTATGAGCTACTATCCTCTCCAACCACCACCGAATATGCCTAGGTATTCACATTATATGCAAACTGCTTATGGTCCTATTGGTTTGCCGACAGGGATTCCTCCCCAAAGCCACCAGTACCCGCAGGTGAATCAACAGTTACCCTTTCTCGCCACTTTGGATCTTCCGGATTTGTCAAGGATTTTAAATGATCCTATTCGTCACTCTCCCCAATGGCCTGTTATACCAGCTAAGCTTCCATCGGATATTCCTAAATTCGACGGCAAAGCAGGAGAGGACCCCAACAATCACGTTATGACTTTTCACCTATGGTGTTCATCCAACTCGTCGATGGATGACTCTATTCATTTACGTCTTTTTCAACGAACCCTCACAGGTTTTTCTACGAAGTGGTATATCGAATTTCCATGAGGTTTCTTCTTTGACTTCAACACCCTAGCTATGGATTTCCTTACGCATTACCAGTTACCGATCCGTTATGACACCGGGACTAAGATTTTGACTTCTTTCAAACAGAACAAAGCCACTCATATATCTGATCACATCCATGAGTGGAAAAGGAGACGCCGTCTCATTAAACTTGAGCTCCCCGATCAGTTGTTGGCAGAGTGGTTCACAAAATCATTTGTGAACGACATCGGTAAGGACATTTCCATGGGAGGCATAGTCACGGAAGAGCAGGCTATAAGTCATGCTCAATATCTTGACCTCGTTTACTCACAAACAGGAACCCTTTACGATTTACTACCTGACTTACCTCGTCCTAATACTTCCAGCACTTCAACTACTCCAACGACCTCGCATGCAGCTGACGGTGTGATTGGCTCTTCCCAAGCCCAACCACATTCCGCCTCAAGCACAAACCCCAAATCTGCTTCTTCTAATGTTCAAAATGCTTTGTCTCCTACCCCTCCCACCGGCAAGACTTCTGAGGTAAATGCGGTCCAATCTACCCCAACCGGTAAAAACAAATCTAAAAAGGGGAGAGGTAAGAGTAAGGAGGGAAAAAATTATTCTCAAGCAGAGAAAACCAAAACTACCCCTTTTGACGATCGGGATAAGCGCAAACCACGATACCCTTGTCTTATCTGTGGTGATGATCACTACACGAAGGATTTTCCACGATGTGCCAAGGTCACTAAGTTCCTTCAAGGAGCTCCAAAACCGCCTGCACCGACTGTCTTGTCCCAACCCTTCCTGTCTCAACAACAGGCTCAGTTGGTCATCCATGACCAACCCTCATCTTCTACCACCTCCTATATTTTGATGTGTACTGGTGATTCTAAGTAGAGCAACGTTGCACTCACTACTCGAGCCAAATATTATTCTCCCTCTAAGGAGAAGGTTGATGATTTACCCCCTTCCTTGGTAAAACCCTCTCCCGCGACTCCACCTACCAACGGTCTTCTTCATCTCGAACGATCGAGCCTCGAAACAGTTCTGCGACCCCCCCCAAAGGGCATCGTTCAAAAATTGGATTTTAATCCTCATGCTCATGCAGCCTAGAAATACAGCATTGTTGAAGATCTGGCCCAAGCACCTTCTGCGATGTCAGCCCTTGAAGTCCTTCAAACTTGTCCCACACAACAGAAGGCACTGTTGAAAGCTATCGGTGGAATTGACCCAACAGATACGAATTTAATAATCTTTGACTTGGAATATCACATTCCAAGGTTTACCCCTCAACTTGCGTTCCAGATCCAAGTGATTGTCTCTGACAAAAACATTTTCCGAACCATTATCGACGAGGGTGCCTCGATGTGTGTCATGTCTCTTGCTTGCCGGAAAGCCATTGGCTCTCCTTCTTTGAATGAATCCCAGAACACTCTTAAAGCCTTCAATGGCTCCGGTTTTAAGCCCTACGGTGTTCTTCCTTCATTCCCCATCACATTAGAAGGTAAAACAGTCCAAGTCGAAGTGGAAGTCTTTGACTCTCCCCTTGATTACAATCTTCTGCTTGGCCGCAGCTGGACCGATTCCATGCGCGTAGTTGTGTCGACTCTTTTCTATGTGGTACATTTTCCACATCAAGGTAAGGTTGTCACTCTCGACCAACTAGCCTTCTTCAATTCCGATACCCGTACTGGCAACGTTTCGTTTATCGCTAAAACCCCACCGGGTTATGAGAACGTCGGTGTAGGCCTTCTCAAGGACTCTTCATTAATGGGTACTTTCCCCATTCCACCGCCCAATGTTCCACGCTCGTCGGTTGCCTCCATCAACATGATCTCCACCTTGCCTCATGAACTTATTGTGTCTCACGACCCCTGGATAGTACCTGACCCTGGAGATCATCTTCGTTTCGGCGATGAAATTCCATTAAGTCCAGTTGAATCCACCTATCAGGCCATTCAATCGGCAACGCCTTATACCCCCTCTCTTGGTGAGTTGTCTCCTGATCCTTTTCGTGTTTATTTTCCCACTGAAGAGATGATAATGTATGTCATGGAGGACACCCCTTGGGATGATGGGCATCATCATTCCATCCTCTTTCTGGAGAAACATACTCTTGAGAACTACCAACGGATTTCGACCCCGTCGACCGTTGTCGTCATCTCGACCATTCCCGAGTCTGCACACGATGTGTTTTCCGAAGAGAACTTAAGCAATATCTCGCCCACTATTCCCCTCAACATCTCTGTCAAACCTGGAATCGTTGAAAATGTCCATATTGGAGATTTGTGTTCCCCCGATGAAATAGTCACCTACACATCCCTTTTCAAAGAGTTTTGTGACATCTTTGCCTGGAGCTACGAACAAATGCCGAGTATCGACCCTGAGATTGTGATACATGAGATAAAGACATACCCTGATGCTAAACCCGTTCGGCAACGCCTTCGTCCAGTTCACCCATGTAAAGCGGTTGCTATTAAGCTCGAAGTCAAGAAACTTCTGAAAGTCGGCTTTATTTATCCAGTGGCTCTTACAGACTGGGTTTCCAATCTTGTCCCGATTGACAAGAAACAAGGCACAATTCGTGTGTGCGTTGATTATAGGGATATCAACAAAGCTTGTCCAAAAGACAACTTTCCTACCCCTTTCGTCGATCAAATTGTCGATGACTGCGCCGGAAGTGAAATCTTCTCTCTCATGAATGGTTTCTCCGGATATAATCAAATCAACATTGTTCCCGAGGATCAACATAAGACTTCTTTTATTTGTCCTTGGGGTACTTTTTCCTATCGGAAACTTCCTTTCGGTATTAAGAACACTGGCACAACTTTTCAACGCGTTATGTCTTATGCTTTCCATGATATCAAGCACATAATTCAACCCTATTTGGACAATTTACCCGCTCATTCAATGTGCAGAGTCGATCACCCAACCCACCTCCAAGCCATTTTCGTTCACTGTCGGTTCTACCATATACATTTGAATCCTCATAAGTGTGTTTTCTGTGTGGAATCTGGCCATCTTCTAGGTTTTATCATTTCACATCAAGGGATCCGAGTGGATCCTTTAAAGGTTGAGGTGATCCTTAATCTCCCTCCTCCTTCTACACTTCGCCAGTTGCAAAGTTTGCAGGGGAAAGAAAACTTTCTTCGTCGTTTTATCCCAAATTACGTCGAGATAACTCATGGATTTACAAGGCTATTAAAGAAAGATTCAGATTTCGTTTGGGATACCATTGCTTTGAAATTGTCCCTAACACGTGCTCCGCTTCTCTTTCCCCTCGATTACAGTCGCGATTATTTCCTTTATCTTTTTGCCTCAGAGTACACTATTGGTATGGTCCTCATCCAAGAGGATGATTCTAACGACGAACATGTTATCTACTACTTGATTTGAAGTCTTACGCCTACTGAAATCAAGTATTTACATGTCGAAAACATGGCCTTGGTTGTCGTTCAAGCCGTCCAGCGCTTCCGGCACTATATCCTCTCATGCAAGACTACAGTGATTTCTCATTGCAACCCTATGCAACACATTCTGACACGTCAATTGCTAGGGGGAAAATACTCCAAATGGATTGTGATACTCGAGGAGTTTGACTTGGAATTTGAACACGCCAAGTCCAAGAAGTCCTTAGTTTTTGCTGAGTTGATATGCGATTGTCCCCATTCTGCAACGGAAAATGTGGTAGCTGATTCATTACCCGATGAATCTCTTTTCCTTATTAGTACTGATGATATTTGGTATGGGGATATCATTATATATCTCCAAACCCAGACTTTCCGGCCAACTTTGTCTAGTATTGACCGACGTCGCATACGCTATCAAGCTCGTCAATACATTATCCTCGATGATACTCTTTATCGTCGGGGATTGACTCTGTTTTTCGACGTTGCCTATCGTTCGACGAAGATGAGAAAGATCTGAATGACTGCCATTCTGGAGCATGTGGTAGTCATATGTCTGGGTATGCTACTGCCCAGAAGATCTTACGCGTAGGATATTTTTGGCCTTCTTTGTTTAACGACTACATCATCGTCCTTCAGAAATGCCATGCTTACTAGACCTATAATCAGAAGATACGGTCACATCCCGCTCCTCTTCACCCTGTGGTCTCAGTTGGTCCCTTTGCAAAATGGGGCATCGATTTCATGACATGTCACCCTCACTCGGTCGGGGGGCATGGTTACATCATTGTATCCATTGATTACTTTACGAAATGGGTCGAGGTGATGCCGACATTTGACAACACTGGAAATACCGCAACATTATTCATTTTTAATCACGTCATAGCTCGTTTTGGTGTTCCCCAAGCTATCGTCACCGATCACGGTAGCCACTTCAGAAACTTCATGATGTCTAAACTTACGGAAAAGTTGGGTCTTCTCCATGATAACTCAATGCCCTATTATCCACAAGCCAACGGACAAGTCGAAGTGATTAACAAAGTTCTCATAACTATGCTCCGACGAATGATATGGATTCATAAAACAAGTTGGCACACAATGTTATTTTCGGCATTGTGGGCATACTGGACATCCATCAAGTCCGCTACTGGGTTTACACCTTTTCAGTTAATCTATGGTGTGGAAGTCATTCTCCTGATTGAATGCGAGATACCCTCTTTAAAACTAGTTTTTGAACTCCTACCCAACACTTCTGGTGAGGAAGAACATCTATTGTATCTTATGCGATTAGAAGAAACTCGACGCGATGTCACCCTAGTCATAGAAGCTCAGAAAAAGCGTGTCAACGCCCAATACGACAAACATGTCAAGCCTCGCGTTTTCTCAGAAGGAGATCTCGTTCTCCTATATGATCAAGATCGAGATATGCTAGGAGCTGGAAAATTCGAAGCCATGTGGCGAGGTCCTTATATCATTCGACGAGTTTTGGAAAAAGGAGCTTATGAGTTAGTAGATTACTATGGTATCCCTTTGAGTGAACCCAGGAATGGGTTGTACTTGAAGAAGTACTATGCATAAAATCATCTGTGCACAAGTACTTGTATTTTTATTGTATCATACTTCTTGTGTGTTACTATAACTTGATTTTGTCGTTATCTGGTCTCTGCCCTTATGTGACATTGTGTTTGATTTCCAGATGTCGGAGTCTTCACTACCCTATATTGGCTTCGCTGATGGCGCTAGCCGTAGTACTCAGAACCTTGCTTCTACTGCATGGGCAATTTACGCCCCTACAAACGAACTTGTCTCCTTACGAGGTGTGTGCCTCGATCGTGCAACCAACAACATTGCAGAGTATAGCGTCATTATTGAATTATTGGTTGATGCTATCTCGATCGGAATTCGTCATTTGGTTGTGCGACTTGATTCGCAGCTTGTAGAACTACAGTTAAGTAATGTATATACTATTCGAAGTCCTACTTTGTTACGGATGTATTTGCGAATTCACCTCTTGGAACGTTATTTTGATTACATTGAATATCAACATATTCCTAGATGTCTAAATACATTAACAGATGCATTGGCTAATTATGTATTAGACAGACATTTGAATCATTTATAAATCAATCACATCAATATTCACACAACACATGATAAATCGGTAGAAGTCGTCTGTATATATAACGATCAAAAGAGTTTTTACAAAAAGTTTGTCCGAAGACCAAAATGTCAAAATATGAAACTCATAGCTTCTACAAAGTGACGTCACGGATGACGTTCAGGGTAACACACAACTTCCCGAGCAACCCTACAGAGCAGTCGACTCATGGAACCTGACACTCCTACTGTACGATGTTGGTCGCATCGTGGAACCTCTTCAAGAGGCGTGTCTAGAATATCTGCGGTCATGCCCTCTAGATTTTGTTCCACTACTTGATAATCCTCGACATATTGTGGCGCTGTCGTTGTCTCTCCTTGCCGCTGAATGGGAGAAGTACCAAGAGGTCGATAAGGTCCAACATCTATGTCATCAAAAACGAATTTTGTATTTAGTCTTTGGATGAACTTATAAAACAAAAACATTTGAATATGATAAAAATTCACAAAAACATTTAAAAGGAAAAAATGTGTGTACTTCTTACCAAATTCCCCCCACTGAGCATCCTCTAGCAGTGCTAAGTCTGGCTCTCCTCGGAAATCCAACCCAGCATAAGCATAATCGCCAATCATCAACATCTGTGGTTGAAGCCAGTCAAAGAAGGTATCATCGCACTTAATGATCAGTCCAGCTACGTGTCAGGCCATGAGCTGACACCATCTCAACATTCTTGGATCCCTGGGAGTCGGTAAATTCCACTCCACCTGCAACCTCAGTAATGGAACCCTCTCAAGGAAGAAGGACACTAACAAAGATCCGTACCCAAATTTCTTCAGGTTGCCTCGTCTACATTTGGTCAACTGTCTTTTTATGCTACGAAGCATTGCATCTGCCCAGTTGAAAACCCGAGGTTCAGTACACTCAATAGCATACTGGAAGTAACTCTGTAACGCCATGTGAGGAGCAGAACTCCCAGCCATCCGAGCTATGGTGAATAGGATAGTACGGAGGGTCAAATCTCGTACCCCCCAAATAGCTACTTTTCCTTTCTTTCTCTCTGCCTCGAGAACACAATGTAAACGACAATACTCACTCATGGGAAGTGCACCACCTCTGCTACCAGTCAGGCTCACGTAGTGCCCACTTCATCACAGTCCAGTCAAAAATTAAATGTCCTCAATATCTGAGGACAGTGTGTGGACCCCCACATGAAATACCTGCTAATCGGGATCCCACATACGCACCAGGTACTCTAATAACCTGACTTGGGCCCTCATGCCCGGGATACGAAAGTACTTCAGACAGCCACAGTTTCTCAAAGCAGCAATAGTGGGTGGATGATTTTCGGCAATAGCATTTTCTTCTTCGTGCTCCCTTTCGCGCCATTCAAGAACCATTTTGATGGCCAATTACCTGCATAAGAATCACAAAGAGAAGATTAGAAACTCTATTCATTAATTGGTTTTTTTTTTCATTGAGTAAAATTTAAAAAAAAATTGTGCTTTGTGGTTCTCGCAGGTGCCCTTTGGGCACAGTGCGAGAACCTCGCAGGATGTTGTGGGCTCACCTACAAGAATCACCCATTCTCGCAGGTCCCGTGTAACCCACCTGCGAGAATGGTTGAGCGCAAGTAGGGCTCATAAAATCAACTTAAAAATGAATTTTTAACTAATGAAAATGCAAAATTAAACCATGAAAGAGTAGAGGACAAAGAGCCTACCTCATTGTTGCTGACGGCTCGATGAATGGATGCTCGTAACTCCCACAATCTGACGTCAAAATTCGAGGGTAAAAGAGGGGTTTTTGAGCTCAAATAGTGGAAAAGTGAAAATGATATGGTAAAAAGAGTTTTTACTCCTTTATATTTACTTTTACCATGTTATTTGGTTTTTTATGATTATTAATCTATTTAAACCTAATCCCT
>ML776952.1:497955-515646 GCA_009831015.1 Picea engelmannii | reverse complement strand
CAAGTGTGCTAGCCAGAGATTTGGTTAAAGGGTTCCTGCTCAGACAGAAAGGAATCACAACACCTTGTCTTCTGTAGATTTCCTTTACCTCTGCAAGTGTGTTAACCAGGGATTGGGTTAAGGGTTTCTGATCAGAAAGGAAAGAACCAAACATCCTGTTCTCTGTAAACTTTCATTAGTGCTAGCCAGAAACTGGGTTAGGGATCCCTGCTCAGAAAGGAAGGGATCAGACTGCTCTGTTCTCTGTAAAACTCAACCTCACAAGTGTGCTAAACAGAAGTAAGGCTCAAGGCTCCTGCTTAGAAAGAAAGGAACTAGGTGGCTTTGTTTTCTGTTAGATAGAGTTAATTATTTTCTGCATTGTTGTTTTCATGAAAGAATGTTAATGCTGAAGTCTCTGTTGAGAGTAAGGGTCTTGTTCTCTGATTGCAGAATAGTTGTTCTTTCCCATTGCAAGTATTAATTCAATTGTAATCCATGATTCTTAGATTGATCTTTAAAGGTTTGCAATAGGGAAGTTACTTTCCTGTGATTTAATACAGAACTTCAGTTTAATTGAGCAAGTGAGATTAGTATAAGTTTCTTTACTACAACACTAAGTTGCTTTTGGAATTGAGCATATATTGTGCGTGGTTATCTTTGAAATAAAAGACTTCCTTGGGTTGATAATTTATGTTTCACTTGGTTGTTTAAAAATTAATTAAGCAATTATAGTGACCAACAATAACCATGCTCTGATACCAATTTGTAACACACCCATGGTGAGGCGTCGAAATTTCATTCTCCTTAGGAACTCAATACCTCCATTCGGGGTCTCAAATCCCATTTTGCTCATCTAGAGCTTTCCAACCACGGTCACCACGCTTAGAACTGAGCTCAGAACAGGTGGATACGCCTCTCCCAAGTTGTTTGGGTGTTCATTGGTCGAGGCCATGGGACCTCCGCATGGGTCCGACTCAATAGGTTCCTCGCATGTGTCGGGACTTCGGACTTCGGGTGTTCTTGACTCACCTGACTCTGATTCTGTTGGACTTCGGACTCGCGAACAGACACGGGTCAAATCGACGGTACATACTCTTGCCACAGCCAACGGCTGAGATTGACTTCGGGTCTATGGATTCGAGGGTTCTCGACCCTCCACTCTTCAACTCTTTTGGAGTACTTATGCTCCGGAGTGCGGAAGCTGATGACACCTGTCCTTTCCAATGGATGGTTCAGATATACTCTGCTAATTCGGGCTTCCAGTTTTCTTTGGACTCTCTACAACACTATGCTCCAAATATTCCAGAGTTCCAAAGTTTTGGACTCTCAGATTCCTAGTTCCTTCATGATCTAGGTGGATATCGGTGGCCACCCACCTTTTCCAACTGGATCAAAACAATTTTCTAGCAATTTTGGTAATTTACTATTTTTGGCAGTTTTTCGGGTCCTGAACTTCCAGAGCCATTTTGAGGCCCTAAAAGATGTTTTTTGAGAAAAAAAGGGAGCAACATGAATTGTAGATCAATGTTTCTCACCCAAAATTTGTATTCCTCAGACAGATCTTTCCAACGAGCTATCATGTGCCCCAAACGAAGATCGTATGCCAAATTTACGCCCCTGGGAAGTTGACGTATCAACTACCTCCATCGGGGCCCGCAAACCTTTTGGATTTTCATCTTCCGGGGTTCGGGTTTTGGATTTTCCTTATGTTAAAAAGGCCCTTAGAGCCTCATTGTAATGATTATCTTCTTGTGAATGCCAGTAGCCGTCACATCTCTTCTCAAAGATAAGCTGCCACCATTCTAGCGAGTCTTTCACTCTGTATTTTACAGTCTCTGTACATTTATTTCATTAATAGAAATCGTGTATTATTGTATATCTGTGACTCTTGTTTATTTCCACTGAGTATTTCACTCTTTATTTTACAGTCTCTGTACATTTATTTCATTAATAGAAATCATGTATTACTGTATATCTGTGACTCTTGTTTATTTCCACTATATCTTTGAGAAGAGATGTGATGGCTACTCGCATTCGCAAGAAGATGATTATTACAATGAGGCTCTAAGTTCCTTTTTAACATAAGGAAAATCCAAACCCTAACCCCGGAAGATGAAAATCCAAAAGGTTTGCGAGCCTCGATGGGGGTAGTTGATACGTCAACTTCCTAGGGGCGTAACTTTGGCATACGATCTTCGTTTGGGGCACATGATAGCTCTTTGGAAATATCTATCCGAGGACTACAACTTTTGGGTGAGAAAAATCAATCTACATTCCATGTTGCTCCCCGTTTTCTCAAAAAACATCACTTAGGACCTCAAAACTACTCCGGAAGTTCAGGACCCAAAAAACTACCAAAAATAGTAAATTACCAAAATTGCTAGAAAATTATTTTGAGCCGGTTGGAAAAGGTGGGTGGCCACCGATATCCACCTATATCACTTCACCAACCACATTGGCTAGGAGGACATGTACCAGGGTTGACATGTAGTTGGGTCAGGGGTGAAACGTGCCCTCACCCGGGAGGATGCATGTCACAATCCAAGGGTCTTATGGGGTAGGTGATGCACATGAGACCAGATGTCACGTGGCTCGTCAATTTTGGATCCACGTCACCAGGGATGATGTCACTATATCTCATCGCCTCAAGCTGACAGGCTTCTACATTCCTTAGATTTCACAGTTGAGATCTAGTCACGTAGACCTATATATCTACGGCTCTGGTTACCTCGGGATTTCGGTGTTCGAGAGTGTTTCTATGCAAACTCCTCTTACCTTCTAAAGCATCCAATCTCCAAATTATAGGGACTAGCACCACACGTCCCCGATATGTTGATGGTTGGGAAAGGTTCCGAAGGATCTCGAGATATATGGTGTTGGGTCCTTCGCGGCTCCAGCCTTCAGGATTTTGGGCCTTGATTTAATTGGTGAGATAGGTTCACCCAACCACCTAGGGAACCGCCTATCGTCGGTCAATCTCAAGGGATACTGAGTCTCCCGATCACCTTCGGTTCACGTAAGGCTAGTAAGGTTGGTCTTAATCCGAAGTCTCGGACTTCCAAAACTATGAAGCCAAGGTCACATGGCTTCCTTAGGCTTAGCCCAAGGTTCTTGGGTATCGTTCATATAGGTCCCCTCGAGCAGATCGCGTTTGTTCGCCTTCCCAACAAAGAGACCTCCTCTTTTCAAGTCTTCAACTCCGCTACCCCTCCTAAGCTTTACCATGAAATGGTTAAGGACTTGGGTCTGGAATTCCGATCACACGACAAAGGGTCTAGAAGAGGCATCCTCTTCAGACGGATGGTTTCAGGTCGACATGATATCTCCTATCTTGACCATATTACAAACTTATACCCCTGGGAAGCCTCTGGAGTTAAGTTGGGCATACAGACTATCAGTCGAAAGTGTAAGTTCAGAAAGAGATGAAGGCATACACATAACATATCCATTTCACACAGAAGACATTTATAAATGCACATATGTATAAGTCCAATTATTCATCCATTATCCAGGTTCAACAATTAAAGCAGGGAAAGTACTTATCAGGACCAGACAATGTGAAGCGACTGCTGGAAGGGGTGCCCATTTCCACCCAACCATAGGCTCAATCACTCCAAATGGATTTACCAATAGCCACCTTTGAGCTAGAACACGATGCTCTGCAACACAATCTTTTCTTCTGGCTCAACAACAGTAGGGACGGAGGTTACTCTCCTCCTCCCGTAGTATCTTGGCAATGGTTTACATGATACTAAGAAAGGAGGACCAGCCTCATTTATCATCTTGTACCATAACCTCCTTCACCATTTCCTATGACCAGAACTCTTATTTCAAGTTCTTCCTTGAACCTGAGAGATTCACTTCTCGTCTTTGCACTCTTCGCAAGCCTCCTTCTTCCCACCACACCTTCCTTTCTCACCTCTTTCAGCAAGGTTTTGTGTGGCTCGAATTCCCAGCATGCGGTCAAGTCTGGAAGCCTTACAGATGGGTGTTATGCCCCATCCCCTCATTAACTCTTGAGGAGGTCTTCCCACCTACCATCCTGAATGTAATTCATTTCCGGGTCATAGGATTGTTCTAGTCCTGAGAAATTAAATCCAATAAGTATTGGTTTGGTGAAGGTTAACGCAACCATTCCTGGTCCCCTTCACCATCTCTTTGCATAGCATTCATGGTCTTTCTAAGTACACCCCCCTTCCAGCAGTCATGCAACACTTATCCATTTTCTAGTAAATAACATAATTTACATTCATTTACCTTTCATACAAAGGTCCATCGAATCAACATTCACACATATGGAGTTTGTCATAGTCTCTTGGCCATTATAGTCATATTTACAAGCTGGGGGAAATAGGGTGTTACATATTTGAGCATTGAATGGTTTGTGAACATCTTGAAATGTTTCCCCAATAAATAATGTCTGAACTTCTGAAGCGCATAGACCATCGCTAAGCCTTCTCTTTTTATGGTATTATAATTTTTCTTTGATTCTGATAGTTTTTTGCTAGCAAATGCTATTGGGTGGTCCAATTCTCCTTCTCTTCGTTGCATAAGAATATCTCCAAGTTTAATGGTTGATGCATCTACATTTACGTGGAATATCTTTTCCCAATCCAGGAATACTAATATTGGTGCGGTGATCTGCGCATACCCCTTGATAAATTTCGTGTAGTATCTTGTGTGTGCCAATGTCGCTCTCAATTGGCAGACTATTTTTGTTGATGGGAGGTTAACAATTATTGCAATCTTGGTCGAATCTACTAGCAAGACTTTCTTACATACTCTATGGCCCAATAGTATCCCAAAAGGTGTTCTGAAGATGCACTTCTTGATATTTAACGATATTTGACACTGTCTACATCTTTCTAACATCAACCGCAAGACCTCTACATGGTATTTCAACAGACTATAGACTATCCAATCGTCCAGATATACCTCTAGGAATTGGTGGATAAATTCTTTAAATGCAGCTATGAATACTCGGGAGAATATTGTCGGTGCATTATTCAGTCCAAACGGCATAACTGTACACTGGTAGGATCCCCATTCCATGGAAAAAGTGGGTGTGTATCTTTCTTCTGGTGCTATCTTGATTTGATGGTATCCTAAGAATCCGTCAATGAATGAATAATCTTCTTGTCCTCCTACATTCTCCAAGACTTCATCTATGAACAGGGTAGGGAATGGGTCATGTAGGAACACATCATTCAAATTCTTCAATTCAACACATATTCTTATCCCCCCTTGTTTCTTTTCCTGAACTACCATCGGGCTTACCCATTTAGACTCTTCTACAAGTTCTATGATTCCAGCTTCCAACATCCTATTGATCTCATCTTTGACTTTTTGCTTATATATCGGGTTTAGTCTATATGGTCGTTGTCTGATCGGTCTTGCCTCAGTTTTGAGTGGTATCTTCATTTCTCCTATCTCTCATGTTATGCCTTTGATTTCTGTGAATGTTGTTGGGAACATGTCGTTGTACTCGTGCAGTAACTTTGTTATAGTTTCCACTATTTTCTCATCCCAATAGTCTCCAATGTTGGCCATTTTGTGATTCTCAATTGTCCCAATATTGACTTTCTTCACCTTGATCAGTGCAGAAATTACTTATGACTCTAGAGGTGGACCTTCCACTTCTCTCTCGCCTTCAAGTTCCTCGATCTGAATATCGCACGGGTCATCTTCATCTGGTGCTTCTTCCTGCACATGGTAGCATGACAATAGTTCTTTCATTATCTGTCTGTTTTTTGTTGTTCTTATGTCATAAGTTCAACTTTTGGTTCCTTAATGAATATCACCCCTCTGATTTGTTTAAATGTTGTTTCTATGTTGGGGTTCTCATGCTCAAATGAGAAAGTGACTGTAAAGTTCTGTTGTAATACTGTCCATCTCGCAGTTCCTCTGCACAATTATTGGTCCATATACTAGTTTGTTGGGATGCCCTCTAATGTGTGAACGAAATGGTGAGGCCATTCGTCTGGTGGTGTCATTTTCCATAGCACTATGCACTTCTCCAAGTGTCCTTTTGGTGTCCCCTGTCCATCATATTTCTGCCATTGATTGCTTCCTTGTTCTACACCAAACCTAATGTGTAGTAACCGCTTACATTGGTACAAGTCATTGACTGTTTCTTTATGTGCACCCCACCATCTTGCAGGTGTTTCCTTGAGTGCTATATCTAGGGCTAAGAGCCTTTAATTTTCTAATACTTCATCTTTGTACCATATTAAGAATGCTTCTAGGTCATTCACCCCATGGAAGTTGGGCAATTTCCTTATCTTCGTACCTACCCATCTTACTGTGCAGTCTATTCTTGCACATCTTCTTGTGGAGACCTCGTGTAACCTATGTTGCCAATTTTCTAAGCCCATATCTAAGTGTTACGCACATGAGGTGATGCTTCACCAACTGAGTACCCCATCTGCAGTTGGGTTTATGTAATCTTCATCTCACATAGTTGTTTTGTACAACTGGTGAATTTCCTCCAGGTCCAAGCAAGTAGGCTCTATGAACCTTTCCCCTTCTGATGGCTCCAATGGCACATTGACTCTGTATTCCCCTTACTCGATGGTCATCTTCCGCGTCTTTAGGTTGATTATGGACTGGTTATCAAATGCCCAATCAAAACCCAATAATTTCGGATAAGGTGTTGTGCCATCCATTATTTCTATTACTTCAAAGTCAGCTTTAGTCCGTACTCCATCCATGTCTACTGTCACTCCTTTTAGTCTTCTAATTGGTAGAAATATATGTTGGTTTGCTAGTTTCAACTGAACAGGTGAATATCCTAATGTGGGTTATCCCATACATTGCCATGTTTTCTTGGGTAATACATTGACTTCGGATCCTAAATCCAGTATGATATATCCCATGTTAAAATCTCCAATGTTGGCGTTCAACTTGAATTCCGTACTTTTTCTTCTTGTTGTATGCAGGTGATTGATTATTTTTTGCTCTAGGTTTTCTTTTTCTTCTATGCTACATCTTTCTAGCATACTTTGTAATTCTTTAACAAAGGATGGATCATTTAGCAGCCTAACACAGGATTTCAAAAAACCCTTAATGGTACTTACTTGTCCCATGGGTTGTGTTTCTTTGGTGTGATCCAATGATGGAGGCATCTCATACTCTGGTACTTCCTTAATATGTTGTGCAGTTGATGTCAACATAATGTCTGGCTCTAGGAATTCTTGTCTGTCTTTCTTGAATATCTCCTTCTCATTCTATGCATCAAACTGCTTCCTTGGTTCAGCATTCCTCTTCACCCACTGGTGTTGTGTTGGCTCTTGTCGTACTGTGTCATTTCCTATTTTAGCTCCTCCCCGTGTAACTATGTCGATGTTTCTTCCATCATCCATCACTTCTGCTAAAATTCACTAAACATTATGATTGTTCGTATTTCTCTTCTCTTGGATATTCCCTAATAGTATTGGGCATTCTTTCGTGTCATGATCGAATGCGCGACAATACATACAGGTCTCTGGTGGAAGTGGACATTCTCTTGCATAGTGTCTTGGTTGTTGAAAATTGTGACATACCAATGGTACTATAGCTCTTCCAAAGCATCCTCTTGCTCTTCCTCCACCTCTGTAGCCAGCTCGATCCCCTCCCCGTGCATTATACTGAGGTGTCAGGTTATACTGTGCGATATTATAGTGTGGTTGCGCGGTATTATACTGCGGTTACGCATTGTTGTATGGTTGTTGCACAGTGTTATACTTTTGTTGTGCAGTGTTGTACAGGGATGGTACTTGATTAAACTGAGGTGTGGCTTGTCCGGTCATCATTTCTTCATGCACCCTATATGCATCTGATGTTCTTTCCTTCATCAAGTCTGTGGTTTTGGAATCTTTGTCATCGTGGCCTATTGACATGCAAAAGTTGCAATACGAGCTCTTCGGTACTGTCTGGTACTTCTGCATCATTGGGAAGTGATATGAATCGTGGCCCTATTTCTTACATATCTCGCACCACATTCCTCCTGTTGGTAATGGATTCGACATTCTTGTTGCCATGTACTGCGTGAATTTTGGACACTCGTTATTATGGTGTCCTTCTGTCCTACATGTGATACACCAAACAACTTCTCTTTTGTCCTTATTCTTGTTTTGGTTTAGTTGGAATGTTAAGTTCTTCAGATCCTCCTTCAGCTCCTCGATGGCTAGATATGTCTCCTGATATTGGTTCTCTTCCAGTTGTAGGGCTGCTTGGAGAGCCTCTGCCTACGTCTGAAACTGTTGTTGTCACAGTGGATATTTCAATGAATTGACAAATAGATGCCTATGTTGCATATCTTTCATGACATATTTTAGCTTTCCCTTTATTCTTTTGAATCTATGGTCAATCTCCCATACATATTCTCCTGGTTTATGTCTGATCTCTATCATCTCGTTCATGTATTGATCCTTTGAACTCATCTTCTGGAACTCATTTATCAAAAGCGTCTTGATATCTCCAATCATTCTAGTTGTCCCTGGTGGACTATTTGCAGCTAAACTCATATACCAATCCAGTGCGCGATCTCTTAGCGTGATAGCTAACTGTGCAAGTTTAGTGTCCTCGTTCATGATCTGTTTTGCTTCCCAAGTCTTTTCACAGATAAGCAGGTGCTTCTCTGGGTCCTCCGACGCCTCTCCTTTGAATTCTAGTAACCTGATGGTTGGATCATGTCCTACCATCTTGAATGTTGAACTACTACCTCTGCACGGTGTAAATACTTGACCATTGCTTCCTAAACTGGCTATCCCAGTTGTTGTTCCTTGTGTAGATGTACTTCCTGCTATCTTCCTTCTCCCGAAATTTGATTGTCTAAACAGTGGTGTTCTCCTTGGTGTATTAGTCGCACATGGGTTTATGGGTTCCACACTGACACTGATATGGATGGGAGTGTTTCCTTCTATTTCCTCTCTTAGACCTCTCGTCTTCCTCTCATATGTCGCGTGTAGGATTTCCTCAATTTTCTCCATAGCCCAAAGATCCTCTACCTTCTCTTCATCACTTGGAAAGCCTTCCATCGAAGCTACAACTCTCTTCTTGGTGTTCACCTTATATTGGTAGGGTACTCCACTGCGCGTCTTTCTAGCTATCTCCATGATCCGCTTGATCTGGTCATCGTCCATCAGAATTGGTTCTAAGGCCTCTTCCTTCTTTCCTTTATCCTCTTCTCCTTCCATTTTTCCTTTTCTTGTCAATGCTTCCCCCCTTCTCCCATGCACACAGGGAAGTTTAGTTGTCTGAATCCATTGTCATTACACCTTTTCTATATAGCAATATCTTAATGGAATTATATAATGATCTAATATACCTACCTCGAGGTCCCTTCAAGAATTCTTGTTCAGTTGCGCTGTACGATTTTTTTGTATCTACTGCAAACTCTGTGATAAATCCGACAACAATGTTGTCTAGCTAGAAATCTACTGTGTGCGTAAACTTATTATCAACTCGTTGTAGCTGTGTGATCTCTTCAGGATTCCACTCTAGCTGTCTAATCAGATTTGTAGGATGGTTATATTTCAATCTTTTTATCCACTCCTGCAATATGTGTGGGAAATCAAAGAAAAATACTTCATGCAAGTCGGTGAATACATACTTGTCCAGATATTTGTGCAATGTTAACTTTGGGTTTATGTTATCTTTCTGCTTAAAATATAGCTCCTTTGTCTTCAACCAGTTCTCTATGTCTTCCTTCATTGGATTCCATGGTCTCAACATCCCCTTTTAGATTTGCATTCTTTCACCTTATGGTCATCCGATGCCACATTCTTTTGACGCTTCTTCAGCAGATCTCATATGCTCACTCCCATTTTCTTCCAATCAACCAGCAACGGAACCATTTTTCAGTTTTCCTTTTGTCTATCTACTCTTCTTCTATTGGTCTTGAGGAATTCTTATGAGGTATTTTGATTCTCATTGACCATTACAGATTGACCTTGGTTCATAACTAAGAAGCTTCCCAACAAAATTCCTTAAAGATTATCGGCCCCTCTGGTAAACCAAAAGGCAACACAGTACACAAGGTGTACTGCACAGTCTCACCCAAGATAGATCTATGGGTGGTTGCAATACTTAGGTGTTTGTAACCTGAGACTGAGCGAGATCTATGTTTCTGTGTCGTAACCTTTATTCAGTCCATTAAACATCTAGTTATAGCATTCCTTCTATGAATGCATGCAGCATACCATATCTACTCAGTTACTACATTTATTCAACATTCATCAACTAATCAGACACAAAGACGCATTCATTTAGTCACATAACACAGTGTTATCGTGGTTCACCCCCTCCTGGGCTACGTCCACAAATATCTGGCTCTCAAGATTTTATTATAGTTTGGAAATATCCCACATCGCGCGTGGTTACAATCTTAGTTCTCCCTCTTTCCCACAGGCTCCTCGATCCCTGCGAGGCTGACTAGATTGCACCAGGCTCCTCAGCCTGTGAGCTAACCCTCGGGATCGAGTCGCTCACTCCCTCCTTAGCTCACCAACTGAGTGAGTCATATAGTTCTTACAACTCTCTCTCCCTTTTCCCCCCGTTTCCCAGTGTCTCTTATTTCTCCTAAGCACTACTTATTTATATCTTCGACTCACCATCCATTACAATGCATTACAAAAACCTTATCCCTGGCATCGTTAGGTCTTCCATGCATGTGCTCGTGTTGCTTTTCCTTCCAGCTGTCTTTTTCCTCTTGCATGCTTCTCCTCCAAAAATAACCTTTCTTTATGATCTGACCTGCATCCAACACTCCTGCCATGAGAGGTCATTTGGGCGTGCGAGAGATTTTATCCTCAAGAGAAACAAGCTCGAGACCCAATTCTTTGTACCCTAACCTCATCGGGGACATGCATTAAGAACGACAAGGAGCATACCGCTATGATACCACTGATCTAGATTTTATGAGCAGAACAAAAATGAATATAGATTATTATTATTCTTAACACAGAGACATAAGAATAACAGAGATACATTAAAACTAGTTTCTATTCAATAATAAAATGTGTTGAAACTGTAAAATGCAGCAGAAAACAAGCTTGCTAGAATGGTGGTGGCTTATCTCTAAGAAGAGATGTGATGGATGCGCTCATTCGAAATAGGATGGTTACCATGAGGCTCTCCAAGCCTCTTTTACAATAATTAGGAATTCCAAAACCCTATACATCCAAAAACCTAACCCTAGGAGATGAAGCACCAAAAGTCATGTGGGCCCCGTTGGGGTAAGTTAGTACATCAACTTCCTGGGGTCATAACTTTTGCATACGATCTTTTTTTTTAGGCGCACAATAGCCTGTTGGAAAGGTCTATCCGAGCACTACACATTTTGTCATCAAACCCTAAATCGAGGCGGAGGTTGATAGTGGCGATCCATAAAAATGCTATTTAGGGCCTCAAAACAGCCCTGGAAGTCAGGGGCCCGAAAACTAGGAAAAACTACCAAACTGGAAAAATGCCAAAATGAGTTAGTTGGAATAGGTGAGAGGCCACCGACATCCATCTGGATCAAGCAGTAAAAGAGGAGTTAGTATAAGAACCCCCAAGAATCACTTCGCACTCATACTTCTTAGCACCTAACCATCACTCAACTTGACGCCATGAAGGTAGCATCTGACTTTCAATGTCGATTTTTTGATGCAACTAAACATGAGATGGAAATAATGGAGGCCATTGTTAGGAGGAAGAGGTAGTAGGTCATGAGAGAAAAACTAAGTGAAATTCAAGCAATGGGTTCCTAACTTAGGTTTCTCAAGGACTCGAGACACTAAGATATTTCACCTCATAGAATTATACTGGATGAACAAGGCATTCATCACCCAGGTATTTGAAGAAAAGGCTAGCCAATAAGAATTCATTCTACATGGCTTGAACATCATGGTTCAGAAATTTGATGCTTTATATAGAGAGATTTTTGAAATACAGATCATGGTCAACAACCAAATGGACTTGCTAGGTCACTTTGTGGGCACCAATGACCACTTCCCATCAAAAGAAGACACCCCAACAATTCCCATTCATTTAGATGAGGATTAGGAGTAGAGCCCCAAGCACTTCTATAAGAAACATGAAAATGATCAACTAATTTAATTTTCTTTTCTTATTTGGTTTTGTAAATATGAGGAGTGATAGTGACCTCCTCAATCATTAGTTCTATGTTTCTATTTTTGTTGCTCTTAGGATAGACAATTTCTTGTGTGAGTTTCTAGCCTTTTTGGATTACTTCGAGCATTATTTTGAGAAGAAAACTATGACAATCAACCACTGCTATGGTTATGGTTTCCCAAGTGGCATGCCACAATCAGTGTTTCTTGTAATACTTTTTGTGCCATATTAATATAAAGACAACTAGCTTACAATATATATATATATATATATATATATATATATATATATATATATATATATATATATATATATATATAAAAGCATAAATTAGTTGATGAATTTTTTTATAAGTGTTGATTTGGAACTCCAATTATAGAATTCTAATATATATGAACATTATGTATTTATTGTGTTGAAATACTTTTCTATCAGAATTATACGGAGATTTATGAAAAACACAATAATGAGAAATTCAACTATGAAATTGTACTTAATATTAAATAGTTTAGGCAAATGTTTTTTACCATTGTATTTAATGGTATTTATGAGTGTATAAACACAGTTCTTTTGGATGACTCCAAGGAAAGTAATCTATGCAACAATGAAAATATCTATATAATTACAAAGATTTATATTTATCGAGATATGAATGATGAGTACTTGTAGATGATGTGTAACTCATTTTAAAAACTTTGAATGGTATAGATTGAATGTGATTGAAAATTAAATGCAAAATTGAAATTTCTAAAGTGCAAAATATGGTTTTGAATATACCAATATCAAATCCCAAAATTACAAAATCAATTCTAAATATGACAATTTCAAATTCCAAAAGTGCAAAATTAGATTCAATGTAATATTTTCTTAATTTGATTTCTTGTATTTTGGATTTAATTTTACACTTTTTAAAATTCAATTTTACAATTTTAAAAACTAATATTTAATACCTTTAAAAATCAAATTTACACTTTAAAAATTCCAATTTTACAAGTTGAAAACCTTTATTTTAATTTAATAAAATTTACATTATCTATATAATATTAAACAAAACAAACATAAAAATTATATATATATATATATATATATATATATATATATATATATATATATATATATATATATATATATATATATATATAATTAATTAATTTTAAACATGCAGTTAATAAAAATCCAAGAAAATAAACATATAACCACATACATAATATTTAATATTTTAATTCTCCCACTATACACAATAAAATTCAATACCAAGAAAAAACATAACATGGCATACATTTACATAAAAATGGAAAATAATGAATAACTTGTTAAACAGCTCTTAAAATCTATATAAGAGGCAATTTGCTCTACAAACTTTGACAATCTACTTTCTCAAACATTCTTATACATTAAGATTTCATAATTTCTTTATGCTCGAAGAATGTCCCACTTCAATAGCATCTCCTCTCCCCCTTTTTCTCACAATCTATGTACAATATACTAAAAGGCAACACTTATTAAAAATTCACAAATTAAAAATTCACAAATCTAAAGATAAAGCACGGGCCTCTAAATTTGTGAAGAATAGGAGCCGCAAGGCTATGCGTTATCTAGTAATACCATATTTATGAAAATATGTACATCTTACTTATTTCATATTCAATGAAGTTATTGTAAAATAAAAATAAAATGTTTTTTAATTGGAAAATTGTGTGTAGTTAGTACCTAAAGCATGTAAGTTAATATTAGCAACATATTTATGAAAATATGTACATCTTACTTATTTATATTCAATAAAGTTATTATAAATAAATAAAAAATGATATTTTTTAATTGGAAAATTGTGTGTAGTTAGTATTTACAATATGTAAGAATTGGTGACTTGGCAAGGTTTAAACATTTAGGTTAATATTAATTTTTCAATATGAACAGATTTTATTTCCTTTTAATTTTGAACTTATGACTTCTAAGGAGAAAACATATGTTCTTAACCATTAGGCCCACTCAAACTCCACACAAATTAAAAAATAATGTTTTTTTTTTTAAACCGTGGAAATCAGTAACTAGTAGGTTTGATTTGGGATAGGCCCAAGATCAAGCTTACTAGTTGTCACTATAACCCAGGATTATATCCAACAACCCGCAAGCTAGATATACCAATAACTTGTAACTTAGCAAGGGTCGAGACGTCTTGAAGCCCACCAGAGTGGACATCTATCACAGGGGTCATCTATCCTTCTAGCCTTATCACAATGGGCCAACATGTCTACTTTCAAGGCATTAAATCCGGGTGGAGACGATAACAAACATGCTACTCAACCACCCAAGCTATGAAACCAAGACAATAACGTCAACAACATGCTAAAGAAAATGTCAAATGACCTCTTAAGTTACTAGGCAAACCTAAAAATTGTGTAGAAGGATGATGATATTAAATATGAACTTTAATCAGGTATGGTGAAACTTTATTTTTCTCAAATGTGGTAAAATTTATCATAATGCAATTGTTAATTAATAGTGAGGACAATTATTATCGGCTATTACATGTGAATGTGGGCTAACTCATTACAATTATTGAAAGAAAACCACACAACTTGAATTAATCCATTAGTAGTTTGTAAGGGGGGCAGAGGATATTTGAGTTTTTGATATTAAGGTGTTTCTTTATGTTTGAGAAAGATAAACTCTTAGACAATCAAAAACAGTTTTAGGGCAAACAATTTTAACCTAGATAATGTTTACAAAAACACAAATATCCCTTATGTTGATCATGGAAGTTGCCTCTAATATAACCATGTACTTTTTAATAGCATTTAATGAAAGTTGCCTCTGCTACTATGGGTGAGAGCACTGGATCTTTACCTGGGCGAGATGGTGGCTTTGCTACTGCTTCTGGAACTGAATCTGCTTTAAGTGGCTCGGATGCTTTCACTTATATAAGGTACAAGATGCTGCGAATTCAGCCCTACGCCTGCACGCTATCCATGTGTTAGAGATAGAAAGAGCTCCCTATTCAAGCCAACATCAAGGTAGTGCCCCGTAGTTACAAGGTTGGGGATCCCTCCAATTAAATTCAACCTCTTATCCAAAATAAATAGAATATAGCTAAATATATATATATATATATTTAAGTGAAGATTTTCCACCGTAAATGAAGTCAAAATTCCATAGTCATTCAAAAATTATGACACAATCGATATAATAGAAAACCTTAAGCAGTACACACAAACGTATAGATTGTTTGTGACTATTAAGACGTAGAAACGAAATCTTCAGAATTTTGTAGTTTTACTCTTTCTTTTTTAATCTTCATGGGTTTTGTTTTTTTTAATCATAATTTAAAATAATTTTTATAAATTCAATTTTTTATTTTTTTTAAAAAACATTAAACGAACTGGTCCTCATTCCTTGATATAACAAAATTCCTATCCAAAACTCTACAATTTCTCCTATATTTATAGCAATTCTAGGTAATGCTTAAAGTTTGTCTGCGTTTCATAATTCCGAACCATGCGCGAAATGTGATCATGTCGTTTATGTGTGGTGCCAGATAAGATACTCTGTACAATTGTTTAGACGTTCCCCAGTGAAAATGTCTTCAACGTTCCCTACGCCACCAGTGAATATCGTGGTATGATAGGATCTGATGTGATTCGTTGCACTTATTACGATGCCAACCCCATTCCCATCCCATCCCATCGCACTATACAAACAAACAAATACCGTATACAAACAAACCAATAGGTCACTAGCTTCTAACGAGCCCCGCTGTCTTCTCGAGCACTAAACCTAAACGCATCTTCGACAGCGAGAGATGATGGCGATGACTAGGACGGTGATGATTGCTATGTAAGGCCGATACCACGTGTCCACCTCAAAACGTCATGGCAGGTCATCATCTTTGATGTCATTATGAAAAGCTGCACATTGTTTCATGGTTTGACCAATCACGACGTGACGTGTAGGCGAACGGGGGAACAGCTCACATGCATCCCCGACAGCAGGGGACGCGTTATAGGGCCGCCTCGAACGGAACGGGATCCAGTCTGCCTCCAACGGATCTCGTGCACGCCTACTTCGATTTGCTTGGCACGCACGCAATGGCCAGACCGCTGCACTGTCCAGTAGCCGTTGACCGTTTCAAGGTAACTGCCTGCCGTGCCTGCCTGATCGTTCAACCCACGTGCCATCCTGTCACTTTGACTGCCGCCGTGCAGCGGCGCCGTTTCTCTGTGCCGTCAGCGGATGGGACGTTACCGTACGATATTCCCCCACGCGCCCTGCGAAGCTCTGTTGACGCTCCCAGTGCCACCTACTACCCCCACTACCGCCAATTTCCAACCCCTCCTGCCAAAAGTGGACGGCTACCGCTAATTCGGAGTGGACCATGGATGACCTCACGAGGGCGTCACTGTGACATCGGTCAATGTGATTATTCCATTCTTAAATCAAATTGCCCACAAGGGCTTTCTAGAAGTATACATCGTTCCTAACGCTAAATTATCCGAATTTCCAGTGAGATGGACATATCTATTTTTTATTACATTTATATACGTGGTGTGTCGTGTTAAATTGGGGTATTGGATTCCCGTAGCGGACACTGGCGCGCCTCACGGCGGCGATGACGGAACGGACAGACGACCGTCGCCGACTCTCTTTTGGCCGCCACCTCGACGTCCACCAGTGCTTCTCTTCCCTTTTCTCGGGGGCCCACCTGGCAGCACGCTATAATGAGTCCATGTCATGATGGCTCCCATTTTATCACTATCGTTTAATATTTTAATATTTTTGCGCTAGTGCTACTGGCGCACTGATAGTGTTACTCGGTTTGCTTTCCCTCCGCTTGAGTACTATGAATTGAGTGATAGCGACACATATTTATATCCGTTAACGTCATTCTGTATCACTGAAAATTTAAGGATCATATTTTATTTTAAAGTGTACAAATTGAAAATTTAAGCATCATATTTTATTTCAAAGTGTACAAATTGCGGTGAATTTTATTAACCTTTAAAATGTTAATTAGATTATAACTTTCTAAACTTTTAATTTCATTTTACTAAATATTAAGATAGAAAAAATCATTTTTAAAAATAAATCAATGGAACGACAAAATTTAACACTTATTTCCTTGTTTCATGTAAAATGTTCATGATCCTATGCCCATACAGCATAAACCCACCAACATATTAAAGTTGAGAGTGGTTTTTTTTAACAGACAACAGTAAACATTTTGTCCTTTTCTTGTAAGACAAAATAAAGGCATGTTAAATTAGGAAAAAAGGACAAGAATTTCATAAAAGTGTTTGATAAAATTGTATATAGTAGAGGAATATATTATATAGCTTAATATCTCATGACCCTTATGTTATTGAGAGCAAGGATGTTGCCGCATTATGTTCATAGGTTGTCATGTATGTATATCTCTTGCTCAAGTTTTCCCTCCTTTTATATCAAACCGAAAAAAACTTTTCATTGGCAATACTCCAAAATGTATTTTTCACGTGTATTCCTAAAAATGTCTATAAATACATAGTTGAATACACCCAACATATGTGCATTTTGGAATTATTTATACGATATTAAATATTGTTTTATACAAAAATTACTATCTCACATTGGTTGAGA
>ML776952.1:479331-497905 GCA_009831015.1 Picea engelmannii | reverse complement strand
TCGGATGCTTTCACTTATATAAGGTACAAGATGCTGCGAATTCAGCCCTACGCCTGCACGCTATCCATGTGTTAGAGATAGAAAGAGCTCCCTATTCAAGCCAACATCAAGGTAGTGCCCCGTAGTTACAAGGTTGGGGATCCCTCCAATTAAATTCAACCTCTTATCCAAAATAAATAGAATATAGCTAAATATATATATATATATATTTAAGTGAAGATTTTCCACCGTAAATGAAGTCAAAATTCCATAGTCATTCAAAAATTATGACACAATCGATATAATAGAAAACCTTAAGCAGTACACACAAACGTATAGATTGTTTGTGACTATTAAGACGTAGAAACGAAATCTTCAGAATTTTGTAGTTTTACTCTTTCTTTTTTAATCTTCATGGGTTTTGTTTTTTTTAATCATAATTTAAAATAATTTTTATAAATTCAATTTTTTATTTTTTTTAAAAAACATTAAACGAACTGGTCCTCATTCCTTGATATAACAAAATTCCTATCCAAAACTCTACAATTTCTCCTATATTTATAGCAATTCTAGGTAATGCTTAAAGTTTGTCTGCGTTTCATAATTCCGAACCATGCGCGAAATGTGATCATGTCGTTTATGTGTGGTGCCAGATAAGATACTCTGTACAATTGTTTAGACGTTCCCCAGTGAAAATGTCTTCAACGTTCCCTACGCCACCAGTGAATATCGTGGTATGATAGGATCTGATGTGATTCGTTGCACTTATTACGATGCCAACCCCATTCCCATCCCATCCCATCGCACTATACAAACAAACAAATACCGTATACAAACAAACCAATAGGTCACTAGCTTCTAACGAGCCCCGCTGTCTTCTCGAGCACTAAACCTAAACGCATCTTCGACAGCGAGAGATGATGGCGATGACTAGGACGGTGATGATTGCTATGTAAGGCCGATACCACGTGTCCACCTCAAAACGTCATGGCAGGTCATCATCTTTGATGTCATTATGAAAAGCTGCACATTGTTTCATGGTTTGACCAATCACGACGTGACGTGTAGGCGAACGGGGGAACAGCTCACATGCATCCCCGACAGCAGGGGACGCGTTATAGGGCCGCCTCGAACGGAACGGGATCCAGTCTGCCTCCAACGGATCTCGTGCACGCCTACTTCGATTTGCTTGGCACGCACGCAATGGCCAGACCGCTGCACTGTCCAGTAGCCGTTGACCGTTTCAAGGTAACTGCCTGCCGTGCCTGCCTGATCGTTCAACCCACGTGCCATCCTGTCACTTTGACTGCCGCCGTGCAGCGGCGCCGTTTCTCTGTGCCGTCAGCGGATGGGACGTTACCGTACGATATTCCCCCACGCGCCCTGCGAAGCTCTGTTGACGCTCCCAGTGCCACCTACTACCCCCACTACCGCCAATTTCCAACCCCTCCTGCCAAAAGTGGACGGCTACCGCTAATTCGGAGTGGACCATGGATGACCTCACGAGGGCGTCACTGTGACATCGGTCAATGTGATTATTCCATTCTTAAATCAAATTGCCCACAAGGGCTTTCTAGAAGTATACATCGTTCCTAACGCTAAATTATCCGAATTTCCAGTGAGATGGACATATCTATTTTTTATTACATTTATATACGTGGTGTGTCGTGTTAAATTGGGGTATTGGATTCCCGTAGCGGACACTGGCGCGCCTCACGGCGGCGATGACGGAACGGACAGACGACCGTCGCCGACTCTCTTTTGGCCGCCACCTCGACGTCCACCAGTGCTTCTCTTCCCTTTTCTCGGGGGCCCACCTGGCAGCACGCTATAATGAGTCCATGTCATGATGGCTCCCATTTTATCACTATCGTTTAATATTTTAATATTTTTGCGCTAGTGCTACTGGCGCACTGATAGTGTTACTCGGTTTGCTTTCCCTCCGCTTGAGTACTATGAATTGAGTGATAGCGACACATATTTATATCCGTTAACGTCATTCTGTATCACTGAAAATTTAAGGATCATATTTTATTTTAAAGTGTACAAATTGAAAATTTAAGCATCATATTTTATTTCAAAGTGTACAAATTGCGGTGAATTTTATTAACCTTTAAAATGTTAATTAGATTATAACTTTCTAAACTTTTAATTTCATTTTACTAAATATTAAGATAGAAAAAATCATTTTTAAAAATAAATCAATGGAACGACAAAATTTAACACTTATTTCCTTGTTTCATGTAAAATGTTCATGATCCTATGCCCATACAGCATAAACCCACCAACATATTAAAGTTGAGAGTGGTTTTTTTTAACAGACAACAGTAAACATTTTGTCCTTTTCTTGTAAGACAAAATAAAGGCATGTTAAATTAGGAAAAAAGGACAAGAATTTCATAAAAGTGTTTGATAAAATTGTATATAGTAGAGGAATATATTATATAGCTTAATATCTCATGACCCTTATGTTATTGAGAGCAAGGATGTTGCCGCATTATGTTCATAGGTTGTCATGTATGTATATCTCTTGCTCAAGTTTTCCCTCCTTTTATATCAAACCGAAAAAAACTTTTCATTGGCAATACTCCAAAATGTATTTTTCACGTGTATTCCTAAAAATGTCTATAAATACATAGTTGAATACACCCAACATATGTGCATTTTGGAATTATTTATACGATATTAAATATTGTTTTATACAAAAATTACTATCTCACATTGGTTGAGAGAAGTGGTCCATGACAACATATAAGTTCCAATATATCATGATCCTTATTTCAATGGTCGAACCATAAGGGAACAATGACTCCTTCTAACAGAATGGTTCATTGGTTTGCAATGTAAGTATGCCTTTTGTCTAACCTTCACTCTCTCTTTGTGAAAAAATAAAAAGAATATGTTAGTGAGAGTGCTCCACGATACCCCTTTCACAAACCTTCCTTAAAAATGGTCATTACTAAGTCGTATGTTTTTTTGTTCAACATTCACCCTCCCTGATCCGGATTTTATGAGCATAACAAAATGAATACAGATTATTAAAAAATGTTTAACACAAAATAACATAGATACAATAAAACTGGTTTTCTATTCAATAAGGAAATACGCTGAAATTGTAAAATGCAACGGAAAACAAGCTTGTTGGAATGGTGGCGGCTTATCTCTGAGAAGAGATGTGACGGTTGCGCTCATTCCCAAGAAGATGATTACAATGAAGCTCTAAAGGCCTTTTTACAATAAAAGGAGTTGTTAATACATCAACTTCTCGGGGTCATAAGTTTTTCATACGATATCTGTTTTAGGCACACGATAACCCATTGGAAAGGTATCGTCGAGGAGATTCATTTTGGGGGCTCAATCGAAGCCTTTGGCTATCATTGAGAAGCTTGATCCCAAAAAACCTTCATTTAGGCCCTCAAAATGGCCCTGAAAGTTAAAAACTACTAAAAATAGTAAATTGCCAAAAATGCCAGAAAACTATTTTGAGCGAGTTGGAAAAGGTGGGTGGCCACTGATATCCACCTAGATAAATCCTTCCTCCTTAGGAAGCAATGGTCTCCATTGCGTTGAGTTCCCCCATCAAATGAGGAAATTTCTGCTGAATTTGGCCCTGGGAGAGCCACTTACCTTGGTGCGGGAGATGCCCTGCTTTGATGACTCGATAAAGTTGGATCCTTTGTTGTCAAGTGCCCTTGATATCTGTGTCCAAAATCTGATCACTAGATGCATGTTGCATGCTCTGTTGGTGTTAACTGCTTTGTTATCTCTGAGGTGTCCAATAATGGTGGGAAATATGGTCGAAGGAGAGCCACGTTGAAGACTGGGTGCAGGCCAAGGAAAGGGGGAATGCTGAGCTCAAAATAATTTTCACCCATAGCCTTGGTGATGGTGTACGGCCCATAACAGAGTGGGTGAAGCTTTCGATGGGGCCCTGTAAGGCATTCTTTCTGCAAGTGCAACCAAACTTTGTCTCCCACCTGAAACTTATGTGGCACCTGATGTTGATCATGGCGCTGCTTGTACTTGGCATTAGACTTATGTAGAATATCCTGAACCAGTTGGCGGATGTGTTGGATCTGCTCAATGAACCAGGTGGCTTTGTCAGCTTCTGGTGGAGTAGGGGATGATTCGACCGAGGTGGTCACTAGGGGTAGTGCAACATCCATGGGGCCAAATGGTTGGAATCCCAACCCCACCTGAAAGGGGTTGTGGCCAGTTGAGCTATGCAGGGCTCGGTTGTAGCTATGTTGGACATAGGAAAGACTCTCATCCCATGTGTGGGGGTGTTTTGAATTGTATATGCGCATGATATGTACGATCATCTGATTGACGACCTCAGTTTGGCCATCTATCTAGGGGTGGAAGGCAGTGGATTTGGTGAGCTTGGTATCTAGCGGTGACCAGAGGCTCAACCAGAATGTATTGAGGAACCGACTGTCACGATCTGAGATAATGGTTTGTGGGGTCCCAAAATGTACCCATACTCATTCAAATAAGAGCTTGGCAGTGGCTTCTACTGTGATGTTCTTCTTGCAGGCGGTTAGAATTGCCATCTTGGAAAAGCGTTCAACAACCACAAAAACACAGTCATTTCCCCTCTTGGTGGTCAGGAGGCCCGACATGTAGTCCATTGAGATGGATTCCCACAACCTATAAGGAGTAGGCAGAGGGGTGTACAGGCCCTATTTCTTAGTGGTCGGTTTGGAAATAGCGCAGGCGATGCAGGACCTGATATACTTACCAACATCCTATCGAAGTTTCAGCCAATAGAAATGTTTCTGCAACACTGTCATTGTCTTTTCGACGCCAAAGTTTCCTTCCACCCGATTGTAGTGAGCTTCCCAAATCATCTTCGCACGCTCGCTTGATGAAACGTAAAGATGGCCCAAACGGCACAACGACCCGTCTTGAAGATGGAAATTAGCAACCACTGAGTTGGCGCCCAACATTTGGTAGGTGGTGGAGAAGTCGGGGTCTGTCTCATAGAGGTGGGGCCATCCAGAGGTCTCGTGGTTGTAAGAGCCTAGCACCGAGGTGAGTGCCGCAACTGGAGGTCAGTTGAGGCAATCAACAACTCGATTAGTAATTCTTGTTTTATACTTGATGTTGATGTGGAACTATTGTAAGTATGTGGACCACTTCTGATGGTGGTCATTCTACCATTTTCCTTGGGTCTGCATGAACTGTAGTGGCTTGTGATCAGTGTGGATGATTGTCTCCTTCCCAAGAATGTAATGTCTCCACTAGTGGCAGGCTTCCACAATGGAGTACATTTCTTTGTCGTAAGTAGGGTACTTCTGGACAACATATGATAGTGTCTCACTATGATATTCCACGTGGTGGCCGTGTTGAGTGAGAATGACACCCACGACATAGTCTGAAGCATCTATCTCAATCTCAAAGGGATGTTGCAGGTCCGGTAATGAAAGTACTGGGGATGAGCACAAATGCTTCTTCAACTCATCAAAGGCTTGTTGTTGGGACAGGCCCCACACAATTTTTTCCTTACCGCCACCCCTGGTTACTTGGATGAGGTCCCATGCAATATGAGAGAAACTCAATACGAACCTACGATAGAAATTGGCAAGGCCCAAGAAGCTCCAAAGTTCAGTGAGTGTGGTTGGGGCTGGACAGTCACGGATGACCTGGATCTTGGTTGGATCCACATGCACACCATGCCTATCAATGATGTAGCCTAAGTAATGGACATTGTCCATGCTGAAGGAGCATTTTTCCAAGTTTTCATATAGTTTGTGTTGTCGCAGAGTGTGCAAAACCTGTTGAATATGCTACAAGTGTTCCACCCAAGTCTTGTTGTAGATGAGGATGTCATCCAAATACACCACTACAAATGTATTGGTGAAAGGTCGTAGGATATCGTCCATCATCCTCATAAAAGTTGTTGGAGCATTTTTCAAACCAAAGGGCATGAGCAACCATTCAAAAAGACCTTATTTTGACTTGAAGGTGGTCTTCCATACATTTGTTTGTTCTATTGGGACCTGGTCGTAGCCAGACTTCAGATCAATCTTACTGAAGTGTATGGCCCCCGTGAGTTGATCAAGGAGGTCGTTGATTCGGGGAATTGGGTACCAGTTTTGGACTGTGATTTTATTCAGGGCCCGGTAATCAATGCAGAGTCGTCAGGTCCCATATTTTTTCTGCACTAGCACGATTGGGCTCCCATAAGGAGATGAGATGGGACGTATATGCCCCATTGTGGAGTAGTTCTTGGATATGCCTCTTGATCTCCTTGTTTTATAACAAATATCGGTGGTAGACTGGCCCATTGGGTAGCAGTGCGCATGGTGTCAAATCAATGGGATGCTTGACCTGGCAGTGCAAAGGTACCCCGGTAGGAGAGGAGAATATATTTGAGTATTCTTCCACGACCTTATCCACTTGCTTCTGTTGTATGGAGAGATTGGTCGCAGAGGCGTTGGATGTGGCTGTGATCTTTCACTCACTCTGAGAGTGAATCACGAAGAAGACTAATTTCCTGGTCCGAGAGATGACCTTCCTGCATTGCTTGGTAGAGATCAAGGAAATAACACTAAGAGGGACTGCCTTGGGTATCTTGTACAATTTCATGTTCAAAGTAATAATAACACTACGAGGCCTAGACTCATATACAACATGACATTTCCATAAATAAGGTTGGCCCAAAAGAACATTACAAACTTCGAGAGGAGCAACATCACACAATACCTCATCTTTGAAGGGATTGATGTCATACGACAGTCGACACTATTGGTTGATGTAGAGATCACTTCCTTGGCGGAGCCATCCAATGGTGTAGGGTTGTGGGTGCGACGTTTTCGGCAAGGCCAACCATTTGACAACCTCTGCTGAGATGAGGCTCTTCTGGCTACCGCTATCAACGATTAAGTGCAGTGGGGTGCCTTTTACCCACATCTGTGAATGGAAGAGGCGCTCGCATTCTTCTGGATCATCTAGTTCACCAGTCTGGAGCTTGGTGGTAGCAACGGTGGCACTTGGTTCCACATCAATGATCCGTATTCCCTTTTCTGGTTCAGACTCAGAGTTAGAACCTGCATCTAATTCAGAGGATTTCACTTTAGCTACCAGTGACTGCTTTGAGCGAAAATCAACAGTGTTATGCCAAGGGCTCTTTTGGAAGTCGCACCACTTCCCGTTATCTTTCTTTGTCTTTCTGGTGTCCTTATTTGCTTGCGGCTTGGACTGGTTGTCCTGATACTATCCATCTTTGCTCTGTCCTTTTTTCTATGGGTTGGGGCCGCCCCTTCCTGGCTTTTTCCATGAGGGGTTCCCAGGCCCAAATTGTTGCATCTTTTTTTTGAGCTTCTGCTCAATTTTGATGGCATATCGGTAGGCCATGCGTCCAAAAATTTCATTTTGGTCTGGATGTATCTATGCAGAACATCGTGATACTTGAGCACCAGATGTTGCTCTGAATCTTTGATACCCAACTTGGTGTGCAAGGCATGGAAGATATTTGTGAACTCTGGCACTGCTTGGTCTCTTTCTTGCCGCGGTGTGGTCCATTTGGTATACAAGTCGTCATAACTTCTGACAGGGTAGTATTGTTCCTTAATAACATCCCTGAAGGATTCCAAGGTGGTCGCGACTGTAAATAATGAGGGTTCCTTTGTTTCCTTTTGCTCACAAAAAGTTTCCCACCAATCTTTGGCATGGGGAATGGCTTTGAGGAGTGCAAAAGTAATCTTTTCTCTATTTGAAAAGTTATGGACATAAAAATACCCTTCTAGTAGATTCAACCACTTTTCTGCAACATCTCCGTCTATCTGACCTTCAAATGTAGGAATATCGAAGTTTATTTGTACCTTGAAGGGGGCGACGCCTCCACTCGAGGAATATGTGTCGCATGTTGGTAGTCCTTGAAGGATTTGCGCAAAACTATCCATCATCTCATTCCTCTGTTGCGTGAGGGCCTCCTCAAGAAACATTTTGAAAGGATCTCTTGCCCCGTCATATTTATTTTCTCCTACCATGAGAGGTCGCTTGGGCATGCGAGAGATTTTTTCCTCAAGAGAAACAAGCTTGAGACCCAATTCTTTGTACCTTGACCTCGTTGGAGACATGCATTAAGACGACAAGGAGAAGACTGCTCTGAATTTTATGAGCATAAAAAAATGAATATAGATTATTAAAATATGCTTAACACATAATAACATAGATACAGTAAAACTAGTTTTCTATTCAATAAGGAAATAAGCTGAAACTGTAAAATGCAGTGGAAAACAAGCTTGTTGGAATGGTGGCGGCTTATCTCTAAGAAGAGATGTGACGACTATGCTCATTCGCAAGAAGATGATTACAATGAGGCTCTGAAGGAATTTTTACAATAAACAGGAATATCAAAAACCATAGACATCCAAAAACCTAACCCTAGGAGATGAAGTGCCAAAAGTCATGTGGGCCTTGTTTGGGTAAGTTAGTACATCAACTTCCCGGGGTCGTAACTTTTGCATACGATCTCCGTTTTAGGCGCACGATAGCCCGTTGGAAAGGTATCGTCAAGGAGATTAATTTTTGGGGCTCAATCAAAGTCTTCGGATATCATTGAGAAGCTCGATCCCAAAAAACCTTCATTTAGGCCCTCAAAATGGCCTCGGAAGTTAAAAACTGCTAAAAATAGTAAATTGCCAAAATTGCCAGAAAATTGTTTTGAGCGAGTTGGAAAAGGTGGGTGGCCACCGATATCCACCTGGATCACTCCCATTGTGCAAAAAATAAAAATAACATGTTAGTGGTAATGCAATACCCCTTTCAGATGCCTTCCTAAAAAATGTTCATCACTAAGTTGGATAGTGTTCCACAATATGCTCACACACTTTCCTAAAAGATGTCCATTAGTAAGTCAAATATGCTTAACATCTATGCATCTTGGAATTGTTTCTATAACATAAAATACCTCTATATATTATAAGTACAATAAGGAATTTCTTTATAGTAAAGTGCAATGAAGATTTTTTAGGGTGTTGAATCTATTTATGCATTCAAATTATGCTTCTATTTAGTTAATATGAATTTTAGCAAAGAATGCATCATTGTATTATGGTGATGGAGAATTCGAAAAGGATCAAATATTTGTCTTGCTATCAAACTCTTTTTCTTTTGTCCATTTGTAATACTTTGGTGAGGATAGTCATTATTGAACGTAACTTAAAGTTGCATGATTTCAACCACCTTTGTCATACAATTGACTTTTCACGTGACAATCTCCCTAAGAGTGTTGTAGTTCAAGGTTTCATGAGGTGATGTCAAACATTGTTGTATGATTTGTTGATCTTTTACCTATCAACTTAGCATCATTGTACACCACAAAACATTAATCCATACAACACAAAAATAAAAATATCACAATTCCATTTGATGATATTTTGCATTACCTAAGGTAAGTTCATTACTTTGGGTCTATATACTATGAGATGATAATGTCTCTCTTTGCTCAAATTTTCATTTACATTGATCCAAGCAAATGGATCTTCAACAAATTGTGTTGGAGGATGAAATTATAATAAGGTGCAACTATTGCATTATGAACATATTATCTCCTAATGTGTGTATTATTTTAAGCATAAGCATGTAGTGGGTTCTCATTGAAGAGAAAGGATTCTCTAGATATAAAGAGGGATTAAAGTAAAACCACTAAATGGAAGGAATGAATGATGAATCGCCATTGGTGGCAAAAAAAAAGGTTTTAGAGAAACGTGTACTTGTCGAATTGAGTGCAACCACGCACAATGTCACATGCACCAAAAAGCACCCATCCCTTGCATTGGCCTTCTCCAACCACACCACACTTGTTTCCTAATTCTTCTTATGGGGTCAAGGGGAAGCCCGATATGATATGCACACTTATCGTATCCTTGTTTGTGCACTCCAACACATACAAGTTGACAACAAATTTAGCTTTTCAAGAAGATAGAAAGTCATTGATAGTGATAAAACCATACCACCTTTAGTAATTGAATGAACATTCTTGTATTTGAAATATATCTCTAAATACACTATAAGTAATAGTGGTGTGATATGACACATAGAGCATAACACATGGAATAAGTATTTTTTTTTTCTTTCTCTCATTCTCTTTTGTAAAACATTTTAATACAAACATTATAATATCATTATAATATTTTTTTTTTTTTTTGTGTACATTTTATTATTTTTTACCTTTTTTCTCATAGTTACATCCCATAACTTAATCAATTTAGTATGTATACGTTATCCTCTAATTTACAATGTAGAATCAAATCATACTAAGTTTTTTAAAAGGATCCCTCTCCATCTAATTTGCAATTTTTCTCATAGTTACATCCCATAACTTAATCAATTTAGTATGTATACGTTATCCTCTAATTTACAATGTAGAATCAAATCATACGAAGTTTTTTAAAAGGATCCCTCTCCATCTAATTTGCAATGTAGAATCACATAATGTAGAGTTTTTAAAAATGATCCCTCTACGCCTTTTAAAGGGTGTGCTATAGACATTTGGTCTAATTCTAATTATGAAGTCAACCCTTCGTCTAATTCTAACTATAGAGTAAACCCTTCTATCACTAGAATCTATTTTCTTTTCTTGGCAACGTAAAGAAGAAAAGAGTTGTGATTTAATTATTAAAAAAAAGAAAATTGTTCTTTTTACAAAGTTAGATGTTATAATACACCTAACATAGTTATCAATTTTAAGAATGTCAAATAATTCTAATTGAAAAAAAGAGAGAAAAAAAAAGAAATCAAGTTGATTATCAATTTTAAGAATATCAAATAATTCTAATTGAAATAAAAAAGAGAAAAAAAAAATCAAGTTGTTCATCATTTGTATAATCCTTAGTTTAAAACCAGAAGACAACCACCCACTTTAAATGTTGGAAAGAGAATAAAGTTACCCCCTCTTTCTTTTTAAATACCCTTTAAATATATTAAGAGGTGGATTAGTTTAGAGAACCAAAAACAAACACTCACTCTTTTTTTTCCAACATAAAATTTCACATTATATCGATTGATAATATAATTTGTAATATAATACAACACTTTAGCTAGACAAATTTTTGCCACAATCCTTTATAAAAAAAATGCTTAGAAACCTTTGCTAAAAGTCTTTCTTCAGCCCTCACTGGGCCTTGTTGTACAAAAATAGCGAAAAAATAAGAGCCTTCTAAGATTCCTTATATACTGTGTAATTTTTGTAAACTGCAAAACAAAAAGAAGCTACAAAGGTTTATATTAAGTTGAGGAATAAAGTAGGGCCCTCCTGTCCCTCTATCCAAAGGTTGTAATTGTTTTTTCCTTCTAGATTTAGCATTTCCTTCTTTGACAGCTTATCTGCCTCGCAATTTGATTCCCAATAGATATGAGTGTAGTTGATCGAGGTGAAAGAGCTTTGTAGATCTTTGATCCTGTCTTTCCAGCGCTCTACAACATTGACCTATAGATTTCCTTTTTTATTTAGTCATTCTATAAAAAAAATTGAGTCACCCATAATCTGCATGTCAGCAATGTGAAGTCTCCTCGCCAAAGTAAGAGTGACCCAAACTCCGAGTAATTTTGCTCTAGTATGTGTACCTTTGCCACAGTTAAAGGTCCATTTATATACATAATTCTCATTGGTCTTTATCAGGCCTCCAGCTCCGCTCAAATGCCTACTTGATAGAGCAGCTCCATCAAACCATCCCATCACTCTTGAAGAAGAAATACTTCTCTTATCTATTCTTATTGTTGGAGTAGGAGATGCTGAAATATTGTTCAAAGCTCCAATTGTCTTGTTTATCACTGAGTGTGTAGAAGGGTGCTCATTTTCAAAGATAGATTTGTTGCGTTCGAGCCATATGTTCCAACAAATAAAACAAGGCATAATTTGATAAGATGGTTCCTTCTTTATCCGGCTATCGAAGCAATCATTCAAAGAGGGTCCCCCCCAAATAGTCCTCATCTTTAAGCCTCCTATAATTCTTTGCCAAACTTTTTGAGTAAAGGGGAAATTGACTAGAAGATGGTTTATTGATTCAGGTTCCTTTTGACAGAGGTAACAAATGTTTGGTCCTTCCCACCCCCTCCCTTGTAAATTATCCCAGGTCAGGATCTTGTTTTCCAGTGCGAGCCAAGTGAAGAGTTTATTTTTAAGAGTCAGATCCCACTTCCACATAGTTCCTCTCCAACCCAAAGATTTTTGCAACCATATTTTTGAAGCAAGTGCCCCATAAATATTTTTGACAGAAATAATACCTGACTTATCCCCCCCAATCCAATTAATCTCATCAGGCCTTTCCAGGGGCATAATTTCCGCCTCTACTAACCCCCTGCAATAAAGGTCCCACTCCTTTGCCAAGTGACCTGTGAAATTAAAATTTACACTATCTTTCCATTGAGAGAATATTGCACCTTGACGTTTCAGCCCATAGGCTTGAAAAACATAATACACATTGTTCTCATTTAGTAAAGTGATCAGATCTTTTGACAGAAAAGACGAAGACCCCATGCCCAGGATCATATCCCTTCAAACAATAATCTCATGGCCATCCCCGGGCTTCCATCTCAACCAATGAATGATGATTGGTAGGGTTTTTTTCATATTTCTCCAAATTTGAGAAGTTGAGGTCAAGTTTTGGGAAGCCGGTATGAGCCAGAAAGTAACTGAAATATGAGGGGAATATTTATCCTTAATTACTATGTGTCAGATCCCATCTTTCATCAGAACTCTCCAAAGAGAGTTTGCTATAAGTGCTTTATTGAAGATATATAAATTCTGCAACCCCCATCCTCCAAGATGCTTTGGTCTTACTAAATGATCCCATCTACACAAATGTAAGTGTTTATTTTCGCTACATCCCGACCAAAGGAAAGTAAATATAATTTGTTTGATTTTGTTAAGAACTTAACCCAAAATAGCAGGGAGCGCCATCCAATACATCGGTTGGCTCTCTAAGATCGCTTTTATAAGGATGAAACGCCCCCCAAGGGAAAGCCATATGTTGCACTCGTGGCTTATCTTTTTTTCATATTTAGCAATTAACCAGCCCCAATGCTCAACCTTATAGTTCCCCATGTTTAAGTAGTGGCCCAGATACTTAAATCCTTCAGACAGATTTACAAAGTTAAAAGGAAAAGCTTCTTTGAAAAGGTTTAAATCTCCCCCCTGGATCCCCCAATAATGAAAGGTTGACTTTGTCATATTTATCTGTAGCCCTAATGCTCTACAAAATAACTTAAGAATTTTTTCAATCTCTCTCCATTCCGATAATGAAGCTTTGGACATTATGAGAACACCGTCCACAAACAGAAGATGAAGAATCTTCATAAATCGTGAGACCTTTACTCCTATAAAGTTTTTTCCGCCTGTCCTGTTTTTAAAAGAAGGTTGAGGCCCTCCCTTACAAGAATAAACATAAGAGGTGATAATGGACACCCTTGTCTCAGTCCCCTGTCACTCTAGAAGAAAGAGGTAGTCTTGCCATTTACCAAAACTACAAAGGTCGCACTAGTCACACAACTCATGACCCAGTGAGTAGTCAAAAGACCAAAACTTGTTTGTATGAGAATCATTCTCAAGAAATCCCAATTTATATAGTCATAAGCCTTTTTTATATCCATTTTCAAAATTAAGGCTTTTAAATGTTTTTGTTTATACTATGGAGACATTCGTGAGTTGTGCCTATCACATCCATAATCTATCTTCCTTTCAAAAAGCCTAGTTGTTCACCAGATAAGGTTCTAGAGAGAATAGGCTTAACCATATTCACAATAATTTTTGAAATAAGATTATAACAAAGCTTACATAAAGAAATCGACCGAAAATAACTAAAAGAAGTAGGTCTGTTGATTTTTGGAATTAAAGCCAGAAAACTTGAATTTAAGGATCTTATCACTGTGCCTTTGGTCCTGGAATCTTCCACCAAGTCCAATAATTCATCCCCCACGAATTCAAAGTAATGTAGGAAGAATTGAACCATCCAACTGTCAAGTCTCGGGCTTTTATCCTTGGCAAATGATTTTAGAACCACCAAAACCTCCTCTTTAGTCCAGGGTCTTTAAATGTGCATTGCCTCTTCCTCATCTACCAAGTGGGGAAAGAGGATGGCTAACGAAACCTGATTGGTAATGTCTGAAGTCCCTGACTCTTCAAAGAATCTTTTAAAAAACAGTTTTGCCTCTTTTTTGATATTCTCTTGCCCTGTTAGGACCTCCCCATCTTCCGTTAAGACTTACCAAAGGTGTTTTTTGTTTCTTCTATGGCTGGAAAATTGGTGGAAAAAATTAGTGTTTTTGTCCCCACTTTTTATCCAGATAGTTTTGCTTCTTTGTGTCCACATTTCTTCTTCCACTAGAAGCATATTGTTTCTCTTTCCCTCCATCAACTTTATATGACTGTCAGTTTCCAAAGTCATCGCTCCCCCCACTTTCTCCTGATATTTTACCAGAAGGTTCTCCTCCAAATTGTCTAGGATTAAGGAATTATGCTTTCTTCGTTGTTTTTCCCAATATTTAATTCTTTGTTTTAAGCAACTTAACTTTCTAACTAGTCTTCTTTGTATTCCTCGTTCCTGAAAAAAATGTTGATCATTCCAAACATCATGAACAATATTAGAGAAAACTGGATCTGACAACCACATTGAATTTAGCTTGAAAGGATATGCATTCGGATAAGTAAAATTTTTAATTTGTAACAGGACCAGGGCATGATCTGACAGGTAAGGGTATTCTACCCAAGACCTGTATCTTCACAAAAGGTTCACCAAATTTTCAAAAATTAGAACCCTATCCAACCTTTTTGAAATACTATCATCCCCCATTCTATCGCTCCTCCGAGTGGGGGCTACTTTATCTGGAGCAACATCAACCAACTTATTTTGTTGAATAAGAGCTTTGAAGTATCCTGTCGATTGGTCGAAAAGACCTTTTCCCCCCCAAACCTCCTCATCGCTTAATGTGAAGTTTAGGTCACTAGCTAAAATAAGGGAGTTGCTTGCCAGTAAACCCCTATCACTTACTTTGTCCCAAAAGGAAACTTTGCATGTACACAGGCCATAGAAATTTAAAAAGGTGACCTGCCTTTTTGAATCACAACAAAGTACCTATCAAAAAAGGCCACCACAATTGATATAAGGATATATAATAAATTTATACGGGTCCCATGAAACCAGAAGACCCCCAAACTTTCCAGCTGAATTTATCGCACATGTTAGCCACCTGGGACAAAGAGAGGTCATGAAATCCCTCGCCTTCTTTTCAATGACTAAGGTTTCTTGTAAGAAAACAATGTCAGGAAAAGTCCTATCTAAATCATGGTTTTTCTCTGGCTAGGGATTTCATGCCTCTAAGCGCCCCAAATTTAGATGAACTGTTAGTTTGTGAAACATGTAATGTTGTGGTCAGCAGATTTTTTTTCCTTGCACTCCTCGTTTTTATAGGGGAAACCTCCAATCCCAGTCCCCTCAACCACAAGTATTATTTCCCTAAAGAATCAACCTTCCTCAAATCGCCTGCTGAAGAATCATCCCCATCAAAACTTTTATAAATTGAATTCCCCTGATAAGTGGGGATGGGCAGCGGTGAAGTGATCTCTTTGTAAGCCGAAACTAGAGTGTCCAAAATAGCCCCTAGAGAGATTTCCCCCAAATCAGGTTGTCTAAAGTTGGAGACAAAATCGGTTCCTCCACTAATCTCATTAAAATCCGAGCTAAGGAGGGACCCACCCCCAATCTCACTAGAATTTTTCCTGAGCTGTTTTTCCACAAGTACAGTAGTCAGAGGTGTAGATAAAACTATCTCATCCCCCCAGTAACAAGAAAAATTTCCCTTCCACCCGAGTGATATCAAGATCCGCTGGAGTAATGCCTGGGGTCCCCTCCTTGCATGGGGCTCTGTTTTCAATAACAGAGGGAAGGGAGCTAGTAGGTTATGTTTCAGACAGAGGAGGTGTGGCCCGAAGCAACCCTTCTTCCCCAATAATAGTGGAATCTAAGACATCATGTTCCCAAGCTGTTAAAGTATGATAAAGAGAGGGACATAGATATTTTAACTTACCCAAAACTGAGTTTTTGGCCAAAGTAGAAGTTTTCGCTGGTTCTGATGGAATACTTTCCTCGTAGACCAAAGACTCCACACCAGGGGAGACCTCCCGAGCATACTTACGAAGCATTGAGTCTTCAGATTCCTCCTCTTCACAACTCCTCGGGAAAAAAATGCCTCGGGTGACCAGTTCTTCAACAAAAAGTGCATCGAAAGGGAATACCGAGGTAATCCAGTCTCTGAGTCACAATGTGACCACACCATTCTATCTCCAAGGAATCTAGTAAACCACTTTGTAGATCTAACTCCACTAGCACCTTACATATTCTCCTTCAGAATCTTTAAAGGATGAATCATCAAATTTTATAAACCTACCTAGCTCATTTCCGATAGCTTCCAATGCTTTATCATTCCATAGTTGAAGTGGAAGCCCTGGTAACAAGACCCACATGTGTCTACACTGGAAATAGTCTGTGGCCAGGTCAAAGTTGATACACCGTCTCTTCAGCATCAAGCTGTTACCATCCAGAACCCACATATTATCTAAAATCAACATCGTATCTTCCGACTTTCTAAATAAAAAGCCAAACCAACCACACGAAAGAGAAAGTATCTCAGGTTCATAACCTAACAACGGTAGCCAAGTTGCCCTTACCCAAGAGGGGATAGTCTGTTTGCAGAGGTAACAATAAGAGAGACAACCTACTAGTGCATAGAGAGACAGGAATACATTTCCTCCAAACCCACGTCTGACCCCATCACCAACCTGCATTTTGCCTTATTAGGCTTCGACAGTTTTTTTAATCATTTTCCTCCCGGAGAGGTATGACCCCAATTACCCTTAGAAAATCTAGTTACAGGGGTTCTCACGGCATACAAACCACCTGTTGGTCTATCAGAAAAGCTTCTCCGGTTATAAAAAAACCCACAGGCCCTGCATCACCAGCTAAAAGAGTAGGAGAGTCTACAATACTATTTTCACCCACTAGCTTTATTGTTTCGACTCCCTGGTATGAAAAATTATCAACTAGCTTAAGGAAACTAGTTGTCCGACCGCCTGTAGTTAACCCGTTTGAACGCGCTTGAGGTAATGTGTGTGTGGTTAAGTCCTTTGGACGATTTGCACTAACTCCCCTTGTTTCCTCCAATGCAAAGAAACTCGCACTCTTCTAGAGGGCCTCGTCAGCCACACTCATTAGTGCGATGACCTCAGCCTCCATCTGGGGTTGTTTAAAGCCCAGACCACAACCACCCGCCACCTGCTAAGCACTAAACTAAACTTGACCCTGCAACAGGGCACGTCAAAACAAACAGATGAAGCATGATTTAGGAGGCCTGTCTAATCTCTGACGGTGTAGTCCTACGAACAATAACACTACAATCTAGGACCTTCGCCAAATGTTATCACCAAAAAACCACAAGGACCGACGAAAGCTACCGCCAAAATGGAGAAAACTAGTAGCCATAGTAGCGGTTGCTAGTTAGTAACAGGACATTTAAGGACTTCTCCCACGCCAATTTGGAGAAGGACTTGTTGCAGGTTTCAAAAACGCCATTAGTTCTCCATTAGTTCTCTTACACTTGCCCAACCAAGTGATAGCACTTATAACAAGGTTTATATTATTCTTTTATAAACTAAGTTATAAACGGTTTAATTATATATATAAAACAGTCACCCACTTTAAATGTTGTAAAGAAAAGAAAGTGATTTTTTTTAATACCCTTTAAATGTTGAAAGGTGCTCAATTGTATATGGAGTTTTTAATAGGTTAAATTTGTAAATAAATAATTAATATTCAATATAAAAAAATTAAAATTTAATTTTTATATAAATTGAAATTTAAAATAAATAATAAAATATCTAAAAAATAAATAAATAAATATTAATAAAATTTTCAATTAAATATAAAAATATAATAAAAAAACACACATAAATATAATTATTTTAATTTATTTTTAATTCACTGCCAACCTAACTTGTACATCATGCTAACATTCCAACTAACCATTGCCTAACTTCCCTCCACCGCTTGTGGGATGAGGACAAAAGTAATCATAAAAGATGAAAACGAGAAAAGGAGAGAGGCCCGGAAAAGTAATGATGGAGAAGAGTATAATTGAGGATCTGTATGATGACAAGGTGATCTCACTCATTCTTATATTAATCATATCACAACCTTCATGTTTGTCGTTATACCATTTTCTAATTATATAATTACCTCCTAATTATCATTATACCACTTCAATAAAATTTTATTTTTTTATAAATATATTTTAATTAATTCATTAAAATAAATTAAAAGTCATTATATAGAAGTTATAACTTCACTTTGACATTGACACAATACCCACTCTACTTTTACCAACCCACTATATAATACTTCCCTAAATTTCAAATCATATTAATTGAATACGCGCGCTATTAAATAATCTCCTAAGTTTAGAATCTTGTTAATTTAATACTTTCAAATTTCATATATGCATATACATATTTTAACATTAAAACATGTAGAAAGTTGTAAATATTATGAATTATACAACATGTTTTATTTTTTGTTTTTTTAATTAATATGTAATA
>ML776952.1:422754-441692 GCA_009831015.1 Picea engelmannii | reverse complement strand
GAAGAGTCGGAGATCGGGGAATCGGGGTTCCCGGAGACAAGAGATTTGTGTACAAGGAAATCGCGATACACGATTCTCCGATACAATTAGGACCATCCATCATTTGAGGGACGCGTGTCAGTGGATCCAACATAGTCGGGGTTTGGCATATCGAGGTTTTCGAATGCAAGAAACTCTTGCCATACGGAGTCGCGAACCGCGAAACCCCGATGAGTGGGAGCCAGCTGTCAAGTCCATAAGCGGAGGAGGACGGAGCAGTAGGGAGGACGCGTGTCAAACACTCGGAAAGAGTCGGGAACACCGTAGGAAAATCCCGGTACAATCATAGCCGTCCATCTGCGGGGACAGGTGGCAAAAGATCGGGCGCCGTCGGCGTTTTGATCATCGGAGTTTCGATGGTAAGGAAATTGTGCAACAGGAAACCGCGATCCACGATTTCCCAATAGGATCTCAAGAGGAAGAGAATCGACGACTTGTAATCCCTGTGAAGTTTCACGAAATCCCGAGGACCGTCCGATCATGGAGGAGTTGCGCGGGAGATAACCCGTGAGTACAAGTGTGGAGAACCAAAGTCCATCGGACTTCGGGGTTTCGGCGTTCGGGGATTGATAAGGTGAGATTTCTACACCTCGTGAACTCCCGAGTCGCGATTCCCCGAATCGATATGAATCGTCGATCAGGATGGGGGCACGTGGCGAAGGATACTGAGGAGTCGGGATTCGAGGTTTGGCAAGGTCTGTGACCTTTTGCACCAGGAACCGCGGTTTCCCGAATCGCGATTTCCCGATAGCCGAGTGGAGGACAGGTGGCATCGGACTTCGGGGTTTTGGCGTTCGGAGAATCGGGGTTCTCGACGTCAAAGAGTCATGCATCGCGTATTCACGATCCGCGAAATCCCGAAGTGACGTGGCGTGTGGGACCGCGATCGCCGGTGGAGTACAGGTGGAAGCATATCGGGGTTCGGGGTTCGGGGATTCACCGTGTAAGTGAACCATGACATTTCATGCGCCGATTTCCCGATAGGGTAATCTCCGATAGAGGGAAGTGTTGACCCGTTGACCATCGGGGATCGGGGTTTTGTTGTGTATGTAATTTGTGTTCGCGTGAATCGCGAACTCCCTAGTCGCGATATCCCGATATAGAACCGGGGATTGGCATTTCGCTAATGCGAAGTTTAGGGAGATTTCCCATGTATGGGAGATTAATCCCAAAATTTTTAAATTATGGTAGTGGGTGTGTTACACTGATGGCTGGAGATGAGATCTCCAGAGCTCGAGCAACAAATTCAAAATCTTCAAAACTTGGGTAGGAGGGTAATATGAGTGTACAACTGCGCTACCATAGGTCTTCGACGGCTCGTTGGTCATGGACTTGATAATCTTGATGATCAGACTGAAGGCTTCAGTGATTTTGAACAAGGACTCGATTGGATGTTTAGGATGGATGGGTATGAGGACAAGAGACATATTGTATAGGGGCCGACTCAGGCTTGGTGACAAACTTCCCTTGGATAATAGCATGACAAATGATGAGACTCAGGCAGCATGGCATTAATCATAAGCCTATGAAGCAGGAGGCAACACAAACTCTCCATATGTTTGGAAGGATAACCAAATGGTGGAGGACACAACTCTATATAGCGAGAAAAGGCTTCCTAAGGTCATACTACATCCCATAGTCTAATGAACAAATGGACATATGTTCTTTATCCAAGGGCAACTCATTGTGCTGCCAATAAAGAAAATAATTTTCCCTTCCTCTTTTTGGGGTATATTTGATTTTTTTGTCCTTTTCAATAATTGTGGAAAAAGAATAAAAGAATATTATGTTACAAAGGAGGAATGAGTGTTGCAAACATACAAGCTCAAGGCACAAGGACAAAACTGATGTTCTAAATAATGATACTCGGGAAAAATCCTCCGGGGGCCAAGGGTGTTAAAACGCAGAAGCAAACTGTTACTAGGCTGACATAAAAGGTATGCAAACGCTGTTAACAAAACACATAATGGTAATGCCCTTCGATGTAAGTTTAACGAGCCCAGAGAAGGTAAGATCGGTGGTTTTTCATATTTAGAGAGTCTGAAAAAACATAAAAGGAGACTCCATTGGGGTACCTTTTTCGAAGATAGTCTAGTCGGTTCGAAAAAGGGTAAACTAGCACCGATTAGACGTCGATTCAAAACCATTTTAACGAGTGTGACAAGGAAAAGACCGCTCGACTATTTTTTCATTTTTAAGGAGTTTGAAAAAATCTTAACTATGGACTCCATGAGGAATGTTCTTCTGGACCAATTTTAACGAGTGTGAAAGAATAAGGTCACTCGACAATCTTTTCAATTTTAGGGAGTCTGAAAAGAGCTTAACTATGGACTCCGTTGGGGTTCCTTCTTCGTAAGTTTAGTCCCGCAGGCCCGAAAAAGGGATAAAATTATACCTGAGAGTACTCTTCTATAGAGCTGAAGTTCCATAGAGTATACATTTTTTCGTAGAGTTGACCGTCCAGATTGAAAAAGGGGTAAACTACCACCAGACAGACGTGACTTCAAATTTCATTTTAATGAGCGTGAAAGGCCACAAGATCACTCGACAATCTTTTCATATTTAGAGGGTCTGAAAAGGGCTTAAAAGAAGACCCGTTATTTTTTGGGAGTCCTGAGGGTGAGGTCAAGAGCGGAGAAGAATCATGAAAATGAGGCTCAAACTCATATTTAGGAAAGACTATAAGGACTCCCGAGCCTACAATGTTTTTAGAGACAGCATGAATGCCATAATGCAACCAGGATCTACCTAGGGCATCCATGTTCTGGTAAGCTCTACCACCAAGTTGCGACACTTCTAAAGCAGAGATGATGGTTTTGTGTCACAATCTGATGAGATCGATCCTATGGCAAATGAAAAAGACAATGAGATACAAAAATCAGGGTAGAAACCTAACCTATATGCTCAAGTTGATCGTCGAATTTTTTTTCATGGACCATCAAAATTTACTCAAAACTCAAAAAAAAAATGTCCTAATACCCGATCAAATCCCTCCCATATAACTCCTGAATCACTCTAAATGGTTTTTGGTATAAAGAAAATGATAAGGGAGGCCAAAAAAGTGACAAAAAGAGGCCAAAAAGTTTATAAATAGAAGCTGGCAGCGCATTATCACCATTGCTGATTTGGAAATTGACTCTGGAGCCAAAAGACCCCCTTTGATAAAAACGATGATTCCGGGAGCTACAGTGGACGAAACGAACTTCCGTTTGGACCAAGTAAGTACAAACTCCCCTATCTAGCTATTCAATTCTTTATTTTTGTTTTTTTATTTCATGTTTTGGGTGAGCGCCGACCTTTAAAAGGTCGGCCTTAGGTCCACGCGGTCTGTCTCTGGACAGGCCGGGTGTACACTCAGGCAGAGTAAAACCTGCCCGCGTGTACACGCGACTGTCACCTAGACAACACGCGTGGACCTCCCTTTATAGAAAAAAGAACCAAACAACACTCACTCGCCCTCCCATACTTTGTTGTTTTGGCAGGATGTATGTCCACTGGAGGGAAAGGGAGCATGAAGAAGTTGGTGAGTTGGTTGCGGGAGATCCGAATGTCGTGGCCACGCTGATGCAATGTGGTTTGCTAAAGTTCTTCATATGTCCGTTTATGTGGGTGCAACCGAGGCTACTGAATGCCTTGGTTGACTATTGACACCCTGATGCAGAGGCTTTCATGCTAGAGGGGCAATCACTGGTGCCCACCACCAAGGATATCTACTTTTTGACTAGCCTCTCAAGGAGAGGGGAACCAGTCAATTTCAGGACGTTTTCGTCGGGGCCGCATAACATAGTGGAACTGATAGCCCTGCACTGTGAGGCTGGGACAAACTGTTTGAGCTCCTAGGTGCCCATAAGTAAGATCACTAACCTATCGTTGAAAATGATATTATTGCTCATTGGGCGGATTACTGGTTCAACGACCTTGCATCAGGTGTCCCACGCACAGATGAACTGTGCTATCCAATGCTTGAATGCACAAATTTTTGACTGGAGTACCACACTACTGGAGTGTATGAAGAGGCAATTGACATATTGTCGTCAACGGACACAAAGGAACTTTGGGTTCGGGACTATTTTGTGTTTGTTCTTTTTCGAGAGAGTTCCGAGCTTTAGTCCTCGGGTAGTGGTATGAGGACATCAAACCTCTTTTCTTGCTGTATGTAGATGGGAAATATTACTTCCGCGACAGGGTGGTGGAAGGACCAATGAGTCCTTCAATGATGATTTTTTTGCATGACTGTCACGACAGATCCCTGTGATTGAGGATTACCCATATGCAGGGATGGACTTTTCAAGAGATCCTGAGATACCCGTGCCTCCTGGTGAGGAGCGAGGGGAGATGGGTAAGTCTCCACCTTTGTAGTTTTTTTGTTTGTTTGTTGTATATGTGATTTTTATGTCGTTTTTGTTATATATATCATTTTTTTTATATGCCAGAGTATTTGACGGATATACATTTGTTGCATTCCAATGTGGGACCAGTGCGACCTGCCGATTATGCAAGGAACAGGTGTTGTCCTTGGCTAGGGGTTGCAGCTGCCGCTGTCGGGGGACCAACAGTAGCAGGAGACCTCCCAGCCGGGGAGGCTGAGAGGGTACTTAGACAAGTTGAGCGGAACTTTACTGCACTCACTCGCACAGTCCCGATGGCAGAGATTAAGGACCTGCCGCCATCCATGCAGCCTCATGTAGTGGGGGCACCTCGGACGTGGGTTTGATTGTTTAGGCGTTTAGCCCATGCTGTGGACCAGTATAACAGGGCCCATAGGCCTTGAACCTATTTAGAAATTTTACGTGCCACGAGCACTACTTGTATATATTTTTTGAGGGAATAAGCCTTGTGACTCGTTATCAGTCCTATTTTTGAGGCGCTTGCGTCCATCTATGTACTCTGGTTACTTTTATGATATTATATATGTTTTTTTGGTCTTTTGTGTCTTATGGATCATGTGTGAAAAAATGTATTTATATGCTTATGTCAATGTTCTTTCATATGTGTGCAAGATGCCAATCTAAAATTTGATTAGCTAGAGTATTTGTAATTTGGTTTAATCTCCTAGGAACATGAAAACATATAATATAATTAAAGTTTCGTTCTAAGAGACGTACCCTAAGGAATCGTCGGTGTAAAGTTGGATCATGAAATCGGTATACTCTGTTTAACTGAGACACAACCAATTGAGCGTCGAGATAGACCCAGAGATGAGAGATACCCAATGAAAAAGCATCATGAAGCAACTCAATAACTGCACTATACTCGACAACATTATTTGTGGTGTCACCTAAGCATATACCTCCAGAGGAAAACAACTGGCCATGAGGTGTAAATATTACCCAAGTTGCGGAGGCAAGCCTCCGAGTGTGCCGACTAGCACCGTCTGCATACCCAACGAACACTCGGAATCACTTGACATTTTCCATATTGACGAAACATAAAATCAATGACACGTCCATAAAATTTAAAAGAAACAAAAAAGTGATAGTACAAAGACTATACATATGTTACAAAAAGTTACCCACAGTGACCTGCCTATGAGTAATACTTCTTAAGGTAGAGCCCATTTCTAGGCTCCGCCAAAGAATTCCCTTCGAAATCAACCAGATGATATGCACCCTTTTTTAAGACCTCTTTTATGATGAAAGGCCTGAACCACATGGGTTTGAATTTGCCTGCCCCCAGGGGGTCCTTATCTTAGTCATAGACTAGGATAAGGTCGCCTTCAGAGAAAATCCGAGGACGAACGGACCTATCATATTGACACTTGACCTTATGTTTGTGAGCCTTGTTGGACAGGGTCACATCATGACGCTGTTCATTGTGTTGCTCAAGGTATACTAACCATTCTTCGAGTGGAGAAGTGTTAGACAATAATTGTACTGGCAATTTTAGAGACGTGATCTGACATTCGATGGGCAAGACTGCCTCCAGCCCGTAAACAAGTTGAAAAGGTGAGAAGTTGGTTGCAGTCTTAATAGATGTTCGGTAAGCCCATAATGTCGAGTATAGCATCAAATGCCAATTTGACTTGGTGAAGTTGATAGTTCACTGTAGAATAGTCTTAAGAGTTTTGTTTACAACTTGCACCTGCCCGTTGGCTTGGGGGTAGTAGGGTGATGAATGCTCTTGCCGTAACCCAAGATTTGATGTTAATTCAGTCATCATTTGATTATGAAAGTGACTACCATGGTCAGTGACAATCTCCCTCAGGACACCGAACCTTGCTATGATCTGGTTGAATAAAAAGAGAGCTGCAGTCTCTCCATCATCTTTAAACGTTGGCATAGCTTCGACCCACTTTGTGAAGTAGTCTACAACTACGATGATATAGCGGTTCCCCCTTCCTAAAGGGGGGTGGAAAGTAGTGTAATCAATCCCCCACTTGATGAAGGGTCCAACTGTGATGACGAGAAACATGGGAGCGGGATGTGCCCTCATCTTTCGAGAGAAGATTTGGCACGAATGGCACTTCTTGACCGATTCTATACAATCTTTGATAAGTGTCAGCCAGAAGTAACCTGCTCGTAGAATCTTTTGGGCTATCGCCAACCCAGACAAATGACTACCACAAGCTCTGGTATGGAAATCGTTAAGCACGATAACTGCCTCCTCATGAGTGAGACATTGACGTAGGATACAGTCTACACCTCTCCGATACAATGTATCATCGAGTATGAGATAATTCTTAGCCTGATGGCATATACGTCGATGCTCATCATGAGAAGAAGAAGTGGGGCACTTCAAAGTCTGGAGACAGATAAGTATATCTCTGTACCAGGGATCCGAAGATGTGATCAAAAACATATCTCCCCGAATAGGCTATTCTTCAGGCACAACGTCACCTGACTCAACCGGAAGTTCTGAAATAAGCTATGCAAAGACCAATGACTTTTTGGACTTTGTTGAAACGAAGCCTAAGTCAAACTCCTGGAGGATGATCATCCATCTACTGATTTTTCCGCCTATTACCCATCGTGTCAACATGTACTGAAATGGATTCACGACAGCAATGACAGAACGTAATGACAGAACCGTTGAACAGCATGAACTGCTGCCAACACAAGTTTTTTGATATGAAAATAATTGAGTTCCGGTCCTACGAGGCCTTGTATCAGGTAATAGATCATGTATTCTGAGAACAAGTCATCTTCCTGAACTAAAACCATGCCAATGGTTGACTCTGTGGCATCCAGATATAATAAGAAATCTTTGTTATAGTTAGGTGGTCGTAGTAGAGGGGCACTTGTGAGGGCATGTTTTAATGCATCGAAAGAGCATTGAGCGGCATCATACTAGTAAAAGGGGACGTCTTTATTTAGTAAACACATAAAGCCCTTGGTGATCTCGACATAGTTGGCGATGAAGCATCATAAAAATTTCGCCTTGCCTTGTAGACTCTGACGTTGAAGGATTGTGCGTGGGGGGGGCAACTAGATTATTACCTCCACCTTGAGAGGATCGACCATGATCCCTGTTGTGGATATGATGAAACCTAACAAATGTCCTGACGTTACCCAGAAGCTTCACTTGTTTGGATTCAAGTGAATCCGAAAGTAGCGACATTGTTCGAAGATAAGTCTAAGGTGTATGGGATGATCCGTTCTCTTGCGAGATCGCGATGCTAAATCATCTAGATAGGCCTCGACTATATGCTTGAGGTCATGGAAAGAAAAATACATGGCTCGCTGAAAGGTTGCTCCAGCATTTTTAAGACCAAAAGGAATCTTACAATATGCGAATGTACCCCAAGGACAAATGAATTCCGTTTTGTGTTGGTCTTCGAGTTTGATTTGGATTTGATTATAGCCCGAAAAACCATCCATGAAAGAAAAGGCTTCCCAAATAGCACATTCATCAATGATCTAGTCGATGAATGGTGTTGGAAAATTATCTTTGGGACATGCCTTGTTCCAATCACGGAAGTTGGTACATACACGAATCGTGCCTTGTTTTTTATTAACCGACACAAGATTTGACACCCATTGGGTCAAATGGATAGGATAGATAAAACCTGCCTTTAGTAATTTCTCAATCTAAATCTTGATGGCTGTTGCTTTCTTAGGATTAACTGGACAAAGCTTCTGTCGAACAGGTTTGGCATCAGGATAAGTTGTGATTTCATGTTCAACTATTTTTGGATCGATACTTGGCATTTCCTCATAAGACCAGGAAAACATGTTGCAGAATTCTTTGAAAAGGTCTGCATAGATTTGAATCTCTTCGAGGGAGAAATCCGCTCCAACGAAGACATTCTCCACGACGCCAGGGTTTCGGGAGATATTGATCGGTACAGTTTCAATGATAGTTTCCATATTTCCCTCAACATAAATTTCGTGTGTAGCTAAGAGATTAATAGGGCACGACTGATCTCCCGTCATGGTCACGGTGAATTCTCCTGCTTCGATTTGGCTTAACTCTGGGAGAAAATATGATCTGTGATGAATATCTTCCCAAGGTTTGTCCAGACTAGTCATTGATTCGATTACTGCTTCGTCATAAGGCAAGACTAAGTCTAACGAATTGGTGTTAGCGAGAGAACCTTGAGCCCAAATAGGCTATAGAAGTGGATCTAACTCTTGTGCAGGAGTTGGATCAGTGTTAGCTGAAGCTTGCTGAACTAAAGAGTACGCTACTTCAGTTGCAGACAAGGGCATGGACATGCCCGGGTTCCCTGTCTCATCCATCGTGGCCGATGGGGAAGGAAGTATCCAGGGATCCTCGAAGTAAGTCGTGCAGAACGACGAAACTTGAAAAATCTCAACCTTATGGTGATTGGATATAAATTTGATGTCTCTGTGAGGGGGCAGGTAATCGAAGGTACCCATCAAGGATGGGCACAAACCAACTCCTACGTTAACGACACCTGGTTGAGGATTATCAATCATCGGGACCGTGGATGCCCCCAAAGTAGGGTCAGGTTTGGAGAAAGACAATTGATCGATGGTCACCATCCGACCCTCATGTGGAAACAACAAGACCCGAAAAACTGTAGCAACCACATCTTGCATAGCATAAGTCCAAATCCGTTCTAAAAAGAGGTTATAGTCGAGGGGAGCATCGACTACCTCTACTTCGACACACACGATCTTCCCTCCTAACTGCACGGGGAAAGAAGGAACGATGCCATGTGGTCGGAATGAATGAATGTCGAAAGTAGTGAGGAGAGTAGGTGGTGGAGACAAAACGGGCTGGTCAATGGCCTTCAACCATGCCAATGACATAACACATGTTGAGGCGCCCTCATCAACCACCGTGCGGAAGATATTCCGAGTAAAATTTTTCATGGGATAAGCCACTACTATTTGAAACGCTACATGGTAAGGCAGACGATGTTTTTAAGTCGGTTGTATCCAACATGATGGTACCCGGATTACAAGTCTCGGTAGAGCCTAAAGCGGTTAACAAGGCTTTCCTCTGGGAAGGGTATATTTGGAGGACCTCCAAAGCAAACATCGCACAAGGGGTTTGTGATAAATCCTCCACCACAGAGTAGTTCTAGGTAGCCCTTGCGTTTGGGTTATGAGAAGATTTTTTAAATGCACCTTTTGGAATGCGTGTCATTGTTTCTCCCAACATCTTCTCAATCTGTAGAGGAAGAGATGGGAGGTCATCTTCTTTACCCTTCTCAGAAGTGCTTGGTTTACTATAGTCATGCGCTATAGTCGATATAAAAGCATCACCCCCAACCATATATACATTCGCGGATGCGGGGTTGTTCGGAGGCAGACAGGGTTCTTGGCTGCCCCCTTCTGTGCTTGCAGAGGCTTGAGTTAGATTTTGCCCATGTTGAAATGGATTAGTCAACACCGCCTGTTGTTGCAGCGTGACAAATTTTTGGGCCTCTGCAAGTCCAAGACATAGATGGGTCGGGTGGTCTTCCACACACAAGTTGCATGGATACCTTGCCTTCCGTTTTTCAATGTTCCCCCCCCCAAGCATTATTGGTGGGTTTTTTATCCCCCTTACCCTTCTTTTGTTGTTTTTTCTTCCCTTCAGGCTGCTGGGTGGCCTTTCGGTTAGTCGACTGCAGTGTGTGTACCTCCGACGTTTTGGTAGGGGGAGAAGCCAAAGCAGTAGTTTGGTTAGCCGCTGTGTGTTGTATAGACAACTGCTGCAACTACTTCGTCAATTGCTTAGCGAGCTTTGTTTGTGCTAAACCAACAATACCATCGGCATGTGGTCCAACTCTCTGTCTAGTTTTATCCAGTATTGAATGTGGCACATCTAGCAAGATGTTGTATAATAAACCAGATTGAGAATAGATGAGTTCAAATTGTTGAGCCCTCATGATGGTGTCTTCTTCGGAGAAAACTCCTGACATTGCAACGTCTTTGGATAACTACGGGACCAAAGACTTAAGGAAACACTCAAGCAAGAATGCTGGTGGGACTGGTACTTTGATTAAACTCTTCTGACGTCTCCATTCTTAGATGTGATCAGAGATATGGTCCGCTGTTGTCTGTTCAAAATTGGCGAGCAACTCTGTGCCAGCGTCGTATCTCATAGGTAACTAGAAATGGTTCAGGAAATCCATCACCAGTTCGCCAAAAGAAGAGTATCTTGAGCGATCGAGCTCAATGTACCATTTCGCGACACTCCCAATAAGAGTACGTTGAAACAATGACAACTGTACAGAGTCATCTTTCAATGAGTTAGATGAGCACCAAAGATGAAAGGTAGTCACATGATCTCCTGGATCTTCGTTAGGCTTGGCTTTGAACTTTGGAATGTCCGAAGGAAACTTTGTCGGCATAGGAGGCCAACGCGAATCCTGACAAATAGGGTCATTCAACAACCTTGTCAAATCTGGCAAGTGCAAAGTCGTCAGGAAGGGAAGTTTGGGTTGTTGGTGATAACCTAGGAAAAAGGGGCTTGGAGTTTGACTGGCACCAGGTTGCCAGGAAAATTTTGGCTGCTGGCTCGGATTCTGGTAGAAACCATGGCCTTGGCCAGTGTAAAGATTTTGCATATTTGGAGACATCATTGGTTGATTTCCCAAATAGGACATAGATGGTTGGGCATGCATTATATTTGAAGGACTCTAGGAAGTATTGCCCCATGGTGGTCCCAAGGGGATGGGCATAGTAGTTTGTTCGGGGCTCCATTGATTGTGGAAAGAATTACCCCAGATTGGCATTCCAGATGAGAGAACGGATCCCTACCCTGAATTCCAAGGTCTTGCTACGGAAGAAGTTCCTATGTTTGCCCTCTGTGTAGGAATAGTACCCTGCACAGGAGTAGATTGTCCAAAAATGGGGTTGCCCCCAGTTGGGAAAGCGGCTGATGAGAAGGTATTGTTACCAAATGTTTCGTTCAAAGAAAACGATGTCGAACCTACCGCCATACTATGCGAAGGTGGTCCTTGACTCCTCGCTCCAAATAAACTGTTGTGTGTAGGTTGCCCGACGGATTGCTGATGCGATCCACCAAGTGAAGGGGACGAAGGAGGGATATGAACTCCTCAGTAAGGGAAAGCGTTAAAAGGAGAAGGAGTGCCCCCCATGTGACCTTGCAGAGGAGTGCTAGATCTCCCTGCCCCTAGACCCAAAGTCTGTAAAGTGGAGTAAGAAAGTACAAGACTTGTACCCGAACTAGGTATCCCATATTGGAACGGAGGGCCTATCGCACTTGGTGTGAAAGGGGTTGTGGCTGTCGCCAAAGACAGGATCTAACCATTGTGCGAAGTAGTTGCGGTCGAGACCATGGTGACTTGGACCGATGACGGTGGGTTAGGAGGTGAAAGCTCTCTTGTGGTGACAATCGTGGTGGGAATTGAAGAATTCCCAGAAGGGGTAACAACATTTGTTTCCATTGCTGTGTGCAACACTGTCTGGTGCTCGTAAAATTGAATTGGTACGATGAAAGGTGCCAAGAAATCAGTGGTTTGGGTTTCAACCAGGCCAAGAGCAGTTGCTTCAAGGTCCAAAATGGTCGATTCCTCCGGGGGTTGGTTGGGCACAATGGCTTGTAACCCGGTCACTTCAAAAGACCCTTGTTGGTCTAGCTTTCACCTTAAGACCCTTGTTGGTCTAGATTTCACCTTAATGGTGGCGGGGGTGGCTCCAGTGTAACCGACGGTAGGCCAAGAAGCCTTCGTGAACGGTGGAGCTCGAGATCCTCCACTATGTGAGAAGATCCAAGACACTCTAAGATAGTCTAAACGTTCAAAAGTAACACACACTAAAAAAGAATCCATAGAAGATAAGACAGACCAACACTAAATTAATTGGAAGAACAGTTACAACAAGCAACACTAGAGCAACTTACCGGTGCAAGTACAACTAGAACACGGAAGCAGCCTATGAGTATACTCTGCAAAGCGTGGCCCGATGTTTATCCTAGGTACCATGGTATACCCCCACAGTCACCTGTGTATGTCCGTAAAAAAGATTGGCAACTAGGTTGCCAGCGTGCGAACAGTCACCAGGTGGGTACAGTCGAAAGTCGGGTAGACCACAATGAGCAGGGTATCGAGCCCGAAACCTATCAAGGGTATCGAGAGAAAATGGTCTGGAAGACAACTGAGGACCTCAAACGGATTCGAGACCCACGAAGCCCCATGGCAAATGCAAACGACGGAATCCAAAAACAAGCCCTCTATATGTGTTCTCCACTACGATTGGTCCAACTTTGGAGGGGTTATCTCTGCTACCTTTCCGCACACGACCTCGTGTTTATCCCTTGTGTTAGAGGGGGGTCCCAGATAACTTTCACGACACTAGAATTAGACACTCCCTAACTCAGACTCCAATGTTTGATTTTAAATGGCCTTGAAGAGTTTCATCTCCAACCTAATCCAAGGCCCTAATCCTGAACTAGTTGGTGAACCCTACAAACATAAAAGTCAAGTAGATTTTAAATTTAGAGTTAATTTTATGGCTTTATCTTACATCAAGGGGTATGAAAGTGAAACTGATGATGTGTAAAATATGAAAACAAAAAATGAATAAAAAAGCTCGAAACAAAACTTTTACTTAATGCAAAATTTCAACAACTTTTCAAAATAAATATTTTGATTTTCTAAGATTTTGGACAACAAAATCAAAAGAAATTTCACTTGACTACAAGCCACTTATGATCTAAGTACACTGCAAAAACTTATGAAATAAATGACTTTTCCTTGGCTAATAATGCAGAAACACACTCTTCAACCAAATAAGAAAATGAAAAGAGATTTTTTATTTTATTTAAATGCTTGATAAAGCAAAAATGAAAAACACCAACAAGCAAAAACCAAGAAAAACAATTCTAGCCTAATCGTAGATCGCAAAGAATCAGGTCAAAAATCACACACTAGCAATTTAAAAAAAATGACTCTCACACTTATCTAAAAACCTTAAAAATTATTTTATTTTTATGACAACTTTTTTTAAATGAGAAAAAACAAGCTAAGGGTAAGATTAATCCTAAGCTACTGATTGTTCAGACAGAGATTCAAACACCCGAGAGGAATAATTCTTATCAAGGGAAATGATGACTGAATTACCCTAAAAAAAAAGTATCATGTACAAGAACGAGACTGCTAATCTAACAGCACGCGTGTGAACGCGCGCTGGATAGATATAGAGGGCGTGTACATGCGAGCTGACCTTGTACAGGCCACGTGTATATCTAAACTATGAGAAGAAATGAAAATAGACAGACCAAACCAGGAAGAGACCACTGATATTGATAACCAGGATCCCTTGAAAGGCTTGGACACTCTTTTTAACAGAAAAACAAATAATGTAAGGAAAAATGATAAAGCAAAAACAATCTGAGATAGGACTGCAAACAACTAAGACTTAGACAGAATTCTAGAAAACCCCCTGAGAATGTGTGATTCTGACAGGGAAGAGGGTGACTGGCCCCGAAGTTCTCTGAACTCTACATGCTAATGCTACTTCTTCAGCTAACATTTGCACGCGGGTTGTAAGAGAGTAGGGCGCAGGTACACGCATGCAGAACTTATGCAGGCTGCCTGTACCTCTATGGGTCCCAACAAACACAGTCAAGCAAATCAGAGAAAATTGGTATGGAAAACCAGACTCTCTGCTAGCTCAGACCTTACAGAAACTAAAAGAAAAAATAGGCAAGAAAAACTAGTCTTTAAAACTACCCAAAAACTAAATAAAATTCCAGGAACCCTAGAGAGTCTCCCTAATATGGTCACCAATTATGTTGTGAGGGAAATCTCCCTGTGGACTAGCAAATAGAGTTCATACTTTGCATGCAGATATGACTGAAGAAAAACTACTTTCTACCTTCATCCCTAGATTTAAATCCCCTTTTCTTAGTAAATGCATGGAAAGATCAACCTACCTCATTCCCGACGTTTGATGTTGATCCTCCATTGTACTTGACTACTTGTTCGCAATACTCCTTCCAAAGCTGACCTGCATACAAGACAAGCAACAACTACACATGCATCCTACTTATATACTAACGGGTTAGAAATCCAAACATATACTAATCAAACTATAAAAAGTTCATGAATTGGGATGGGAAAAACATTTTCTTTATTACTTTGAATGGGTCAACTTACAAAAGTTGAGACCGACCACCGCTCCACAAACCTGATCCTGGGCTCCTCTTCTACTGTCCTCCAACTGCTTTGCTTTGTATATCCTTTGGCATCAGGAAAGGCTAAAGGGTTGGGACAATGGGAATACGCAAATGGGCAGAGTTTCTTTGCTATATTTTTCCTCCTTCCAAATGGGACCCCTACCCCTTCTTTTATAGGTTTGAAGGAGCTAGGTATTTGGGTGAAGCCTCGGCCATGCATGGCCGGGAGTTTCAGTTAACTCACCCATAGATTTTGTGTTCCGTCGACAACTTTTCTTTTTTCATGCTTTTGTCGGTCCACGAGGGCTATTTTGGGTCAACCAGCGTGTACATGCATGCAGTAATGGAGTAGGGCACGTGGGCCTTTATAAAAGAGGATTTTCAAAGAGTTGTTCAACAGTTCTTTGGCAAAGAAGGGATATGAGATGGCCTGATGCCAGGTAATCATGTGTGGTGCAATTTAGGGTTATAACAAGACCCCAGAGTTAACTACTGCTATGACACACTCAACATTCTTTATTATTACGTTTCCATTTCTTTTCAAGTGCTTCCCTTGCCTTTGAGCATTGAAATTTAGTATGTAATTTTCACTCATTAATGAGTCAATTTGAGTGGTGAGGGTTTTGATCTGCAGTTGAAGGGAAGGTATATTTGTGTAATATTTGTCGATCCAAAACAAACAAAGATCACACTGTGGATTTGGAACAATTGTTTGAGGATATCCATGGCTATGTGTCAGAATGCTACCATTGTTCACTGTGGGTTTTTGGCTGAGTTTGATAAAGGGATTCGGGCAGACAAAATGTTCATACTCGGGATCTTTAAAAACCCCAGGACTAACATCTTGTTCCTCAGATAAAGGTTGTTCGGGAAATGCCCTTGTGTGAGGGTTTTCATACAAAAGATCAGGATTGACATTTGAGAGCTTGAGAGTCTCCTCTATCAATGGTTTGTCCACCACAGGGGTTTCTATAGGAATTGCTATAGCAAAATAAAAATAAAAAAAAGGTTTTCCTCGACCAGAACGAAAAAAAATAGAGAAATTTACCTCCAAAAATCGAGACATATCTTTGCAATGATCCAATTTCTGGAGAAACTGCTTGGAATAAAGTTAAAAGGGCTCATTTCGGTTCTGGGTTTTCAAGGGTTTGATCTAATTCGTCACGGTCTGCTCAGAAACACTCCCGCAAAAATATGTCTCTGGTATGCAAAACAAGATTGGACAGACAATCACAAAGGCGACCAAAACTCATTGTGATTATAAAGGGGATCAATAATAGAGAAAATCCCCAACCTAAAACAAAGGAGTAAGCTAGCAATCACCCTAGTGTGTCCAGAATGTGAGCACAAGGGACTCCAAGCCATGAAAATAAGATGTTTTGTATAATGAATCACCGAGAGTACAGAACAAATTCCGAGACTTAACTTGAAATGATAGACATGTTGTTTTCAAACTTCCACTATCAACAGAGTACAAAATACGACCAGATGCGTTTGAGTATCATCATTGTGTAAAGAGTGGAGTTTCTCATTTTACGGTTAGGAAAAGAAGTGCTTGACAAATCAAAGCATAACAACCATAGAAAGGATTTACCAAGAACCATAGATGAAACAAACTCATAGCCTAACATCAATTGATTCTTGGTGTGTCATTTAAAGGTCTAGAGTATACCTTATAACAATGGACAATTTTAAAACAACTATTTTATTGACATGAGATAGGCCTTAAAGAAAAATATCATTCTCAAAAAGTTTTGTATGATGATTTATTCTCCTAGGGAAACAAGCCTTAAATTCAACTGCAATAAATTCATAAGTTTCAATGCTTCATTCATGCTTTTAGTCATGAACAAATCATGAAAAAGAGAACTAGGAAAAATAAAAACCTTTTATAGCCCAAAATGCAACTTTGAAGTAGCAATGTTCATGTGATTAAGTGGAGGCAGCTATAAAATTTATTATTCATTGCTTAAAGAAGTGAAAATATTGTGGGGCTGCCAACAATGGCGACTTGCTGGGAGAAGCAGTTATCTCTGCATCACCAACAAGTTTAGGTTAGGATTTTTAGAATGAGTGCAGATCAAAGGAAAATTGAAGGACATCAAGCATCTCGACAATCATTACACGGTCCAACTTTAGACATCTTTATGTTAAAATGAAATCTGGTGACAGTTTTTTTAAAATGGGAGCAATGATATTCAAGTCAATGGCTCCGATACTGTTGACAGGGCCACTACTACTAGTAGGCATCCATAGCCTTGGCACGGATGTCAATTAACCCACTCTGACGCCTCTACCATGTCCAAGAATTTCAATTCAGAATGAAAGGCACTTATAACCAATATCAAAATTTTACACCTAATAATTTTCTTGAACCTGACATTGCTTCGCTGCTAGCAGGCCTGTTCAGTACCCCGACGAAGTTGTCTTGGCATCATGCATGCATTTACCCACCACCAGCAGACCTGTTCAGTATCCCAACGGGTTTACAAACACTTCCCACAACTCTTGAGAACTTATTCACAATCTAATATAAATTTAAAGACATTCAGAAGAGCGGGGTGACGCTGAAAATTCCAGTTTTTACAAGACTTGTTATTTTCCAAACTTTTAATTTTTGCTTGATAACCTTCATCATGATCTGAAAATGGTTTACAAATGAAACTAATATTTCGAGGACAGGAAGACATCCTTGAGTTGCTTTCTTAAAAGTAGGGACAACGTAAAGAGATTTTAATGATAGTCGTGTCTGCTCATAATTATAAAGTGAAACCATGAAATCTATTCTGAACACAAAAACTTCTTTAGCTAGTCTGCGTTTCAGGAAAATTACAACAATTGATACTCTGACAGACCTTGAATGCTGTTTAATATGAGGTATTCTGGTTTCCCTCCTTGAACCAAACTGTGATACATGCATGTTTTAACCAGAAAGCAATGAAAACAAGCAAAAACTAAAAGAACCAAAATCAGAAAACAAAAATAAATCAAAACAGAAAAAAAAGATGTACAAAGGTGGATCCGAAAACATCATATCTCTCGAGAAACTGAAAGAAAATAGAAAAATCCTCATCGATGTGAAAGCAGTCCTACTCGTGGTACCTTGGGTCAGGGTTGAATTTACAATGCAAATTTATTTATCTCTTTACTTTACATTTAAAATTTTCATAATAATACTGCGGCTTTGAAAAGAAATATTCAACGAAAAGAAGAGAGAAAAGGATCATGTAGATTTCACTGACAACAATCATATTATGGTTCTCGTGGTGCGTCCACTTATGCTCATGACTGCATTATTACAAAGATAAATAGTGAGGAATAAAACTAAAAGAAAACCTACTCCTAAACCTAACCTAACTATTAAACAAATCAGAATACTACGTGAAGTCATGCTTCCAATGTAGCCATTGGAGTAACTCCAATCCTACAGTAGAAACAAAATCACATATTGCTAACAAGAATGGTAGTATATCGAAAAATGACAAAAATATATCATACTTTCCTTTATCATCATCATTTAAAAACAAAGCAAGCATGACCTTACCATTCCCTTGAACATTCTTTTTGTATGAATCCTCCAACCATTCTGCAATTTTGTCATTATATGGGTCATACAAATATGAAAATTTGAGATTATGGGGACCTAACATAACCATCAGCCTAAACTGAAGTGCCCCATCCTCCTGACAATTTTCCTTTCGTTCCATATTTTCTCCATCTGGAGGATATAAAATGAGTGTGTTGAAGTTATCTCCTTGATCTCTAAATAAAGAGAAGATAATCTTACCATTCCCTGGGAAATTTTCGAGATATGAATACTCCAACCAATCTGCAATACTATCATGATACATGCAATTATTGACATTAGATGGTTTGAAAGAATTCACATGCGACAAATATTCCTGGTGAGAATAAAGTATTAGACTATCAGGGAAAGAATCTTGTAAAAAGGTCGGATCAAGATGGCGAGAACTTATCATGTTTCTCGATTGGAAAAGAAATGTATCATTCTCTTTAAACTTTCTATTGAGCTTAAATAATTCAAGATTAACTATTTGAGGTGGACTAAATGGAATGAACAACATTTTTGAATAATCATCATTGGTAATAATATTTGGCCGATTATACTTTTCAACCTCAAATAATTGATCATGGAAAAATCTAGATTCTTCTTTAATCACAAATTGAGATGAATCAATGGAAGATGAAGTTTGATAATCTTTCAAATCATTTCTTGATTTACCCACGGATAATTGATGAGAATAAGAATTGATGTGTTCATGGGTAGAATTATTTTCCTCTTTATCTTCTATTCGGTAATCTCTTTGTACCTGATTATATAATGTTGAATTCTCTCCAAT
>ML776952.1:377980-422704 GCA_009831015.1 Picea engelmannii | reverse complement strand
TAAGAATTGATGTGTTCATGGGTAGAATTATTTTCCTCTTTATCTTCTATTCGGTAATCTCTTTGTACCTGATTATATAATGTTGAATTCTCTCCAATGCAATATGGAACATGAAATTGCACAACATTAGGATCGAAAACATCGGGGTACAAGGAATAATATGTAGAAGAATTGATGAGACAAAATGCATCTCTTGAAATGATAGGTATATATGTTTCAAAATATGGTTTTGTTCCCTCTCCTTGTATAAACTGATCAACCTCTGTTGTATTCTCTTTTAAAGAATATGAGACAGTTTCTAAGAGACAATTTGGTTCATTATGCAAGGGAAATTTGAGAGCAAATCACTAGAGATAGAAGGTTGATTAATAGTCTGCCTAATGATTTTGTCTCCCACTGATTGATCATGGATCTGTTCAACTAAATTAGGGGAAGATTTATCGTCCACATGGTTATCAACTTCACATTCGGGCTCTTTTACTTTAGAAACTTTTATAAAATCTATGATAGTGTGACAACTGTCATCTTTTAAAGTAAAGGTTCCTTCTTCGACAGGAGGAGACATTGTTTGCAAATAATGATTAGATGTGACAATTGCATTATGTGGTTCATGATTTTCCAAAATGAAAGAAATCGACAAAAATTGTGGTGCTTCAAAATCTTCAAGATCAACATGAAAATTTGAACCATCTTGAGATTGAGTGTTAGTGCTCAATTCAGATTGGTTAATAATTAATTGATCTTGCTTGTCTGAGAGAGAAACGACATATTCAAACCACTCATTAATAAGAGAAATTTCTTTCAAAGAGAATCTAGTACAAACATGGATTAGCCTAATTCCAAAATCATTGAATGATTCACAATTTTATTTCCTTAAGAAACTTAATTCTTCACTTAATTCATCATAATCATATTTGCTAAAATCTGATAAAAACTCAAATACAAACTCAGACAAAGAATGAATAGAATTAGCCTGAAAAGATTCAAACCAAATTTTAACCCGACCTCGGAAAGTGAGAGCGAACAATCTGGATGTAACATTAGAATCAATGATCTTATGTCTTAAACACTTATAAAAAAAATTAGAAATATGGTCTACTGTGGATGTGTTCCCTTCACCATCAAAGGTGAGTTCTAAAAAGAGATCAACTGTCTTGTTGGAAATAAATAGTAGTGAGACAATAAGAGCATGTTCCGACATAATGATTTGGGCAGGAGCCATTAATAATTTGAAGAAATTGACTCCAAATAGTTAGCCTACCTTGTAGTGCATTATAATATGACACAAGAGAAATATTTATAAATATGGAATTATGGCAGGCTGAGGGGTAAAACATTTAATTATTAAATTTACCTCGGGCCTCCTTTTAGCGCCATTTGTTGATGGGAGAAAATGACCGTCCGTCAACTGGAAGAACGAGTTCGGTCCGGGGTTGTTGATCTAAAAATGAAGAAGACTTGTAATCTTGAAAATATTTGCAAGTTAAATTTTATGTGTTAAAAGCAAATGGATCAACTTTGTAACACATCATTAATAGGATTTACTCATTTAAGATGCATATAAACAACAACATAATCAATGAACATAAACACATAACACAACAAATGATAAAGGAGTTCACCCCTCTCTTGGGCTACATCTCCCGGTCCAGCTTCCAATGGATCATTAGTATTATTTTCTCAAAGTGCTAAAAAACATGCTTTACGATGCTCAAATTGACCAACAGACTGCTCCAATGGCGTCAGATCATCCAAAAACCCCTAGCTGGGCTTTTTCGGCACCTCGTTTGGCCAAAAAAGGAAGAAGTTAGGCTTCCTGGAAGTCTCCTCTTCAAGCTTGTTGTCTCTACATCTACAAATTGCACCCTTGTACGTTCAACCTAACACACACGTCATTTAAAGCATAAAAACCCGGTACTGAACGCAACCACGCCAACGGTGCAAACTATAGGACAGTTATGGGCGCGCCAACCCCTAACCCTCAAACTCGTGGGCACATGTGGGTCATGTGACCTCGTGCAAATATAAAAGGGCTAAGTTTTAAACATAACTTCCCCACGCGCTCCGTGGCAAGGTCACATGCCATAGGTCATGTGACTGGAGGCTCAACCGTCTGCCATATGTAAACCCTCACGCATTGGAACTGTGGTCACATGTGAAACCAGGGCTGGGCTCCATTTGTAATACCAACTCCCGCGCATATAATATGGTAATGGTCATATGTATAAACAATAGAACCGCGGGTCGGGGCTAAGCCCCGACCCGACCCCTCGCCATATGTAACATTACTTTAATTCAAATATATTTTAACACATATAGTTAACAAGGAACAATGCGTGGCCTGTTGGCAGGGCAGACTTTGCAAAGGCTTTGACCAGTGGGGAGGTCCGGGGTTCGAATCCCACAAACTCCATATAGTTTTGAACTAATAACCAATATAATGGTGCCACGTGGTACTCAACCACAAACCAAAAACTACCACGTGTCGAAACATGATTCGTCCAACTGTCAGCCAATCCGAAACTGCCATGTCACCTCTACCATGTCAACGTACCTCATGCCATGGTCTACATGGGTTAGATCTTCTCCAAGATTGGCATATTAGTTAAATGGCCTTGTTGGCATTGTTGTTATAGGTGCAGTTGTCATTTGACAAACATTATTATAAACATAGTATTTTGAATAGAGCATTTGTTAGCATTATGGAGTTTATCGACATTGTTGTTTATGACAGATTTGGAATGGCACAGTTTTCAGAATAACATTCCATCGCTGAGAGAGAATGGCATAGTTTTCGGTCATAGGTATGAAGAGACAAACTATAACTAAACAGTCTTACCACAAATGGTGCATACATGTGTTGAAGATTTGGAATGGCATTACATTAGCACAGTTTTCGGTTTTATGAATTAATCAAACAAAAAATTAAGTAAATAACCCCAGAATTCGCGATCCAATCCAGACCATTGGATCATGGAGGGTAGAGGACTGTCGATCCAACGTAAGCGGAAATTGGATATCGGGAAATCGGGAATCAAAGAAAGGAGGTGCTCCAACCTTCGATATTGCAATACGTGAAATCGCGAAACACAAATTCCCGATGAGATCAGGATCGTCTGATCACGAAAGGCCGTGGGCCATTGATCAGAGAAAAGTGGATATTGGGAAATTAGAGGTCAAAGGAAGGAGGTGTGATAACCTTCCAAATAGAAAAACCCGAAATCGCGAGTCGTGAAAGCGCTTTATGGATAAGCGCTTGGTCACAGCCAACGACCACGAGAAGGGAAGGAGCCAGTCTAGCTAAACTCCTTTTCGGGTTTTCATAAATTGTGACTTAAAAGTGTCAAGAAGCCTCATCACAAGATTTCCAAAATGCGAAATGCGAAACACATTTTGATTAAGCCCGTGGTCACAGCCAATGGGCATATGGTTTAGCACAAGTGTCTTGCCAAAGCGCTTGAGGCTTGTTTCTGTTGAAAAGTCAAAAATCAACGTATGCTCATCGAACGACGCTAATTAAATGATGAAACAGATCGAACGGTTGTTGTTCTTCTTGATGCCTTAGCCAATAATAATTTATGTAAGGTAGTTTTTTAGTTATTGTAACTGAATCTTCGATGCTTGAGGGTTCTGGTGTACGATTTGAAAGGACAGAAATGCAATTGTAAAAAAAAAAAAAGATGGAGTGAAATTGTTCAGTGCCGCTATTTCTCTTGAATAGAAAGGTTCTTAATGACAGAGGAGGATTACAGGGAGGTAGGGAGGAGAAAGGGGAGACTGTAAAAGTCTCATGTACAAGTTGGTGCTTGTACATATGGGAGATGTAGCTTCCATTTAGTAGGTACTAAAGAAACAGAGGTAGCAACCTCATTTGGGTTGTAGCTCAGATAAAATAAGAATGTAAAGAGAAGTTGGAGCTTGCCTTTCATTCATAAGAAGAAGAGGTTTTTCCCTTTTGGGTTTCCTCATGAAAAATCACCATGTCACTGTCTCATTTGTGTGATTGTATATTTATTGGTTAAATGTATTACTGCAAGTTAAATGTTAAAGGCATGATTTATTGATTAATAAGTAATCTGCTTATAAAATGGAAGAAATTTTATACAACTGATTCACCCCCCCCCTCTCAATTGACTTATCCTGTTCAACAATTGTTATTAGAGCACGTTACTTTAAGATTCAGTTTAATCACTGAAAGTTTGATCTTTAATAATGGATAAGAAAACTAATTTTATTAAACATGGATTACCTTTGTTTGATGGACATAATTATGCCTTTGGAGTATCAGGATGAATTTGTTTCTGCAGTCCCAAGGAGTAGATGTTTGGCAAGCTGTGTTGAATGAATATAAGGCTCCAACAATAGTTCCAACATATACTGTAGGGAAGAAACTCTATGAAAGTAATTCCAAATCTATGTATGCAATACTTGGAGGATTGACAGGTTCAAAATTTGTTAAGGTAATGCATTGTGAGTCAGCAAAAGAATTATGGGACAAACTAAAGAAGGTATATGAAGGAGATACTAAGGTAAAGAATGCTAAATTACAATCATATAGAAGTCAATTTGAAAGTTTAAAGATGGAAGAATCTGAAGATATAGATACCTATTTTTTACATATTGATAAAGTAGTCAATACTATGAGAGGTTTAGGAGAAACAGTTGAAAACGTTATTATTGTGCAAAAAGTGCTTAGATCTTTACCTGCAAAATTTGATCTCAAAATACCTGCTTTAGAACAAAGAACTGATATTGCTACTTTACTAATGGATGAGTTGCAAGGAATACTAACAACATATGAGATGAGGACATCTAATGAGAATCCTTCCAATAAGGAAGCCACCTTCAAGGCAGCAAAGAAGGACAAGAAAAAGGTTGAAACAAAAACCAGTAATCATGAGGATTCAGAAGAAGACATGGAAGAAGCTAATTTTGTCAAAAATCTAAAAAGAGGTACTGACAAGTACAAAGGTAAACTTCCTCTCAAGTGCTTTAATTGTGGTAGAATAGGGAATTTTGATTCTAAGTGTCCATAAAATAAATATTCTGATGGAGAAGAAGAAAGTAATAGCAAAATCAAAGAATATAAGAAATTGTATAAGAAGCCATTTCAAAGAATTTTTTATAAAAATAAAAGTCTATTCATAAAAAATAATAGTGAATCCTCAGATATAGATGAAAGTGATGAAAGTACAAATATAAGACTTTTTATGGCTATGGAAAATAAGAATGATGAACTTATTGAAGAAGAAGAAGGTGACGTTGACCTGGAAGCTGAACGTGTAAGTGCTTTGTCTGAATTAAAGAAAGTAAGAAGAGAATGCAAACAATTTAAAAAAGAGATTGAGGGTTTAGATCAAGAATTACAGAAGTCAAACAATTTAATTGAAAGCACTGAGATCATGTTAGTTGACTTAAAACTCAAAATAGAAGAAACTAGAGTGACTGAAGAAGCTCTAAATAGTGTACTTGCAGAGAAGGATAAGGAAAATGAAGGTTTAAAACTTGAAGTAGTTTTATTAAGAAATAAAATGTACAAGAAAGTAACATGAATCATAGTTCTCAAGTATTGGATCAAATTATCTGTAGTCAAAGATCAACTTATGATAAGACTGGAATTGGGTATAATTTTGAAGTTACTAATACAAGCTCTAGTTCGAGTTTTGAAAAAGCAGGTACAAAGCATACAAATGAGAAAACACCTACAAGAAGAAGGGATCATAAAAACAAGAAGATAATCAAAATTCAACATTGTATAGAAAAAGTTATGGCAGACATCAAAACAGGTTTGAAGGTTACTGTTTCTTTTGTTATAAGTATGGACGCAAAGCAACTTTCTGTAATGTTTTTTCAAGAAATATAAGTGCACATAACAGTCATGGCATATCTAGATTTGAATATGAAAGAAGACATGATAAATCTATTCAGAACAATGTGAACAACTCACATACCATATTTGATGCTTTAAAATTTGAAGTTGAATGCTATAGGTGTAATAACTTTGGACATATTTCAAGAAATTGTCCAGTGAATTTTCAAAAATCTATTATAAATCAATACACAAATCAGAAAACTAGTTATTGGAAAAAGAAGAATGATCATTTAGAAATTGAATAGTGAAAAATTGCTTTACAAGATGATCATAAAGTTAAGTGGTGTGTGGATAGTGGATGCTCAAAACATATGATAGGCATAAAACAAATCTTTGATTCCTTATATGAAATAAAAGAAGGTTCAGTCACATTTGGTAATGATCAATCAACTCGAATAGTTGGAAGAGGCACTGTTTGTTTGAACAAAGACATAATGGCTGGAAATGTTTTACTGGTTGAAAATATGGAACATAACTTGTTGAGTGTAAGTCAAACATGTGATAAAGGGCATCTTATGATATTTTATTCTAAACAATGTCAAATCAGGGATGTTAAAACAAATCAGTTAGTTGGAACAACTACAAGGACATCAAATAATATATACATTTTAGATGAAAAGGATGAAAATTGCTATCTTGGACATGAATATGAAAGCTGGTTATGACATAAAAGACTTGGACATATTAACTTTGACAATCTGATTCAGTTAAATAAAAAGGAGGCAATAAGGAACTTACCTGTCATAAATAATCTTTCCAACTCTATTTGTAAACAACGTCAACATGGTAAACAAACTAGAGTCAAGTTTATAACAAAGGAATATTCTACAACAAAACCTTTGGAAATAATACATGCTGATGTATGTGGACCTATGAGGACAACATGTCTAAATGGTGAAATATACTTTCTATTATTTATGGATGATTTTACTCGAATGACTTGGTTGTTTTTGTTGAAAAAGAAGTTTGAAACATTTAGTTGCTTTCAAGTTTTCAAAAAAATGACTGAAAATGAAATTGATATGAAGATTAAGTGCTTAAGGTCAAACAATGGAGGAGAGTTTGTGTCAAATGAATTTAACATTTACTGTGATGAAAATGGAATTAAAAGACATTTCTCTGTTACAAAAACACCTTAGCAAAATGGTGTTATTGAAAGAAAAAAACAGAACTGTTATGGAAATGGCAAGAACAATGTTAAATGAGTCTAGATTGAATGACATGTTTTGGCCTTAATCTCTTCACACCGCTGTACACATCTTGAATAGAAGTTTTCTAAGAAATAATATTGATAAGACACCCTATCAATTATGGAAAGGAAGACCAACAAACATAAAATATTTTAGAATTTTTGGGAGTAAGTGTTACATTAAAAGAATTGATAAAAATCTGGGAAAATTAGACTCTAGAACTGATGAAGGCATATTGGTTGGATATTCATGTTCAAGAAAGGATTATAAATGCTATAATTTCAGATTAAGAAAAATTGTTGAATCTATAGATGTAAAGTTTGATGAGTCCTCATTTTTGAAGTCCAAATCTAAACAAAAGGATCAACAAATACATGAAATATATGACAAACATAAGATGGATAAAGATGTAAGTGAAACATAAGAAAATAAGACTGATGATAATGAGCAGTTAATTCCTACATCAATACAGGGCACAACTCCATTCAAAAGCATAACCCCATCTAAGACTCCAAGAAAAATAATATAGAAAAATCATCCTGAAGAACAAATAATTGGTGACATAAATGCAGGTGTTGGAACAAGAAGCATAAGGCAAGAATCCACCTCAACTCATGAACAAGTATCTTTACTTTCTCCGATTGAACCCAAAAATGTTGAAGAAGCAATTAAAGATGAATGTTGGATGAAATCAATGAATGAAGAGCTTAGTCAAATAGAAAAGAATAAGACATGGGAATTGGTTCCTAGACCTTTGAATAAAAATGTCATAGGGGATAAATGGGTTTTCAGAAATAAGATGGATGAAGCAGGAAAAGTCACCAGAAATAAGGCTAGATTAGTGTGTAAAGGGTATGCACAGGTAGAAGGAATAGATTATGGTGAAATTTTTTCTCCTGTTGCAAGAATGGAAGCCATTAGGATGATTTTAGCTTATGCTAGTTCTAAGCACATTAAAGTTTATCAAATGGATGTAAAGTCTGCATTTTTGAATGGTGATTTAGAAGAAGAAGTATACATGGAACAACCAGATGGTTTTCAGGTACAAGATGTAGAACACTATTTTTACAGGTTGAAAAAGGAATTGTATGGGCTAAAGCAAGCACCAAGGGCTTGGTATTCCAGACTTGACAATTACGTAAGGCAACAAGGATTCAGGAAAGGTAACACTGATAGTAATCTTTACATGAAAGAAGAAAATGATAACGTGATTATTATTGAGATCTATGTAGATGATATCATTTTTGGTAGATGATGATAGGCTCAGTAAACAGTTTGCTGAAAGTACGCATAAAGAGTTTGAAATGTCCATGCTAGGAGAAATGAAGTTTTTCTTAGGCTTGCAAATTACTCAATCTAATAAAGGTATTTCCATTTCTCAAACCAAGTATATCAATGAAATTCTTAAGAAATTTCAGATGGAAGATTCTAAATCAGTTGGCACTCCCATGGTTACTGGCTATAAATTAAGTAAGTTTGATGATACTAAAGATGTTGATCAGACAGTGTACAAATCTATGATTGGTAGTCTTCTTTATGCTACAGCTACAAGACCTGATATTATGCATGCAGTTTGTCAAGTTGGCAGGTTTCAGGCTTCACCAAAAACTTCTCATCTACTTGCAGTCAAAAGAATTTTCAGATATCTTAAGGGAACAACAGAGTATGGTTTTTGGTATCCTACAGGTAATCAACTTGATCTTTATGCTTTCACTGATGTTGATTGGGCAGGTTGTGTTGATGACAGGAAGAGTACTAGTAGAGGAGCATTTTTTCTTGAAGGATGTCTTGTAAATTAGTCAAGTAAGAAGCAATCAACAATGTCTTTGTCTACTGTTGAAGCAGAATACATTGCAACTGCAAATTGTTGCACTCAGGTTCTATGGATGAAACATATGCTGGAAGATATACACATTCATTATGATGAACCTATATCTATCTTCTGTGATAATACTAGTGCAATTAGTATTACTAAAAATCCTGTTATGCATTAAAAAACAAAGCACATTCCCATCAAATTTCATTTTCTGAGAGAGCAGGTTATGTCTAATGTTATAAAAATGGAATATGTTGGCACAAAGGACCATCTTGCAGATATATTTACTAAACCATTACCCAATATGCAATTTGAAAGTATCAGGGATCAATTGGGGGTATTACCTCTGTAATATTTTTTTATACTCAGAAATACAGGATTTCATGCTATATTTTTCAGTTTGGTTATTAGATTGCACAGGTTTATTGATAATTTTGATGGGGGGAGTTGCTAGTATTATACCTCTTTACAGGTGGTTTTCTTTGTCAGGGGGAGTATGGTTTCTCCTTTTCCATAGATGTCAAAAGGGGGAGAAAGGATTGAAAGGATTTAAAGTTTGCCATCAATGCCAAAGGGGGAGTTTTTTGGCCAGGTTGTTGAATGAACAGTGCTGGAATTACATTCAAAATGTTGTCATTTGATGTTAACTTTAGTTGTCATTAATGTTAACTTTAAATATGCAATATCAAATTTTAATATGGCATAAAATGTTAGCAATGGATATGGCCGAGGTCTACATGGGTTAGATCTTCTCCAAGATTGGCATATTAGTTAAATGGCCATGTTTGTAGTGTTGTTATAGGTGCAGTTGTCATTTGGAAAACATTATTATAAGCATAGTATTTTGAATAGAGCATTTGTTAGCATTGTGGAGTTTATCGACATTGTTGTTTATGGCAGATTTGGAATGACACAGTTTTCGGAATAACATTTCATCGCTGAGAGAGAATGGCATAGTTTTTGGTCAAAGGTATGAAGAGATAAACTATAACTAAACAATCTTACCACAAATGGTGCATACATGTGTTGAATATTCAGAATGACATTCCATTGGCACATTTTTCGGTTTTATGAATTAATCAAACAAAAACTTAAGTAAATAACTTCGGAATTCACGATCCAATCCAGGCCATTGGATCATGGAGGGTCGAGGACCGTTGATCCAACGTAAGCGGAAATCAGATATCGGGAAATCGAGAATCAAATAAAGGAGGTGCTCCAACCTTCGATATCACGATACACGAAATCATGAAACACAAAGTCCCAATGAGATCAAGACCGTCTGATCACGAAAGGCCATGGGTCATCGATCAGAGAAAAGAGGATATCGAGAAATTAGAGGTCAAAGGAAGGAGGTGCGCTAACCTTCCAAATAGAGAAACCCAAAATTGTGCGTCACGAAAGCGCTTTGTCACAGTCGGAAGTCACGAGAAGGGAAGGAGCCAGTCCAACTAAGCTCCTTTTCGGGGTTTCGGAAATCGTGACTTAAAAGTGTCAAGAAGCCTCATCACAAGATTGCCGAAATGCGAAATGAGAAACACATTTTGATTAAACCCGTGGTCACAGCCGATGGGCATATGGTTTAGCACAAGTGTCTTGTCGAAGCACTCGAGGCTTGTTTCTGTTGAAAAGTCAAAACTCAACATATGCTCATCGAGCGACACTGATTAAATGATGAAACAGATCTAACGATTGCTGTTCTTCTTGATGCTTTAGCCAATGATAATTTATGTAAGGTATTTTTTCAGTTATTGTAACTAAATCTTCAATGCTTGAGGGTTCCGGTGTACGATTTGAATGGACAGAAATGAAATTGTAAAAAAAAAAAAAAAGATGTAGTGAAATTGTTCAGTGTTGCTGTTGCTCTTGAATAGAAAGGTTCTTAGTGACATAGGAGGATTACAGGGAGGTAGGGAGGAGCAAGGGGAGACTGTAAAAGTCTCCTATACAAGTTGGTTCTTGTACATCCGGGAGATGTAGCTTTCACTCAGTAGGTACTGAAGAAATAGAGGTAGCAACCTCATTTGGGTTGTAGCTCAGATAAAATAAGAATGTAAAGAGAAGTTGGAGCTTGCCTTTCATTCATAAGGAGAAGAGGTTTTTCCCTTTTGGGTTTCCTCATGAAAAATCACTGTGTCACTGTCTCATTTGTGTGATTGTATATTTATTGGTTAAATGTATTACTGCAAGTTAAATGTTAAAGGCATGATTTATTGATTAATAAGTAATCTGCTTATAAAATGAAAGAAATTTATACAACTGATTCACCCCTCCTTCTCAGTTGACTTATCCTGTTCAACACTATGCACTTCGCTCTACACAGATATATCCTCTACACCTCCACACTCCGCATTATTAAATAAGTGAAATATTGAATGGGGATGCTAGCATATGTGGGAAGCAATGTAAAGTTTTTGCAGTGAAAACATTTTGCATAAAAATTGGTAAAAATAAGCAAAGAGGTGAAATATTCAATGTGGTATAAAACTTAGTAAATTAATAAGTGAAGTGTTGAATGCGGAGGTTGGCATATGAAATAAGCAATGTAAATAAGTGAAATGTTCAATGGGGAGGTTAACATATGAGGGAAACAATGTAAAGTGTTTTGAGATTAGGATCAACAAGAACCAATGCAAAGTATCCACACATTAGAATTGCGGAAAGAAAGGCATATACCTTGCACATCTGCACAGGAATATCCCACACACAACAAGATTTAGTCTAATTTGAAGCCTTGTGCAAATAATTTCTATCACTCACCCTCCCGCACTTCACAACTTCACACTTTTAATAGTTCACAATTTTTTTTTATGAATATGCTTAAATAAAAAAGTATTGTTAAACATATATGTCGATCACACAAATATTTGTTGGGCATAAAGATATCATCCCCACAAATATATCTTTTCCACGTCCACACAAGCATATCATGTGCATAGGAAATCCCTAGTCTAATTTGAACCCTTGTCTAGATAATTCATAATAGTCATCCTCTTGTACTCCTGTACTTTGCAGCTCTGCATTTCCAATAGTTCCATCGCACAGATTTTGACCAACAATGTAATTTTCTTGATAACCAACTCATTTATGGAAATTTTATTTTTAAACATTTTGAAGTCTTTGTAGTGAAAACATTTGTTATAAAAATTTGTAAAAAACAGGAAAAAGGTAAATTGTTCAATATTGAAGAAAACTTAGTAAATAAGTGAAGTGTTCAACCTATATATATCTTTGATACAGATATATCTTTGACACACACATATCATCCACACAACCATATCTTCTGGGTGTCTGAACAGGCATATGCGTCGCACAACCAACATAATCTAATTTGAACCCTTGTGCCGATGATTCATATCGCCCATCCTCTTGCATTCCCGCACTTTGTAACTACGTACTTCCAATATTTCCATAGCACATATTCTAACCAACGATGTAATTTGCATGATAACTGACTAATTTAAGACAATATCATTTTCTAAATTTCCAACACTAATTATCGATACCTGAATTTATTTTAAGTGACAATGTTTATTATAAAAAATAGGTATATAAAGTAAACAAAATGATTTTGTGCATATGTTTAACTTAAATTTTTTTGTTCATTTGAATTTATTTCAAGTAACAATGTTTATTATAAAAAATAACTAAAAACAATTGGCATAGAATTTAGTAAAATGAAGTGTTTAGAGGTAAAGATGTAGATAAAACAATGTAACATGTATTGAAGTGGAGTTGTGGAGGAAACATTGCAAAATTTTTAATTTTTCTAGACCCCTTTTATACCCCTCTCTAATGGAATCATAACCCCCTATAACTCTATCCTTGTCCATTTGCAATCGATGATATATTATTATTATTATTTTCAATGTATTACATTACTTAGCCAGAACCATTCATCATATACAAAAATACATTACTAACCTAAGGATCAAAACTAAAATGTTACACTAAAATGTTACATTGATCATTGAAAAAAACTCAAAATATAATATTAAGAAAGAAATTAAGAATTCTTATTGAAATTGGAAACTCTAATATTAATATCAAATATACATTAAAATTATACACTCACATGAAAATATGTTTAATAAACCAAAGTTCTCTACTAATAATTCATGCAAACCTACTTAAGAGAGAAAGTCTATTTTTTTAATCCATATTATGAATTAATCAAAACTCAATTATTATCTAGGAAAGAGATTTAAAATTTAGAAATCCATATATAAAAATTTCCAAAATATTCACTTTTTATAGAATATGTGATAAATAATGAGCTAAAAAATATTGTATAATTTTTTTAATTTAAAAAATAATGTAAAATTCATTTTTATTTAATTTATTTAATATTTAATTTTGTAATTTTTAATAAATTTGTAAAAAATAAACACATTATGAATTAACAGTTTTTATAAAAAATAACTACCATAAATTTAAAAAACTAAAATTTATCACAATATTAATTTTTAATATATTTTTTCATATTTTTGTTATAAATCAAAAATATTAATTAATAAACTAAAATTTATCACAATATTAATTTTTAATATATATATTTTTTATATTTTTGTTATAAATCAAGAATATTAATTAATGTCTCTGGATGGGGTGTCATTGGAAACATTACATGATTGGACAAGTGGAACACCTGGCCACACCTGGCGGACACCTGGCCACAACCCACACAACATCACACCACCGCAAAATGCACTCCCACCAATCATTTAAGCCATGCATTCATTTTATCGTTTGACGTACCCCGACTTTCATCCTCGCATAGAGCTAGTTATGACAATGGCGCTCCAACACATAGAGGTGGTTAATGCGATGGGTTGGCATCCTAACTAGTCCCATCGCCCCATATTCATGGTTTTTATTCCGCGTCGGTGGAGCCTTTGGCCCATTCACATCCTTTGCCTCTAGTTCCTCGTAGTCACATTTCCGTTCGAGTTTTTCTTCACCTCCAGTTCGATCTTACCCCTCCTCTCCTCCATTGTTTCGAGTTCCTCCCTCCACTCCACCTCTGGTTCATTTTCTTCCCGATGCCGCACCAACGAGGAAAATCTAAGTGCGGGGCGACTTGGTATAATGCGAGGGGCAGAGGCTCGTGAGGTCGCGGTAGGAAAGCTCCTCAGAACTTGCCTCAGGCTCCTGTCCGTGCCTCCACTCTGGAACTCCCTCCTGAATGAGATACCAAACCGGATCTCCCTCCTCTATCCTCTCCTTGGGCTTGTAGAGTAGAGTGGTTTGATAATTTGGGAAATTCCCTATGCTTTGCACCAAAGCTCAGCCCAGAGCCCTCGCCCATCCAATAGTCTCCACCACGTCCCCCTTGCCTCTTCTCTCCTCAGTCCAACTTCCCCCCTCACTTCTTCCTCCTCCCCTCTCCCTTCTTCCGCCTCCCCTCTCCCTTCTTCTGCCTCTCCTCCTTCTTCTTCCGATGCTCCACCTCCCCTTCCTCTTCGTCCAACTTGTTCTTGGTGCGATGGGCTCTTGAATTTGCAGAATTCTCTGGACTTTATCCAGATCTTAGTCATGGAAGTCAAGAACGACATCAAGGAGTTGTTGAACAGGGATGAACGCTGGGAATGTCACGAGGAGTGCCTGGAGACTCTTCTTTGTGCTCTCCGACACACTACTCCGATTACAGGGATTCCAGCCAAGGACATGGCGCAAGACCCACAGAAAGAACGAACGCCTGGCCCTAGCTCTGGATGACTCCAACATTCTTAGGTTTCAATGGGTTTTTGATGTTTCCAGTCAATTTATTTTACTGGGTTCCAACCCTATGAGGCATTCTAGCTTCTAAGCTTAGCAAAGTTTTCTGTTATATGTTTTTCTCTTTTACCTGTCATTGTAACACCATGGACAATTGAGAACTCTATGGACATGTGGCAACATTGGTTACCCACCAAGACTATGCTGCCATAGTCTCTAATCCTATTCCGCCAAATGTAACTTTTACACTCTAGCAGGTTTCAATATATTTTTCTAACTTAAAAAAATTAAATTTTAATTAATGTGAAAAAAATAAAGTTTAAAATAAAAAAAATACTTCCATGTTTTATAAAAAATAATTACCATATATTTCAAAAACTAAAATTTATACAATATTAATTTTTAATATATCTTTTATTATTTTGATAAAATTAATATATCTTTTCGTATTTTTATTATAAATCAAGAATATTAATTAATGTGAAAAAGAACAAGTTTAATGTCAAAAAAATACTTCCCTAAAATATATTTAACTTAAAAACATAAATTAAAATGTCAAAACAAAATTAATTAACTTGAAAGAGATGTAGTTTGATGTTAAAATCTTTTTATAAATTATATTTAATTAAATAACATAGATTAAAACGGAAAGCAAAAGAAGATATAAGCAAACAAATGAAATTAATTAAACAACATTAACTAAAATGTAAAAGTAATTGTAGAAGAATGATATATAAATAAAGGAATGAGTGTAAAGTGATTTTGTGGTTACGTTTCATCCATCATAATCATATTTATTAGACTTTGAGATCACAATAAGTTTGATATAAAAATCGTTATAACATACAAATTATACTAACATAAATATAACAAGGGTAGTAATTCTCGAGGTAGTTGTGAAATATATACTGAATAATGTGATTTAATATAGTTAAATGCACATGTAATGAATAGTCTTTTTTAAAGGATAATTCATATAATAAGGAAGAATAATATTATTGTTTATGCAAATAGGACAGTGATAAGAATAAAGTAGAAACAAGTAGTAACATTTGTTGTTCAATGTGAAACAAAATTTAGTAAATAAGTGAAGCAATGCAAAGCGTTTGCAGTGAAACAATTTAGCATGAAACTTTGTGTGTTCAATGTGGAGTAAAAGTTAAAAAATATGTTAAGTGTTCAATGGGGATGTTAGCATATGCAGGAAACAATACAAATAACTGAAATGTTCAATGGGGACATTAACATATGTGTGAAGCAATGTAAAGTATTTGGAGGCTAGGATGAGTAGGAACCAATGCAAAGTATTTGCATGTTAGGATTGTGGGAAGCAAAGTGGGTAGATTTGTTGGCATAAGAGATAAGATAGCCTTGATGTTATAGTGAATGCCGGTCCAACAAACATTAAGACACAAGTCTTTTAACTTTTTAGATATCTCAATGCTTATACGGATATACATATATTAAAAATAAGTATATAAAGTGAACTAAATGATTCTATGCATATGATCAACTTAAAATATATTTTCAAACATATATATCTTCGATACAAATATATCTTTGGTACAAATTTTGACAAAAGATGTAATTTGCATGATAACAAACTCATTTATGGCAGGTTCAAGTTGTGCGGGGTGTTTTGCTATGATAATATCTAGGCACCGCACTTCGCTCTCCACATATATATCCTTTGCACCTCCACACTCCGCATTAGTAAATAAGTGAAATGTTGAATGAGGATGCTAGCATATGTGGGAAGCAATGTAAAATTATTGCAGTGAAAACATTTTGCATAAAACTTTGTAAAAATAAGAAAAGAGGTGACATATTCAATGTGGTATAAAACTTTGTAAATTAATTTAAGTGGAGTGTTGAACACAGAGGTTGGCATATTCAAGAAGAAATGTAAATAAGTGAAATGTTCAATGGGGAGGTTAGCATATGAGGGAAACAATGTAAAGTGTTTGGAGATTAGGATCAACAAGAACCAATGCAAAGTATCCACACATTAGAATTGTGGAAAGAAAGGCATATCCCCTGCATATCTCCACAGGATTATCCCACACACAACCAAGACTTAGTCTAATTTTAAGCCTTGTATGGATAATTGATATAACTCATCCTCCTACACTCCTACACTTTGCAACTCCGCACTTTTAATAGTTCACAAATTATTTTATGCATATGCTTAAATAAAAAAGTATTGTTAAACATATATATCTATCACACAGATATTTGTTGGGCATAGAGACATCGTCCCCACAAATATATCTTTTCCACGTCCACACAAGCATATAGTGTGCATAGGAAAGCCCTAGTCTATTTTGAACCCTTGTCCAGATAATTCATAATAGTCATCCTCTTGTACTCCTGTACTTTTCAAATCCACATTTCTAATAGTTCCATCGCACAAATTTTGACCAATAATGTAATTTTCTTGATAACCGACTCATTTGTGGAAATTTTATTTTTAAACATTTTGAAGTCTTTGCAGTGAAAGCATTTTGCATAAAAAATTGTAAAAAATAGGAAAAAAGGTAAATTGTTCAATATCGAAGAAAACTTAGTAAATAAGTGAAGTGTTCAATATATATATATATATATATATATATATATATATATATATATATATATATATCTTTGATAGAGATATATCTTCGACACACACATATCATCCACACAACCATATCTTCTGGGTGTCTGCACAGGCATATGCGTCGCACAACCAACATAATCTAATTTGAACCCTTGCGCCGATGATTCATATCACCCATCCTCTTGCATTTCCACACTTTGTAACTGTGTACTTCCAATATTTCCATAGCACATATTCTGACCAACGATGTAATTTGCATGATAACTGACTAATTTAGGACAATCTCATTTTCTAGGTTTCCAACACTAATTCTCGATACTTGTATTTATTTTAAATGACAATTTTTATTATAAAAAATAGGTATATAAAGTAAACAAAATGCTTTTGTGCATATGTTTAACTTAAAAAATATTGTTCAGTTGAATTTATTTCAAGTAACAATGTTTATTATAAAAAGCAAATAAAAACATTTGGCATAGAACTTAGTAAAAAGGAAGTGTTTAGAGGTAAAGATGTAGAGAAAGCAATGTAACATGTATTAAAGTGGACTTGTGGAGGGAACAATGAAAAATTTATAATTTGTCTATACCCCTTTTATCCCTCTCTCTTATGGAATCATATCCCCCTATAACTCTATCCTTGTCCATTTGCAGTCAATGCCATATTTTTATTATTATTTTCAATGTATTACATTACTTGGCCCCAGACCATTCATCATATACAAACATACATTACTAACCTACAGATCAAAACTGAGGTGTTACATTGATCATTGAAAAGACTCAAAATATTGTATTAAGAAGGAGATTGAGATTTCTTACCAAGATTGGGTTGTGTAGACCTTCCACGTTCCTCTCAACATTAGACCACACTTCTCATAACTCTTAACAGTGGGTCACCTCCGAGCTGGGGCTAAAACTCCACTTGGGTAAAGAATTCCTCTCTAGGCTAAGGTATCTTAGACAAAAAAAAAACTTAGAATCATGTGTCAACTCTAGTAGACAACCTACAGTCCCTCATTCCCCACATGACTATCCCACCCTAATAAGTGTGCCCCTTCTCCACTCAATAATCCTTTGACTTCCCCACTTCCTTTCCGAGGATTCAACAATAGGACATATAGGAAGTCTCAGAGCCCTGTAGTTGCAACTTGGCACCTTGTGAATCAATTCCCAACAGTCCACTCACCTAGAGAGAACGCTCATGGGCATGAAAACCCACTTCTTCAATATCTCACGGGCCTAACAACTCGCCCCTTCAATCCAGTTCCAAAGCTTTCCATGGTACATGTATATGTACAGGTGATGGAAATATGAATGTACAAATGAAAGCAGTGTGATGAGGTGAGAATGATGATGGAATGATAGGAAATGAACTACGTCTCCTCAAAGTTATGTGCATGTTCCCAACTTGACACTTGTCATGTTGGAAACTACATGGGCCCAAACATGGATTCCTTAACAAGGTGATACGTTTCCCTTAGAGACTTAGGATAAAATTAATATCCCATACTTTATACTTTATAATTTTAGGAATATTAATAAAATATTCCTTTGGGCTTAAGCCCCTTTATCTTAGCCCCTATTCCTAGACTCTTATCCCCCCTTTCCCATTCTGGTGGAGTTTAGACCCCCATACTCTTTTATTTGGTTGGTCTGCAATAATGATGTGTTTTCAAAAAAATAAGTGTGATTACATTTTACAAATATAGGCTCACTGGCCTTTTAGCTTCTGGCTCTCCAGCCTAATAACCACATAGGCACTGGCCTTAAAATACATATATACAAAGGCACTCTAGCCCAAATATCTTGGCTCACCAGCCGATATGTATATTTACATTTGCATTTACAATTGGGGTTCTTCTTAGGGGTATTACATTCCCCTCACCATTATTTAGGCACTGTCCTCAGTGCAATATATACACATGTATAATCAAAACTTCAAAAGTATTAAAAAACATGTGGATATTCTTCCCGCATAACATCCTCGTGCTCCCAAGTTGCATCCTCAGGACCGTACCAGGTCCATTGGACCTTTACTAGCCCTATGGATTGATTCCAGAGCTGCTTGATCTTTCGGTTCAATGTGAAAACCAATTTCACTTGAAAGTCGCTTTCTGGCTCCACCTGAATCACATTCCAATCAATAATACGATTAGCATCAGGTACATACTTTTTAAGAAAATATACATGGAATACATTATGAATACACATCGATGTAGGTAGTGCAATCATGTATGCAATGGGACCAATCCTCTCTAGTATTTCAAATAACCCACAATAACGTGCTGCCAACTTTTAACAATTTCCCAACTTCAGGGAACTTCTCTTGGCCTTTAATTTCAAGAAAACATGGTCACCCACTTTAAACTCTATGTGAGTTCTTCCTTTATCAACATAACTTTTCTTCCTATCTTGGGAAACCTTTAAATTTTGTTTTATTTTCACCATTTTCTCTTCCATTTCCCTAAGTAAATATGGCCCAACCACTACTCTATCTGCTGGCTTGTCCTAACTCATTGGTGTGTTGCACTTTCTGCCATAAAGTTCCTCAAATGGGATCATCTTAGAGTTTCTTGATACCCATTGTTATAATCAAACTCAACCAAATGAAAATAATCTTCCTACGTCGATGGTTTGTCCATCACATACATTCTTAGCATATCTTGTATCACCTGATTTACTCTTTCTGTTTTCCCATTTGACTCTAGATGATAGGCTATGCTAAAATTCAGAATTGTTCCAAATCCTTTAAATAATCCATTCCAAAAATTTGATGTGAACTTGGGATCTCTGTCAGACACAATTGTCTTAGGTACACCATGCAACCTAACAATTTCCCTCATATAAATATCAACAATGTTGGTTTCCTTGTGAGTTAACTTCGCTGGAATAAAATGGACAACTTTAGTAAGCTTATCCACCACCACCATGATGGAATCATGTTGCTTGTTTGTTCTGGGCAGTTTGGTTTAAAATCCATTATTACAACTTCCCATTTCCACTCTAGAATGGGTAATGGATGTAGCAAGCCAATTGGGTGTTTGTGCTCAGCCTTGAATTTTTGGCATTCCAAACACCCGCCAATAAAATAAACCACTTCTTTCTTCATAACTGGTTAATAATATTGGCTCTTGATAGCTGCAATAGTTTTCTGGTAACCTAGGTGCTCAACATAAGGCACATTATGCATTTCTTTTAATATCATATTTTTCAATTCCTAGGAATTTGACACATAAATTCTGCTTCTGTACATGAGAATTTCATCATTTTCCAATTTATAGTCTTCAATTTTCTGCTGCAAATTACCTTGCTAAATTTTTTCCTTTATTTATTTCCATGTATTGCTGAAATGATTTTGCAGCCTATGAAATTATGTCCTTCAAATCTGATTTGTACATGCTAATGGTTGTAGCATGCATTTCATGCAGCCTCTTGCTGAGTGCATCAACCACCTTTTTCTCTCTACCTTTGATAGGCCTTATATCAAAGTCATATCAACTGAGGAATTCCAACCATCTGCTTTGCCTGGAATTTAAATTTGCCTGTCCAAATAAATATTTCAGACCACTATGGTCTTTCCTCAACTCAAATATTTTTCCCATGAGGTAGTGCCTCCACATATTCAAGGCATGCACTATGGATGCCAATTCTAAATCGTGAGTGGTATAGTTCCTTTCATGCTCTTTTAATTTCCTTGATTTGTAGAAGACCACATGCACATTCTGACTAAGGAGTCCCCCAAGCCATTCTTTACAAGCATATGTGCATACAATGAAGTCTTCATTCGAATCAACAATCCTTAATATTGGAGAACTTGTCAGTAAATACTTCAAGTGTTGGAAGCTTCTTTCACAATCAACACTCCATTCAAATCTCACACCCTTCTTTTGAAAAGATGTGATTGGGTGTGCAATTTTGGATAAGCCTTCAATAAACCTTCTATAATACCTTGCAAGTACCATGAAAGATCTCACCTCTAAGAAATTCCTTGGTGTTGCCCATCCTTCAATGACTTTTATCTTTTCTGGGTCCACTGCTATCTCTTCCTCTAAAATAATATGCCCCAAGTAATGTATATGCCTCTGGTATAATGAACACTTGCTCAATTTTGCATATAGTTGATGTTATCTCAATACTTGTAGCACCATCCTCAAGTGTTGATCATGTTCTTCTTCAGATTTTGAATAATAAGTATGTCATCCAAAAATACAATGATAAACTTATCCAAGTATTTTCTGAAAATACCATTCATTAAACACATGAAGACAACTGGTGCATTTGAAAAACCAAATGACACCACTGTGAACTCATAATGGACATACCCTACTCTGAAGGCTGTCTTGATGATGTCTTATTCTTTAATTTTCACCTTATGATAACCTGATCTTAGGTCAATCTTATAAAATATTTTTGCATCATTTAGCTGGTCAAAGAGGTCATCTATCCTTGGCAAAGGATACTTGTTCTTCAGTCACCTTATTCAACTTCCTAAATTCATTGAAGATCCTCAAGGTTCCATCCTTTTTCTCCAAAAATAATATCGAAGCACCCCAAGGTGCCACACTTGGGCGTATATACACCTTCTTCAAAAGTTCTTCAAGCTACATTTGCAATTCCTTCAACTTTGGTGTACTCATCCTATAAGGAGTCTTTGATACTTGGGATGCTCCGGGAATTAGATTGATAGAAAAATAAATATCTCTCTTGGGTGGCAACCCCAGTATTTCTCTAAATACATCTTCAAAATCCTTTAGGATTGCATAGTTTTCAATATTTGACACTTTATCCTTAGGTTCCTCCTCCATATGTGCTGCAAATATTTGGAATCCTTTCCAGAATCTTTTCTTCAATTGCAAGGCTGAAACTTCTCTGATAGTTACAACCCTTGGAATACCATGTACTGATTTCAAGTTCCCTTATTCATCCAATCAAGTAAAATCCTTATTATAACAATCTAGGACAACATGATGCATGTCCAACCAATCCATACCAATGAAGCAATCATATGAGCCCAAAGGTATGATGTTCAGATATCCCCTTGTGATCAGTCCATTCATATCCATTGGGAATGCGTTAACCATTTCATTAATTTTCCTTTTTTCTCCTGTATCTAGCTTCACCAACCAAGGTTTCCAAAGATTTCTTTTTGGCAATTGAAATCCTTCCACCATCTTAGGATCTATATAACTATGACTATCTCTTGAATCAATTAAAATAGCAATGGTTTGGTTGTTGATCTTACCTTCCACCTCAATCATGTGTGACTGAAACTCATCTTTCTTGTTATCCAGGGATGCATAGATCCTAGGTACATTTCTTCCCATGTCCTCCACTATATCATCTTGTTGTACATTATGAACGGTCCTAAATTTTTCACCCCTATGAGGGAAATCTCTGTACATATGATCTCCCTCACAATCCAAACATTTCATAGGCTATTTCCTTGATATTTGTCTCACTGTTTCTATCATTCTGGGCTCTTTAGAAGCTGGTTGTACCTGATTAATTTTTTTAAGAATGGTGGCTTGGTCCCCTTCTTCCTTTGCTCCGTCTTACTTCTCTTCTTCTCTTCCCAAGACTTTTGGAAAGATGGTCTTCGTCTATGCTAATCATAAAGTAATTTATCCCTCCTTATGGTTTCTTCCAGTGTCTTGGAACCATCATATTGTATCATATCGATGATAAATGATGGCAGCCCACTCAAGTACCTCTAAATATTAACTTGTTCATCCTTGATGAAAGAAACATATTTCAACATCTCTAAGAATCTCCTTTCGTACTCATCTATGGTCATACTCCCAAGCTTGAGTTCAAATAACTCTTTCCTTTTCTTATCATAATATCATTTGGTTAAGTATTTCTTTTGAAAATACTTTTTAAATTCCCTCCAAGTAACCTTCTTCTCATCAATGTGTTGCACTTTCACAACCTGGTCCCACCACATTGATGATTTTCCTTTGAGTTGGCAGATGTAAATTCTTCTTTCTTCCTATGAGGAGTAGTTATGTAATTGAAATCACTTCCTCATGCCAAACAACTAGGTATCTGCATTCTCATCCTTCTTGTTCTCACCATAAAATGTAGGAGGCTTGATTTTATTCCTTTCTCTCTATAGCTCATCCACCCTAGAACTCTTCTTATGATTCTTGATAGGGGATGGGATCGAACTATTGTGTGCTCTCCTGACTGAATTCCTTGGGGAGTGATGGTGATGCCTGTAAACACTTCTTGTTTTTCTTCTCTCATCATGAGACCTATGACTCCTTCATTTGTTTGAATCGATCTCCTTATCCATTTTCTTCTCTATTCTGTCCAAGCTATACATCAACTTGATGTTGAGATCTTCTTACTGCTCCTTGGATTTCATAAGCCTCTCATTATCAACTTTATAGATTTGGACACAATTTTTCAGAATCTTTATGGTCTCTACCCAGTTCATACTCTCTTCCTTTCTTTCTCTATGCCCATTAGATTCTATCCCGTCATTACCCATGTTGACATACATCCCTCTGACATCATCTTCATGGTTGTAGGTTCTTTGTGCATCCTCCATGCCTCTTAGATCCGTTTTGATCCTTTTGTGATCAAATTTTTGTTAACCCTGCAAAATGTGCAGGAAACAAGATTTGTTAGACTGAATAATTAGGAAATCTATAAAGACTAGGCACACTTCTTCTCCATGAGAGTATCAAAATCCTTTCTTCTAATTTCTTGTGAATTTAATAGTCTAATTTAATTTTATGGGTGAATATATGGACTCTTTTTTCCAATACCTTTCCAATGGCTACATCCTTTCTCAATTCTGAGTCTTGGGAAAAAAATTATGGCCATTTGAATATTACCGATTAATTCCTTTTGTTCATCCTCAACCAGGCGCAATTCTGAACTCTGTTTATGCATCTTTGTACCTGATATTTTGGAATTTTGGAAGGAGCCCAAAATATTTTGGACAATGTGTCCAAGTTTCACCTCTATCTTGGTTTCGGGATGCTAGATACAACCTAATGAAGTTTAAGGCCAATTAATATTTTTGTCCCTGAATGATACATGCACCTTCTATGCCCTCCTATACATTGTGTTCTCATATTTCTATTTTGACTCCATGGTTGTCTTCTATGGCTCAAGATATTTCTGTATATGGCTCCTATTCCTCAATCCTCTTTCAAAGAAGGAAGTTATGGCCCTCATAAGTTAACTAGGTCTTAACATTTACCTTCCACTATTTGGCTTGTAAATCCCTCATACTAACTCCGTTTGATGAATGGCTTACACTGTTAGAAAAATCTCTTCGAGATTTATAGTTTAAGTTGATAATACTATTTGTGGTTCCTACAACACTTATAGTCTCAAAGATGAGAAGTCCTAAAAATCCTATTTAGGGCCTCAAAAATTCCTTGCAAAAACATGCCCTGGAAAACAATGAACTTTTCTGGTAATTTTCATTAATTTTTGATAATTGTATCCTCCTTATGATGATTGGGATGCTAACATGGAACCTGAGTCCACCTGGAACCCCTGAAAGGATTCCATTTCAGATACCAACTGCTCTATCCCTGCCTTGTTGACCTCTTACCTCCTTCCTTCTCCTTATCTCTTTCCCTTCACTTGCGCACACCTATTAGTTTTCGAGCCCCATATGTCCTTGGATGCCATGTGGAACCTTTGTATTGGATCATAGGGATGGGAGGGTCCCATCCTACAGCCATATACCTCGAAGGGTGAAGTTTCATGTCATTACAATCCAACAATCAATGATCTAAGGGAACCGACAATGATCGATGGTCCATGTCACATTGTGGCCCCCCCCCGCCCCACCGAACGTTAACACAATGGGGAGGGGACGAAAAAATAAACCACGATTAAGACCATGGTGATGTGTCACAAATATGTGCATTTCACCCCACTCACCTTGGGTTATCTTGAACCCACATGACCCCCCAACAATAAGGTTTTGCGGGTCTGACTCACGGTTTTGCAAGGCGAGCAGGCTCTGCTAGTCTAGTTCCATGTTGACCGCCACCTATGCCATTTTTTCCACCATGTACCTACCACTATGGCCCTTCCACTGTGGATTAAAATTCACCTCACTACCACGTCAACTGACACGTGTCTCTCACTTCATCCTAACATCAACGTACGAAAAGATTCCAATTTTCCCCAATTTTTCGAATTTTTGAAAATTTCACAAAATTCCCAATATTACATAATTTCCTTTGGGAATCCATTAAACTCTACGATTATCTCAAAATATCCAAATACAAACTGTTAAACACAAAATTAATCTCTGCACATTTAATTCGATCCTTTCATGTCTAATTTCACCATGAATTTAACCGTAATATTGGGGTTTTTTTTCCAGAAACGACTAGTTTAGTTAAGGGTGCTCTGGTGCAACAAAACATTTTGCCAATCACAGGTTCGAATTTGCCCAATTTTAAGATTTAAATAGGGGATTTTATTTATTGGATCAATTCCTTCAATTTACCCATGAAATTTCCCCCAATTTCACTTTAATAATATTGTCGAACAAATTGTAGGTGTACTCTTTCTGCCATTATGTCAAACAATTTGTTTGCATACTCTGCAATTTCATTTTCTATGCTCTATTAATTGGCCCATCTAGGATCAGGGTTGAAAATGGAACTCTGATACCACATTATAGCATCCCCATCCCCCTGCTAGGAAATTCCACCTAAAATTTCCAAACTCCGATACCATTTTAAGTAATTGATTATGCTACGAAAATGCATAGATTAATGTAGAGTAAAAACAAGTAACACATAAAGAAAACACATTATTGACACTTATCTTTGGTAAAAATTCACCAACTGCATGCAGAAATTCCACGCTCCTCCCAGCCTTATACCACAATGCTCATAACTCTTAGCAGCAGGTCACCCCTGAGATGGGGCTAAAACTCCACCTGGGTAAAGGATTCCTAACCAGGCTAAGGTATCTCAGACTCAGGTGCCAAATCTAGTAGATACCCTACAATCCCTCATTCCCCACATGCTTATCCCACCCCGGGAATTGTGCCCCTTCTCTGCTCAATATTCCTTCGACTGCCCCACTTCCTTTCCGGGGGTTCAACAACATGACATATAGGAAGACTGATTTCTTTGTAGCTGCAACGTGGCACCTTGGGAATTAATTCCCAACAGTCCTCTCACCTAGAGAGAACACCCACGTGCCTAACAACCCACCTCTTCAGTCTAGTTCCAAATCTTTCCATGGTACATGTACATGTAAAAGTGATGGGATAATGAAGGTACAAATTAAAAAAGTGTGGTGAGGTGAGAATGACGATGGAATGATAGGAAATGAATTATGTCTCCTGAAACTTATGTGCATGTTCCCGACTTGACACTTGTCATGTTGGAAACTATATGGGCCCACACATGGATTTCGTCACAAGGTGATATGTTTCCCTTAGAGACTTAAGATACAATGAATATCCCATACTTTACACTTTATACTTTTAGGAATATTAATAAAATATTCATTTGGGCTTAATCCCCTTTAGCTTAGCCCCTTTTCCTAGACTCTTATCCCCCCTTTCCCATTCTAGTGGAGTTTATCCCGCCATACTCTTTTATTTGGTTGGTCTGCAGAAATGACACGTTTTCATTAAAAGCATAGTGTGATTACATTTTAAAAATATAGGTTCACTAGCCTTTTAGCTTCTGTCTCTCCATCCTAATAACCACATAGACACTCTGGCCTCAAAATACATATATACAAAGGCACTTTGGCCAAAATATCTTGTCTCAACAACCTATATGTATATTTACATTTACATTTACAATTAGGGTTCGAACTAGGGGTATTCCACATCTCCTCTTCTTCCATTGATATTCTCATAAGAAACCATTGCACCTTGCGACACATTTATTCATGCTCCCCAAACTACCTTTATTTTCTTTATTCTTTTGTTTGAGGGCAACCCATTTTCATTTATTTGATAGTCAGTCATACTAGTGACTCATGCGACGAAAGTATTTACCTCATTTTGATAATAAGATTGATCATACTCCAAATTTGTTCGCAAATATTCAATAAAATTTGTAATCCTTTTTCAAAGATTAAGTAGACTGGTACTGACCTCCCATGCCTGTCTAATTATGTACAATATTTTGTTAATGTTTTCAACAACATAGAATATGACTCTATTCAACAATTGAAGTGCTTTTTTGATTGGCTTTGAGGTTCTAGGAGTACTTGGAAGAGTCTGCTCTACCGACAATATGGACAATGGCTTTGCAAAGAGTGTCTTGGGATTTAGTGCGTCCTCAATCTCACTTTTTCTCTTCTTTAGTCTAATAGTCTGTAACTCCTAGTCGAAAATCGAATCGAAAAGTGAATCTCCTGTGAAACAATGTAGTTTCATGAGGGAATATGGTCCAAGTCCTGATACACCCACACCATCACTTGATTTGTGAACCCCATTTCTGTTTTTGAGACATACCTTCTCTATGTGCATTTTCATTTCACGTTTTTTGTATTGAGAATTGTGCAGTGTCAAAGAGTTCTACTCAAACACATCAATTATTCTCTTGTGAGCTCCTATGCAAGCTACTGGATTTCTGCAATTATCTAGGCTACATAATTGGGTAGCTCTGTACTATCGATATGCATATCATCAACATCTCCTAGAATTCCTATGATTTCTGAATATTGGGAATTGTTTATGTGATGTGAGATTGCATGTGCATGCTCAAGATTGACATGGCATGGTTTCTCTCCGCCATCATCTCCAACATGTGCACCATTACTCTCTTCTCTATTTAGATTCTTCTATTATTTTCTTTGTCTAGAGGAGGAGCTCTTATGTGCTTGGGGATTAGAGGAAGACTGGACATTGGTACTTAGTTCCCCCCTTTGTATTTCTTTTGTTTGATTTTTTGTATTTGATCTTATTTGTTTTGACAAGTTCTCAATGCATCTACTGATGTCCTTTTTTGAGCAAATATTTGTTGTTGATTGCAGCTTCATGAGACATTCTCCAGGTCATTCTCCTCTATACTAAGTTAAGACGATATGTGAGAACACCCATGTGACGGGTGAGTCATAATCCTATGGAGTGAGTTGAGATGATGTGTGTGGTCTCTTGTCATGCTCCTCTGGACTGAGTTGAGATGACTTGAGATGGTCTCTTGTCAGATTCCTATGGACTTAGTTGAGTCGACTTGAGATGGATCTCCAGATAATAATCCTATGGACTTAGTTGACTTGATCTATTGAGAGTGACATCCCTGTGGATGAGCACATCTGGATGTGTCCCTAGTGGAAAAGTAGTAGAGGATGTGTGGATCCCTTGCTATATTGTCCAAGAGTAAGATTATTGTGTAACCATAATTTGTATTGTAAAGGGTACAAGTTGGCCCAACCATGTAAAGATAATTAATATTGTGTAAATATTAATTATATTATTCAGTTTTACAGTTCGGTCCTATTGTGCCAATAGACACATCCATTTGATGTGATAGGTCATGTATAAATAAGAGTTAGATCCCCATTGTGGATCACTCATCTCTCTCATTCACTCAATGCATGGTATGAAATTGGAGGACTGAAGTGAACACTCTTTTCTAGGAACTATCTTTCTTGGTCATAGAGCACCCTATTGTGTGCTAGGGTTTTGTCTTGAGGGCCAACTTTTTTGGCACCTATATTTTCGGTGGAGAGGGTGATAGTCTCTTGGAAATATAGCAAAAGGATTGTTGGGTTTTTCCCTTGGTTGAGAAGGGTTTTCCCAGGATAATTTCTGGTGTCTTTTGTACATGGTTATTCTTCTTATGATCTTGGTTTACTACAACTAGTGTATTTTTGTTGAAGTGTTTATGGTTCAAGCTCATGCTAAAACATAAATAAACTACATGTGTTTGAGCTATCATAAAAAAATCAACATGGTATCAGAGCAGTGTTCTTGAAGATGACTTTTTGCACAGTAAATGAAGGTAGGCGGTGGGAGTTTGAGGGCTATTAAACCCCTACCGCTAGTGTAAGGAAAGGGCCAAAACTCCTCTTAAAACCTGTGGATAACTCATCTCTCTCATTCACTCAATGCATGGTATGAAATTGGAGGACTGAAGTGCACACTATTTTCTAGGAACTATCCTTCTTGGTCATAGAGCACCCTATTGTGTGCTAGGGTTTTGTCTTGAGGGCCACCCTTGTTGGCACCTATATTTTCGGTGGAGAGGGTGATATTATCCTGGAAATATAGAAAAAGGATTGTTGGTTTTTTCCCTTGGTTAAGAAGGGTTTTCCCAGGATAATTTTTTGTGTCTTTTGTGCATGGTTATTCTTCTTGTGATCTTGGTTTACTACAACTAGTGTATTGTTTTTGCAGTGTTTATGGTTCAAGCTCATGGTAAAACATAAATAAATTACATGTGTTTGAGCTATCATAAAAATTTCAACATGGTATCAAAGCAGTGTTCTTGAATATGACTTTTTGCACAGTAAATGAAGGTAGGCTGTGGGATCTTGAGGGTTGTTAAACCCCTACCGCTGGCATAAGGAAAGGGCCAAACCTTCTCTTAAACCCTTTGGTAAATTTTAATACTGGGTGAAATACTATCAGCCTTGGCTGAGCCTTGTTGAGGGCCTTAAAAGGAGACCGCAACATAGAGAATCCTCTCTAAGGATACCACAACTAGAAGGATCCCTAGATCAAGTTTTTGTGACAGTTCCGAGGCCAAATTGTTGACAGATCTAAGGCACAAATTTGAGTGGGTTAAGAGGAAAATTTGAGGCAGCCCAAGGCGAGTATCTAAGGCAATTTTCTGAGGTCAAAAGGTGTGGTATGAGGCAGTGATTTTAGGCCTGTTCTGAGGCCAATGTTTGGACAATAGTGAGGCCAAGTTTCATATCAGGATAAGGTGAATTTTTGAGGGAGGAAGGCTGAGATAGAGGCCTATTCAGTGGAAGTCCTGAGACTAATTCTGAAGTTTGTTCTTAAGGAATTTTGTAACAATTCTGAAGCAATCTGTGTGGTGAATATGCAACTACAACAAAGTGAACAAAGACAGATCTGAGATCTTCTGCAGGATGAATTTTATGAGGCAATGAGGCATACTTCATAAGAAGTTTGAGGGAAACGGTTGGAGCCATATTTTGCATAAACAAAGAAACTATTAAGGAGAAGCTAGGGAAAACTTGAGATTCATCTTGAGCACAAGTTTTTGTCTTGTTACAGGAAGCATATCTAAATCTGAGTTTGAAGAAATTTTAGTTTTGAGGTAAATTTTTGAAACCTATCTCAAGAATGATCCTTGACGTAACTTTTGAGTGTGTGCTATAAGTGCACCTTATTCAAGCTCTAGTGGAAATCAAGGAGACTAGACTTGTAGCTAGTGATGTGAAAGGTTTCAAGCCCTTGTCACTATGTGAATCATTGTCCTTTGTGGAAGAAAGGAAAGAAACATTAGCCACCTCAAAAGAAGTCAAGAAATGAAAGAAAGAATGAAGATGAGTTCTTCTCTATCTCATTCTTCTCAGGAAGACCAAAGAAAGTCTGAGCATGACTGTAGACTAAGGTAAGTTTTGTACTACATTGCTTATTTGATTCATCATTACTCTATAGTAGCTTGCATTTGATAATGAAGGGTATTATCCCTGGTATGGGATCCCTCATGACCTGGACCATTATCCATGGTACGAAAGTCCAAAGTTTCTTGGTTGGTTATTATCCTAGTATAGGAGGCCATTTTGGTTGTTATCCCTACAAGATACCATCGTGGTTATTATCCTAGTACATGAGGCTTGATTTCATATTTCATTATTGAAGGGCCATGGTCCCTGGTATGGGAGTCCAATTTTTCTTGGTTGGTTATTATCCTAGTGCAAGAGGCCATTTTAGTTGTTATCCCTATGGGAGGCCATCTTGGTTATTATCCTAGTATGGGAGGCCATATTCCTTTCTTATCAAAGTACTATAGAGGAAGTAGAGGACTCGAGAAGACATGGGATGTCTCTAGGATAACAACATAGGAAAATGATGATGTTACAATTTTCTCTAGGACAGATCTTTATCCTTCAGACTTCAGAGGGAGTCAAACCATTTGAGAAGAAATAAGAGACAACACCTTTTCCCCCTTCAACAGTTCATAGGGAGACAATTATTGATCCAGTTGATCCAATTGATCCTATAGCTCCAGTTGATGTTCCCAGAAACATTGCAGTAGCCCAGCAGAGGCATGCATGGGCTCGATAGACTCTGCAGGAGGTAGAGGAACATGCAACTCCTTGTGGTACATTCCGAGAGAGAAAGATACCACATAGATTTTTGAGCTATGTTTCAACTATGAGCCACATCATTGATACCGAGCCTTCTTGTCATGGAGAAGCAATAGGTCAGCAGATTTGACAATATGCCATGACTGAAGAGTATCAATCCATCATGAATAATGATGTGTGGGATATTGCTCCAAGAATTGAAGGGAAGCCTGTAGTGAATTCCAAGTGGATCTATAAGATAAAACATGTAGCTGATGGAAGTGTCGAGAAGTACAAGGCAAGATTTGTGGCTAGAGGATTCTTTCAGGTGGAGGGAATAAATTATGAGGGGACATTTTATCCTATTGTCCAATACAACTCCATTCGTATGGTTATTTCCCTTGAAAAATCCATGGGTTGGAGACTACATTAGATGGATGTGAAGACAACCTTTCTCAATGGTGAGATTGAGGAATAATTTTACATCGAGCAACCATATGGATTCGTGATACATGAGAAGGAGTCTCATGTGTACAGTTTGAAGAAAGACATGTATGGACTAAAGCAGGAACCTCGAGCATGGTATGATAATATTGATGGATACTTTATGAGTTTAGGCTTCAACAAGAGTGTTTCTAATCCAAACCTATACAACAACATTGTTGGTGACGAGTTCTTGATTTTGGTCCTATATGTTGATGAATTATTCCTCACCGGTTCAGAAATCCTTATTGTTGAATGCAAGTGTACATTGGATTCTGAATTCTAGATGAAGGACCTTGGTATGATACACCGCTTCTTGGGACTAGATGTGTGGCAGGGGACTGATAAGATTTTCCTGAGTCAAGGAAAATACGCAGTGGAGATATTGAAGAAATTTGGGATGACAAACTACAGATCCATTCCTACACCGATGGTGATGAATTTGAAGAAAATGAATGAGACTTTTTCTGATTTAGGCAAGATTGATCCACATATTTACAGACAGTTGATTGGATCATTGATGTATCTGGTTAACACCAGACCTTATATATGCTATGCAGTGAGTGTACTCAGTCAGTTTACGAGTCAACTGAGACAGACACACTGGATATAAGCGAAGCATGTGATGAGATATTTATGAGGCACAATTGGTTATGGAATGATATATTCCTCTGGTGTAGACATGATATTATAGGGATATGCCGATGCATATTGGGTAGGGAGTGCAGTGGATCGAAAGAGCACCTCCAGTTGTTGTTTTACTTTGGGATTTTCCATGGTTTCCTAGTGCAGTAGGAAATAGAATTATGTGGCTTTGAGTACCATAGAAGTAGAGTACATTTCATTATGTGTGGCAGTCCGCGAAGCAGTGTTGATTCACAAGCTCCTTACATATTTATTTGGACATGAGATGGATTCCACCGTTATTCATTGCGATAACCAGAGTTGTGTGAAGCTCCCAGAGAATCCTGTGTTTCACGATAAATCAAAAAACATTGAGATCAAATACCATTACATAAGAGATATGGTGTATAGGAAATTACTACATGTGCAATACCTTTCTACGCACGAGAAAGTTGTATATGTCTTCACCAAACCGCTTGCCAGGATGAAGTTCGAGTACTTTCGTGAGAGACTTGGTCTGGTGGAGAATGCCTCCTTAGCTGAGAAGGAGTGTTGTTGATTATAGATTCATGAGAAATTATCCAGGTCATTCTCCTTTGGACTGAGTTGAGACGATCTATGAGAATGCCCATGTGATGGGTGAGTCATACTCCTCTAGGCTGAGTTGAGATGATGTGTGTGGTCTCTTTTCGTGCTCCTCTGGATTGAGTTGAGACAACTTGATATGGTCTCCTATCAGACTCCTATGGAATTAGTTGAGTCAACTTGAGATGGCTCTCTAGATACAGTAATACATATTGTAAAAATTTCGACGTTCTATTTGCGACATTATGGACAAAATTGGCCATACTGTCGAAAAATAGAGGAAATTGTAAAATTTGTTTTTCCATATTTCCCGATAACATCGCAAGTGTGACATCATACAAACAAATGTCTCTATTGCGATGAAGATGTCACTATTGAGACACCATTGGAATATATTCTCTCTTGCCACATTTGTAAAATAGTCGTCTCTCTTTCCACGTTTGTAAAATAGTCATCATAGTTGTGACATTATGGAAACTAGGTTTTCCCCCTCCAACGATCACCTAGTATTTGACCAAATCAAATTTGATTTGGTCAACTATTGTCGGAATTGCGACATTATGAAATCTATATGTTTCATTTTACGGATGTTGTGACAAGTTTTATATAATAATGACACTTCAAAAAGGGTTTGCGAGTCTTCTTGGCGAACAAAAAACATGTATTTTTTTTTCCAGTAGATGTCTATGGGGAAGAATGTTAGAAACCATTAGAGTTGGGAAAATAATTAAATATGGCGAAAAGGGTGATGATAAATGTTATTTCCCTTGCAAAAATTGTTGTACTAGACGTCCTGAAAGATTTTTAATAGCAACAGCTAAAAAACATTGTAGAAAATATGGACACATGGACGGGGTATCAAAAGAATATCGTCCCATGGTATATACATTCATTATCTATTTTAATATTTATTGTATTCTCAAAATTTTATATTGTTTTATACATGCACTAATTTTTCATGATTGTTTGTAATTAAAAAGTTAGATTTTCCCCCTAATTTTATGCACAAAGCACCAAGTAGTAGCATAAATGATGTTGGAGTACAAGATGAAGAACTTGAAGCAGATAATGAATACCAAGTTAATGATCCCATGGAAGTAGATGCCAATAATAACATAGTTCAATATGATGGGACAAATCAAATGATTCAAGACTTATTCGGTCATCCAGATGAGGATCATGGGGACAATAGTGATGGTATTAATGATGAACCTTTGATTGAAAAGGAAAATAAATGACTTTATAAAGGGTCAAGAGAAAATCTTCTCTCCACTACATTCTTGCTGGTGAACTTGAAATTTACGAATTATTTTTCTAACACTTGTATGACACAGATCCTAAGGTATGTAATATGTTTCTTCACATCTACATAAATGTTGACTTTTCCCCATTTTTTTTAGTGTTAATTAATGTGTAAAATAAAAATGAAATATTTACAATTACTATTCTTTACATTAACTATTTATTTTTTATGTTTTAGATTGTTAGGTGAATTTTTGTTACCCTCGTCAAATATTTTACCTTGCACATATCAAGATTTACATGTCATTATGACATACATTGGAATGGAGTATCAAAGTATAGATGCATGTCCTGATGATCATATTATATATTATGGACAACATGCGTCGAAAATGTGGCATCAATATATATCAAACCTATCAAGTAACAAAAATGGTCCCTCGAAAGGTTCTCTGACATATTCCCATAATTCCACATTTGCAATGACTGTTTAGGTGCCAAAGCATACCACAATTTATGGATTACCATGCACGAAAGAGAATTGAAGATGGAGTTCTTCGAATTCCTACAGATGGTTATGCATTTAAGGAAATTGCTGCAAAATGGCCAAAATTTACAGATGAACCTTGTAATGTTATACTTTCATTGGCAACTAATGATGTTAATCCATTTGGAGAGCTTCGGTCTGTTTACTCAATGTGGCCTATTTTTGTTATCAACAATAACATTGCTCCTCGGATGTCAATAAAGAGGGATCACATTGTTGTTCTTGAGATTAAACTTAAGGCTCAAAGAATAATGTCAGGCATTAGGAATTAAGGAAAGTTGGTTTTAAAGGTGCTTTTTCTTTCGTTAGTTGTGTAAGATTTAAATCCTTAAATGAAATTAATATCTGAACATAATAGAGGCTGTATTTCGTCGTCTGAGTCAATTTATCAAATTGAAAGAGGAGAAGAAAATCACAAAAATATTAAACAAACTAAGGCATGAATGACAGAAGAGTCTTACCTTGTTTATAGTAGAAGGAAATGTAGAATGCACTCCTGAAAGAATATAAGATGTTGTGATCCAAATAACATGCAGGTATTGTATTTGTTGATAGCAAATATAGAGGAAAAACTGCTTGCCAATCCAATACTAATGAAACGTAATCACAATAGATGTTGTAATAAATTGTAATCATTCACTTTTTCTGAAGTAGCTTAAAGAGAACAAAAGATATGAAACACAAAGAGGGCACATAACTCAAACAACACAAAATTTGGAATCCCTGTTTTCACTTGTATTAATACTCACGGAAAATGAGTTTTCTCAGTTACAATACAGAAAGAAGCATCCTTTTATTAACCTTATAAAGTTATATTTATACAAAAGGTTCTCAACCTTAAACGGTTGGAATTCCCCTTATTTCTAAAATAATAAAAATTACAAAATGTAAAATGCGAAACACTTCACTTGCATCTTTTCTGTTAGTCTCCTCATTATGCTGGCAGAGGCATTTTTCTCTCTAGTTCTCCATCTCTGAAACGGATAACGTACACAAGTTATCTCATTTGTTTCCAGCGGTGCCACCTTTTCCTTGCTCAACACATTTAATACATCTGCTCACAAATTGCGCCACCAACTTGGAGGGCTCTGTTAAATTATTAGCCTAAAAAATATATAATTTCTTTTCCATTTGAGGCAATCTTTCTTTCATTCGTCTATCTTCTGAAACTATAGACTATAATTGCAGACTAGGCTTCACTAGACATCTATTTATCTGAATAATATCAACCTATTTATCTGTGAGATTTCGGCTCGAGCCTCTTCCATATTTGTCTTAATGTCAAGTTGATTTTTTTTATGTCAATCTGTCCTAGTACTCCAGAGCTATCTTTTTTATCAAGGCCTAATGATTCTTTGTTGAGTGAGTGGAAATCCTCTTCACAAAACTCCTTCACTTCCTTAGCCCTTTTCCTTCTTTCAGCTATGCTAGATTCCCAGGTCTTTAGTATTATATCACCTCTGGTATGTTCCAAAATGGACAACCCGGAAGCCATAACTACTCCTTCTTTTGCTGAAGACACAAATTCTTCTTCGAAGGCAGTCCAAACAACAATAAATTCTCTCTCTCTTAAACAAATGCTATTTAATGCTTGATCTAACACCCAAAAATGATCTTGACAATTTCAACCGTAGTGAGAAGGCTTTGCTGAGCCACTTCTAGTACCTTTCACACTTCCAATGCCTAAGCTTGGAACAATGTTATATCTACAATCATGTTTTTGATAGAGCTTACTTTGGCTTGTAGTTTCCTTACCAACTCATCCTGCTGGGTGGCCTGTCCTTGGCTCGCCTGTATATTCTTGTGCATCTCCTCGAGGCTGGATTTGAGCTGTTGGATTTCCTGTTTGTCGCTAGCTCTAATATTCTCGAAGCCCTTGTTGACCTCACTCCAGACATTATTTTCTACAGTCTTCATTTGATTATACAATTGGCTTATTTGCAGATCTTTCTACTTCAATCGTTCTTTTAAATTTTCGATTGAAAATTGGTTGGTTGTTGCAAAATCCCCCAGTTAACCTACTACTTCTTTAGAAAATTCTACCTCGTCCAAGGCTTCTCCATCAATTAACACCCTGTGTCTTTTGACAACTGAACCTTCCTTTAGGTGCATTTATTTCTTCACCACAACCTTCCTTTTCTTTCTTAAAAATAAATTGGAAGGAGGCAAGTCTTCAACCAAAATGGGTGTGAGGTCCTCTATGAATACTACCTTTGCATTTGGGTTCCCTTTGGTGAATTGTAATGGTGTGATGAAGTGGACGGGGCTGCCGATTTCAGTGGACAACTGTTTCCCAGCTGCATTTGTAGTTGATTTATCTGGTGTAAATAATGGTCCTTGTTCTCCCTCCATTGTGAGTGTCTCTGCTTGATCTCTGGCTTGGTCAATTGATATATTTGTTGATGGGATATCTTCTTTCTGATTTGACACCTTAGTCTTCTCTAAATTTCCCCAGAATTCTTGTCCGCAAGAGATTACTGCTTTTGAGCTTCAGGTCTATGTTTGTTGTCCAGCTATAGACATCGGGGTTACTCATTGTAACACTTTAGGTAGGCTACTTCTTCAGTGCCTCTAGAAGTCGTAAAAACCAATAATTTTATCGGGTGATAGAGCTCTAACTCGACTCAACACCTTTGGATAGGATCTCTCTCCTCGAAAAATCTCGTATTGAGGGGAATCTTCGTGTTCATACCTTTTCAAATTACAGTTGGCCATGTGATTACCCACGACCTTTTGTGGGTCATGCTTTTTGAATTCAATGCTCACCAACTTTATTTCTTCCAAGGCCACGACCTCTACTTTAGAGTGACCGAAATCCAGTAGGGAAAATGTACCAATCTGTAGGGGAAAAGAGGGCCATACCTTTTTATGTACTGTTTTGAGCTCCTTGCTAATCCCACTGAGCATAGTTTGTCGTGTGACCTCTCGACACACTAGTCGGTTTGGTAAAAATTGTGGTAGAGCATATGGAGGAATTGAACAACCAAAAACCCTAATATAGGAGAAGTGTTCCTCGACGTACCCGTCTGCTATTTTGCCTAGGTTAGTCACAATTTTGTCGGAGATTCTAGGAGGTGGGTAGCCATATATGATGGTGTGCATCAACACCCGTATCCAGTTGCATATCTCATAAAATAAGTCTTTTTCCTTTTCTTCCCAAAGCGTCGAATGAAAAATATGTATGGGTTCAGCACTATTTGGAGTCCAGCTCCAGTCCATCAGTGGAAAAGGTGTCATGAAATAGACGACATCCATAATATAAGCCGACATAAAAAATTGGGTCAGTTTCCCCTTGGCTCTTAGTGACTGATATATTGCAATCTCTTGAACCAAACTCTCCGACAATATCTTTGCCCAGGAAAAAGAGTACCCTTCTGCTACTGTGTGTATAATAGGTACCCATGGTAAAAAGAAATGAGTTGTGTTTTCCTTCCTGTAGAGCCTACACATCATCATTGCTATGTACATTATGCGGGGTTGTAGTGCGGAAACTGGGTATATACCATGGGATTTTGCTCTGAACTTCTCGGGGCGATAATACCAATCTTTAATTAAATCGAGAAGGTTTTTTCCGTATTGGTTGCATTCCTTCTTGTTGAAATCTACTAGGAAATTTGCATTGTAAACAAAATTGAATACTGGAGACAATTTTTACATCACTTGTAGATGCTCTGGCCTGAAATACCCAACTGCGACCTTTTGAGAATTGAAAATAGTCCTGGTTGGGATATCTACATGGTCCAATGCCCAACCGATCATATCATTGTAGGGCAAGATCTTAGGCCTTGTCACTATCTTCTGTAGCTCTGACTGAGCAATAATTTTTTATTTAGTAGACAGGTCTTCCTTCTCGTTGTCGCTTGAATCATCCGGGCAATTTACCAATTCATATTGTAAGATGTTGAATACTTGTGTCCAGGATTTGACAGTGTCTATGCTTCTGAGCAAGGTGTTGGAGAGAACATCTACATTCTGGTTCGAACTTTCACCTATCGCTTTAGGTACTTTCCATGGAGCCATGGTATCAAGCCTTTGAACTCTATTATGTGCCACAGGAAAGGTGTAAAATCCTTCACCTAGGAAAAATTTATAGCTTAGTAAAACAAAAAATGAAATTCAAATTCGCATCCCTTTTCCTTTAATCACATCGATCACCCAATACCTTCACTAACATAGTATTTACTTTCTTTAATGGATCAGATTCAAGCAGTGGCTCAAAATTGTATTTAGAATGATTGCCGTAAAGGCATTATTAATGGAATTTATTTGAATCTATCTGAGTCATCATTAGCGATGGATTAATTAAGAGATAATCTTTGTTAAAGCATCGATTAATCATATTTATCATTAAGTAAATTTTGGCATTTCGACTCTCGACAGATCTTATAACAGCCTGAGCTATAACTTATGAAATTCTAAATCGTGATGTGATTAATTAAGTTTAATTGTGTTTAACCCTTTTAATTAATCATGATTAACCTCAAATATTTCAGGGTTTTGGGTCTCAGGATATTGATAGTCGCTATATGTTAGGATCCCCGAAACGCGCAATCGCGATAAGATTTATTAATCGTTAATTGTTCTTAACCCTAAAATAACTCGGTTTAACTTAAGATAGTTTCGCAACTTCGTATATTGGGACTTTGGAGTTCTTCCATGTTGGATTGTTAGTATCGTGAAACCTTGAAACCTGACATTTCAAAGGTAGCCTTTAGTGATTTGACCTTTTAACGAGTGGACGACTTCATAACTTTTAAGGATTTCAGATCGTTGGATTCAATGGAAGACTTCATCAACGGTGATATCCAAGTGCATTTTTGTCCTCATTTAAACAAGAATAAAACTTATCTAAGTCTAAAGTTTAGAAAAATATATATGTTCCAACATAGGCTCCATCTAGGGATCACATCTCCCTGCGCGTCATGAAGAATAATAGACCAAGTGCCTTCATTGGGTAAATGGAGTCATTATTGCATTTTGTGGAACTTTTTCAGAAAAGGATCACACTGAGGAAAGGGCTTCACCCGTAACTTAGAAAACCTTCAAAACACATAAAATCATGACTTTGGTTAGGCTATTTGAAATTTATCTTCCCTGAAACTTTATTCAAATTTTCTCAAGATAATCAAAACAACCTTAACCTATCTATAAGACTATGTTCGATCTTATTCGTGTTAAGGAAAAGTGATTTTAATGATTTAATTAGGGAGTCCTTAGTTGGCTTAGAATGTAAATCTGTCGAGAGGAAGACTAACTACCAGAGTACATTATAATACATGTATAACAACCTTGTAGATATTGTAGACATTGTTTCACTGCCACTGATCCTGTTCAATACCCCGGTGAAGTTATATAATTCCCAAATTGAATTTTCTTTCACCACTTCATTTTGTAATCTTGCATTTAAATGATTGTGATGAGGGCAATCATTTAAATAATTTCCTTTCATCATCTCTTTTTTGAACTAGATGGGGGCAATCATTTAGATGAATTTCCTTTCACCATCAGTCTTATATATATATTTTAAGCATGAAGTGGGGGAAATCAACTTGTATGTCATATACCAGGGATGATATCTACTTATAATTTAGCAACAAAGGTCTGTTAAATCACTTTGATTACTCTAGGTTAATTTCCTTCCGACCTTCAAGACACCTTCGCCTACAAAGAAATTGTTTTCACGGGGGAATTTTACTTTTCAGGGGATTGCCTTGATTGAGATCAATCAATTTGAATCTGTTAGAAAGGCTAAAATAGTCAGGATTAACCTAGACATACTTTCTTCGAGTTAAATTGAGAGGTGTGTATAAATATTTGCCTAACATTACTATGAGACATGTTTATGAGTTTTTAGAGTTAAGGCAAAATCTTCTCTCTATGGAGACCAAGGGAGAAGATCAGAACTAAAGGGAACAAAAGATTTAAGATGGGAAGATTGGAACAGTAAGAGTATTTGAAAATTATATAGTGAACAGAATCAATCTCACATAAGCTTTTCAATGATCCTGGTGCTTCCTTAAACTCTTTTATTGTATTCCATTTTTATTTAATAATTATTTATTTATTAAACATCAGAGATTTTTTTTAAGATTAGTCTATAATTCTCATATTCCTCTTATTGTTGATTAGGTGACAACATATCTATGAATGAAACTTCTTTCAGATTTATCTAATTCCCCTGAAAACTTCAACTTGGTTCAGTAGGTTTTAGAAGCTTATACCTTAAAATTTCTTCATATTTTCAACTAAGCTGACTATTTATTTATCACCTGTTTTGGGAGCATATTGCTATTCTGAAATGTTTTTCTGATATTTCGATTATCATCCAGTATCCTGCGATAAAAATAAACATGAGAGCTGTCAGATACTTCTCAAAAGAAATAGTAACTATTACCTATTTTTTTTTTTTCCTATTTTCCTTTTTGAAAACAACAAACCTGTCTGTATTTATAGTGAAAGTAGCAACTTACCAAAGAAATGAAAAACCATGAATCAAAGTAAATAAATCAAACCGATATATACAATGAGAGTTTAGAAACCGTTTATTGCATAAAATGCTTTAGGTAACACTTGTTGATAGGGTTGTTAAGGATTTTTCCATCCAGATTTTCCAATAAAAATGAATTCTTCCCTTTAGAAGCTATGATATTGAAGGGTCCACACATTATATGGTTGAATTTGCTGTGTTTTCCTTAATCTTCCTTCCTAGCATCCCACTTTAAAACCAGGTCACTGGGAAAGAATTCCCTATCTTTATCTTTTTGGTCAAACAGGGCTTTCATGTTATCTTGATATTTCTGGAGCTTCTCATCTACTTCAAACCTATTTTGCTAGACTTGAATCAATTGATTTATTCTCCTGGTGACGTGATTTGTCTTTTCCTTGGCATATTTCTAGAGTTTCATTACGGGCAGAGAAAGATTGATGGGGATAAAAACATTGGTACCGTATACCATTTGAAAAAGGGACATTCTGATTAATCTCTTAATGCCTATTTGATTAGCCGACAAAGCATATTTCAAATGTACATTCCGGGTAGACTCTTGTTCGAGGATTAGACTAACCCATTTCCTTGAGGATAATAGGCCATGGAATGCCCTAGTACAATGTTGTACTTATGATAGAAACTTACCAAAGCCATGGAATTGAAATCTTGGGCATTATGAATAACTATCTTTCGAGGACAGCCAAATCTCGACAAAATGTTTTCTTCCAAGAAACCGATCACTACTGTATCTTTTGTGTTCCATGTTGGAATAGCCTCTACCCATTTGGTGAAAAAGTCATTAGTGGTCAAAATCCACTTATGTTGTGCACTTGAATGTGGATGTATTTCATTGATGAAATATAGATCCCATTGCTGAAACAAAGCTTCTGTTTTGACTGGGAGCAAAGGTAGTGCGAGAACGTTTTCTTGCCTGAAAATAGTTGACAGGGGTTATAGGCTCTAACTTTAGCATTCACATTAGTAAATAGTTTCGGCCAATAATATCTATCTCTCAAGATTTTATATGTTGTTTCTCTCCATGCATTATGTTCTCCACACACTCCTTCATAGAGTTCATTTATTACCTTCTCCGTGTTTGTTGTGGAGCTTGATTATATTATTGATTCAAAGGTCCTTTCTTTCAGCCGTGTTTATACCCCATGAAGTATTTACACCCTAGAAGTATGTACACTCTTCCATGCAGGGGAGTGCAGAGGGGGGGTACCCCCTCTGTGGGGTCCAGGGGGGCTATCCTCCCAGCTGGGGGCAAAGCCCTCGAAGGAAAAATTGCCTTGTAAATGTATATTGTAATTTCATTGTAAATCTAGACCGTTCATTATAAGGTCGTAGATCTAACGGTAGAGATTATGTTAGGGTTTTTTCCCTAGAAGGAAACCCTCTTTTACGAGGGAAATGTATTGTGGCTATGGTTGATCTTGAATATTGTATTCTGAGATAGGAGACTGTGAGAGAAAGAAGAGGAATTTACAGTGGGTTTTCTGTAGGTTGTATCCTTTATTATGATGGATAATAATAAAGGAAGGACCTGGCATTTTCTTTGGTGGACGTAGCCCACACTGGGTGAACCACGCAAATCTGTGTCTCTATTGTATTATGTATCTTCTATGTTTTGTTTCCGCATTTGTTTTATTTTATTGCTCCACGGGCCTGTTTTTCTAAAAACTGGTATCAGAGAAAAAGGTAACTCACAGGAAAAGAGGGTTCCTGGTTCGAGTGGGAGCAATGTTGGAAGATGGAAAGTTTAGGGTTGAGAAATTTAACGGCCAAAACTACCAGTTATGAAAGATGCAAATGGAATTTTATTTATATCAGAAGGATCTATTCCTACCATTGGGCGGAGTAGCAGAGAAGATGACGACCATGAAGGACGAAGAATGGGATATTCTTGATAGAAAGGCTCTAGGAATGATACGGTTGAGCCTGACAGTGTCGGTGGCTTTCAATATTTCCAAAGAAAAGACAATGAAGGGTTTGATGGATGCATTGGAAAAATTGTATGAAAAACCCTCGGCGTCCAATAAGGTATTTCTAATGAAGATATTATTTAATATGAAGATGTCAGAAGGTGGGTTTGTTGCATATCATTTAAATGAATTTAATACGGTTACTAATCAACTAAGTTCTGTAAAAGTGGACTTTGATGATGAGGTCATGGATCTTCTAATCTTTTGCTCATTTTCAGAAAGATGTAATATCTTGGTCATGGCTATAAGTAACTCTGTCTTTGGTTCAAATAATTTAAAATTTGATGATGTTGTTGGTGTTATCCTTAGTGAGGAAATACGACGGAAAAGAACAGGTGAGACATCAAGTAATGCATTGAACATGGAGAACAGGGGAAGACAAAAGGATAGAGGAAAGTGCTCAGGGAACCGTGGGAATTCTAGGAAGGGTAGATCCAAATCCAGACTTGGAAAGATAGAGTGTTGGAATTGTGGGAAGAAAGAACATCTGAAGAAAGATTGCAGAGCTCCAAAGAAACAAAGAGATGGACAACAGGAGAAAAATCAGGAAGCAAATGTAACAGGTGATGTGTTACAAGATGATTTGATTCTTTTTGTAGATAATATTTCTGAGTCTTGGGTAGTAGATTCAGGAGCTTCATTTCATGCCACACCCCATAGAAAAAAATTTCTAGATTATGTTCAAGGTGATTTTGGACAGGTTCATTTGGGTGATGACGCACCATGCAAAATTGTTGGAATGGGAAAGGTAAAAATAAAGCAATGAAATGGAAACCAATGGTTTTTGAAAGAGGTAAGACATGTTACAGATTTAAGGAAAAATCTAATTTCAACATGGCAATTGGCAAGTGAAGGTTGTATATCCATATTTATAGATAAGACGTGGAAGGTCATCAAAGGATCATTGGTGATAGTGAAAGGAGAGAAGGTAGGTACATTGTATTTATGTACTGGTAATACTGACTCTTCTATCTCTTTAGCTTCTACAGGAGTGAATACATCACTATGGAATCATAGGCTTGGACACATGAGTGAGAAGGGTATGAAGATACTTCACAAAAGAAATTTGTTTCCAGATCTTAAGCAAATTGATTTGGACTTCTGTGAGCATTGTGTTTATGGAAAACAAAAGAGAGTCAGATTTCTCAGAGTCAGAAAAGAAAAGAAGAATGAAAGGTTAGGGCTTGTGCATATAGATGTATGGGGACCAGATAAGGTATCATCTCTTGGTGGATCTAATTATTATGTTACTTTTATTGATGATGCAACTAGAAAAACTTGGGTTTATTGCATTTGACAAAAATTTGATGTTTTTGATACTTTTAAGAAATGGAAAGCTTTGGTTGAGAATGAGACA
>ML776952.1:362170-376731 GCA_009831015.1 Picea engelmannii | reverse complement strand
GCTAGTAAAGAGATGATTTGGTTACAGAGGTTTATGGAGGAATTGGGAAAGAAGCAGGAGAACAACAGGTTGTACTGTGACAGTCAGAGTGCCATTCACCTTGCAAAGAACTCAGCCTTCCATTCGAAGACTAAGCATATACATTTGAGGTACCATTTCATACAGTCCGCCTTGGAAGATGGAAATTTGAAGTTGGAAAAGATACACACTAGCCAGAATCTTGCAAACATGTTAACAAAGGGAGTAACCAGAGAGAAACTGAGTTCCTGCTCAGTTTCAGTTGGTCTTCAAGAATGAAGATGAAGATGAGAAATTTTCCAGGTCCAAGAAGGTTCAGAGTCCAACATATACAATAGTGGTGGAGTTGTTGAGATCAGTCTCCAAGTGGGAGATTGTTGGTTGTGGAGCCTGATTATCTTTTTGATTTAGAGGTCCTTGCTTTCAGCCGTGTTTATACCCCATGAAGTATTTACACCCAAGAAGTATGTACACTCTTCCACACGGGGGAGTGTAGAGGGGGGGTACCCCCTCTGCGGGGTCTGGGGGGGTTATCCTCCCAACTGGGGGGTCTGGGGGCAAGCGGGACCCCAACGGGGGTTAAGGGGCGAAGCCCCCGAAGGAAAAATTGCCTTGTAAATGTATATTGTAATTTCATTGTAAATCTGGACCGTTCATTATAAGGTCACAGATCTAACGATGGAGATTGTGTTAGGTTTTTTTCCCTAGAAGGCAACCCTCTTTTAGGAGGGAGATGTATTGCGGCTATGGTTGATCATGAATATTGTATTCTGAGGTAGGAGACTATGAGAGGAAGAAGAGGAAGTTACAGTGGGTTTTCTGTAGATTGTATCCCTTCATATTCTGGATAATAATAAAGGAAGGACTTGGCAATTTCTCTGGTGGATGTAGCCCACACTGGGTGAACCACGTAAATATGTGTCTCTATTGTATTGTGTATCTTCTGTGTTTTTTTTCCGCATTTGTTTTATTTTATTGCTCCATGGTCTTGTTTTTCTAACACTCCGTTTCAGATTCTACTAGACATCTTAGTAAGAAACCCAGAGGATCCTTCCAATATAGTTGACTATCCATGATACAATATTTTATTGTGTGCAACTTCAACGTTCTAGCTTTGGAAGGAGTCATACTGCTCGGGCACTGTAGAGTGAGAAGGTAGGAAACTATGTATTTATACCAAGCCGAAGAAGATAATTTATCCTGGATTTGAGTCATAGGTATCTGGTCATCGAACTCTTCGATATCTAGAAGCTCTTCGTAGGATTGTAAATCATTTATCCCAAGTGCCCGAAAATTTGATTCGGCTAGTAATTTAGCCAAACCCTGACCTTTGACCAGTTTGGTCGGCTTTACTTCTAGGTCAATTTTTGAATATTGGCTAACCATCTGCCTCTTTTTCCATCACTATCTGGCTGAACTAATATGTCCTTGACAATGCTGGTTGGTACATAGGCGATTACCTTAGAATGGAGCACATAAGTTGTGAAAGCTTTGAGAGATTTTACCATTGCATATGCTTGTTTTTATAATATATCATATGTTAGTTCAACATCTCTGATACTTTTACTAAAAAATGCTATTGGCTGCTCAAAACCTTCATCGTTCTTTTGTAAGAGCACGACTACGATAGTGTGTTTGGAGGCAAATGAGAAAATCAAGAAGTCCTTTGTATAATCTGGGCTGGCCAGCACTGGTGCTTCACCTATAACTTTCTTGATACGTTCGAATGACGCTTTGGCCTCGGTTTTCCATTTAACTTCACTGTCCTTCTTGAGCATATCTTTAATCAATTTCACAATTTCAACGAAGTTTGGGATAAATCTTCTTAAAAAATTATTTTTTCCTAAAAAAGATTGAATCTCTTTTCTATTCCTAGGAATATTTATTATATCTATAGCTTCAACCCTTTTAGGGTCTATTTTAATTCCATCTCTAGATACTATGTGGCCCAAGAGTTTACCTTCCTGCATAGCAAAATGAGATTTCTTGGGGTTCAGAGACAAACTGAATTTTTGACATTTCTCAAATGTCTATTTGAGGTGCACCAGGTGCTCTGAATCAGATTTAGAAAATACTATTAGATCATCAAGATAGATCACTATGAACTTATCTCTTTTGCCGACAAAGGCGATGCCCATATTTTGTTGGAACGTGGCTCCTACGTTCATTAGTCCGAATGGAATTTTGTCATACATGAAGGTACCCTATGGGGTGGTGAATGCGGTTTTTTCCTTATCATCCTCCTAGACTTCAATTTGATTATAGCCTGAGAAGCTGTAAATCATAGAAATTATATTTTCCCCGACCATCTTTTCCAACACGTGGTCCATTTTAGGTAATGGATAATTATCTTTGAGGGATGATTTGTTTAAATTTCTAAAATCTACACAAAATTTGATTTCACTGTTTTTATTTCTTACCAGGACCAGATTGGCTACCCACTCGGAGTATCTGAGTGGAAAAATGATTTTAGCATCCAAGAGCTTCTTTACCTCCTTTTCTATCACAAGCAGTAGTATGGGATTTATCTTTCTGAGCTTCTGCCTGAACGATTTAACACCTTTATTTAGAGGAATTTTGTATTCGATTATGGTGGTATCATAAGTTCTTAATTCATCATAGGACCAGGAGAAAACATCCTTGTACTACTTGATTAACTCGACATATTTTATTTTTATTTCAGGGGAAGGTATTTAGATATTTTTACCAGCTTAGGAGTTTCCTTGGTGCCTGTATTGCAATCTTCAACCTCTTCAGGCTGAGGTTGCAAAGTAGACTTCAAGGGAATTTCATCATGATCAAATAATCTCTCCAAAGGAACTAGAACTTTACAGATCTGATTATTTTTTAGTACCAACATGCGATGATTAGTGATCTTATCTCGAAACTCCTGAGGATCCTCACCTTCCTGCATTATCCAAGCAGGGTCATTTTGATTTTCCTGATCAATATGCATTTCGGAAAATTTGTCCACCATTTCTAGGAATTGTCTGACTTTCTCATCATCTTCGAAGACCTTCCAGTGTTGTATATTGTTTTTTATTGAGGGTATGTGCCTCATTTCTATGTGATACTTCAGTTTGAAAACAGTAGGAGGTATAAACGTCACGACTTCTTTGGCCAATGAATCTACCTGTTGATTTTCTGTTCTGGGGATGTGACAAATATTGAACGATGAGAAAAAAATTTCAATCAGATCCCAGGCATAATTTCTGTAAGACCTCAACCTCAGGTGTTTGGCCTGATACTGCTGCTTTATCTTCTTTATAATTAATTCCACATCGCCATAAACTATGAGGTTTTCAATCTTCAACTTTCTGGAAGCCTCTAATCCTAGAACCGGGGCTTCGTATTCGCATACATTATTGGTGTAATCGATGTCTCATTGTAATCTGTAAGAGAAAGGGATAGTAAAATCATCTCCGGGTGCCAAAAACAACACTCCAGCTCCTGCTCCTTCACAAGATGAAGCACCATCGAAATACATTTTCCAAACTCCAGTACTATTTAAATTTTTATTTGTCTTTTCTATTTTTTCTTATTTCTGTAAAATTTTGTTCTATACATTCATCTAAATCATCATCAATCGATAATATGCAGTTTCCTAAATACTGATTTGTGACATAAACACGATAATTATTCAGATTCAATGGATCACTTACTGTATATGCCAACCTTGTTTCTTTGTACAGGCGGGTGAACTATCCGCCAAAAATTGGGCTTGTAGCGTATGTCATGTCGAGTTGAAGGGATCCTCCAAGTTTGGAGCTCCAAGACCTGGAAAACAACATGCCGTACTTTGGAGGGATATCAACAACAACCACATCCATCAGAACACTTTTTACAGGAATCTGTGCAAGATTAACCACTAAATATTTAATCATATCCATACATTTAAATTTTCTCGAATCAAAAGAATACATATCTCCATATGGTCTAGTAATTTCAAGACCAAGTCTATCCATAATATATTTGGGCTTCACATTGTGGGAGGCTCCAGAATCCAACATGTAGTTGTGGAGTAGATGATCATGCACAATCAACGTAATGTAGAAAGGAGCGACAAAATCTCTGGAATTTTCAAAATGCGAACCAAACATTATAGTTGGTTTATCATCTTCTAAATTTATAACATCTGCATGACTTTCAACATCAGTAAAATTTATCATTTTGGCAATTTGTTTTCTATATGTAGGTTTTTTTTCCAATTCAACGAGAGGCACATGGATCTTGATTTTATTAATCTCGTTCTCTAAAATGAAACTTCCTGTTTCATTTTCGGCTTCTCGGGTCGAGGCTTATATCTTCCTTTTTTCTGATTTATTAGTTTGTGTTGCTTTCATTTCAACTATTTTTGTTTCGACAGTCTGTGTTTCAGCTACTCTTGTTTTAGCATTCTGTGTTTCAACTGATTTTTTTTTGGTAGTCTGTGTTTCATCTTCTTTTGTTTTGGCAGTCTGTGTTTCAGCTGCTGGTTGAGCTACCTCATTCACTTTATTTCTCGACAATATTTTCTTTGGTTGGGCAGTTGCGATATTTCTATCTCTAGGCCTTAAATTATGCTTTTGTTGAAGCTTGACCATTATATTGTCAGCGATTCCTTGATAAGTACAATATTTTGTGATATTTATGCTATCATCATTATTAAACCAGTATTCTGCGTTTAAAGACCTTTCATAATCTTGCCTCGTCAAATAAGGTTCTTGACAATCATCACCAATATTATTCATATCTCCCTCTAACTCATCAAAGTTTCACATGTCATCTCCTCCTATAAAATTTTTGTTTTTAAAGGGGGTTTGAATCTTTTGATATTCATTTTTGATTTGTTTTTTTTGTATTTGAGGGTTAGGATTCCTTCTAAAATCTTTTCTAATGAACTGATCCATTTTAGTTTGATCCAGTTCCATTTTCAATATTTTATTAGATAATTCTTTGATTATATTTTACATGTCATCCATTTTGTATTCCGCAGACCTCCCAGATCCAGAAGGTCCTTCTTGTTCTATGAATCGTCTGGTTTCTTTATTTCCCGTTTCGATTTTAGATTTTAACTTTCTCGATGCCATCATATTTGACTCTATTTCTATAGCATCATCTTGCATTATTGTGAGGTCGATAGATCTTTTTTCCCTCAACAATAAGGCAAAGTTGGGCTGAAAATCCCCTGCAAAAGTCACCTTTGCTGTAGGTTGTGAAGGTTTAACCTCAACTGGAATTTTGTTATATAGTTTATTAAATCTCTGAGTGAATTCGAGAACTGTTTCTGAATTTTTCTTTCTTAAATCTCCGAACTCAGTTAAATAATAAAGGTGAGCTTTTCTCTCTCCCCATTGTCTGATAAAGGCATTTTCTAACTCGTCGTATGTTCTTATAGAACCTTCCGATAGCCCTCGGAACTAGGTTCTCACCTATCCTTCGAAAGTTTGAACTAGGAGTCTTGAATAAACATCCTTGTGCTCAAGGCCAAGGATATCAAAAAATTGATCGAAAAAATTTATGTGTTTAGTTGCCGTTAAGTCTCCCTCTCCTGTGAACTTCGACAGGTTTTTCATATAGTTTTCAGGTAAATCGTGGAGGGGAAATGGGAGGATTAAAGGAGCATACCTAAAAACTACTTTAGAAAAAATTCTAGGAGGTGGAGGTGGTCCTTGACCACCTTCTCCTCCTCCTCCATCACCCAACCCTCCTCCACCTCCACCACCTCTGGCACCACCTCCTCCGACAACAACCATTGATAATATAGGGGATGAAACTTGGAGATTATAGAGAGGATTTTCAAAAGTGTGTAGTGGTCTTTCGACTACTTCGGGATGAAGAGAAAGGGGTTTTGAGAACTAATCGTCAGAATATAGAAAATCAAAAAAGGGGGGAAAAGAGAGACGAGGACTAGGTTCTTCGGACTTTCATGATATATAAATGGGATAACCAACAAGAGTCAAATAAGAGTGTAAGGTATGTTCTTCGAAACTTCGGGAAGTTGGAAATTTTATTTCGGGGAGTAATGGAATATCAATCAAAGAAGGTATCAAGATGTGTCTTTTTCCTTTATTAGCAAAGGAGGCAATTGAATCGGTTTCAATATTTATCTAAGGTAAAACCAAATCAGGGTTTATGATTTTTACTTCAACTATATCAGTCGATGTTTCTCCGAAATAGATTTGGGTGGAAACTTCTTGCAGAGTTAACTGTTCAGAAGGAACCTTAGTATTAGACTGTGTGGGTTTGGGTTGATAAACCTTAATTATAGAATTAGTGGTCTTCTTAAGGTATCCCCTTGGTTTTCAATTTTTTTCATGGTCAGATACATGCGTGGTCTGCTTATCGTCGGGGTTTTTTCTGGTATTCCTTCGACTGGATGCAATTTTATTAGTGGTGGAGTCACCAAGTGAAAATTAAAATTATCCTTAATACTGTATTCTATCTTTGTTCACTATCAAAGAAAGAAACTTACCATGTCGTTCTCCCAAGGAAAAATAAATCTGTTTCTTTGTCCTCGACAACGACGCCAAAAATATGTTGTTCCTGAGATTAAATTTAAGGCTCAAAGAATAATGTCAGGCATCAAGAATTAAGGAAAGTTGTTTTTAAAGGTGATTTTTCTTCTGTTAGTTGTGTAAGAGTTAAATCCGCAAATGAAATTAATATCTAAACATAACATAGGCCGTATTTCATCGTCTGAGTCAATCTATTAAATTGAAAGAGGAGAAGAAAATTACAAAACTATTAAACAAACTAAGGCATCAATGACAGAAGAGTCTTACCTTATTTATAGTAGATGGAAATGTAGAATGCACTCTTGAAAGAAAATAAGATGTAGTGATCCAAATAACAGGCAGGTCTTGTATTTGTTGATAACAAATACAGAGGAAAAATTGCTTGCTAATTAAATACTAAAGAAACATAATCAAAGTAGATGTTGTACTAAATTGTAATCATTCACTTGTTTAGAAGTAGATTAAGGAGAACAGAAGATATGAAACACAAAGAGGGCACATAAATCAAACAACACAAAATTTGGAATCCCTGTCTACACTTGTATTAATACTCACGAAAAATGAGTTTTCTCAGATACAATACGACAAGAAGCAACCTTTGATTAACCTTAGGAATTTATATTTATACAAAAGGTTCTCAACCTTAAACAGTTTGAATTCCCCTTATTTCTAAAATAGTAAAAATTACAAAATGTAAAATGCAAAATGCTTAACTTGCATCTTTTCTGCCAAATCCTAATTATGCTGGCAGAGGCGTTTTTCTCTCTAGTTCTCCAGCTCTGAAACAGATAACGTACACAAGTTATCTCATTTGTTTCCAGTGGTGCTACCTTTTCCTTGCTCAACACATTTTATGCATCTTCTCACAAATTGTGCCACCAGCCTAGAGGGATTTGTTAAATTATTACCCTAAAAAATATATAATTTATTTTCCATTTGAGGAAATATTTCTTTCATTCATCTATCTTCTGAAACTATAGACTGTAATTGCAGACTAGGCTTCACTAGCCATCTATTTATCTGAATAATATCAACCTGTTTTATCTGTGAGATTTCAGCCCGAGCCTCTTCCATATTTGTCTTAATGTCAATTTGATGTTTTTTTATGTCAATCTGTTCCAGTACTCCAGAGCCATCTTCTTTATCAAGGCCTAATGATTCTTTGTTGAGTGAGTGGAAAGTCTCTTCACAAAACTCCTTCACTTCCTTAGCCATTTTCCTTATTTCAACTATGCTATATTCCCAGGTCTTTAGTATTATATCACCTCTAGTTTGTTCTGAAACAAACAACCTGGAAGCCATAGCTACTCCTTCTTTTGTTGACGACACAACTGCTTCTTGGAAGGTAGTCTGGGCAGCAATAACTTCTCTTTCTCTTAAGCAAATGTTATTTAACGCTTGATCTATCACCCAAAAATGATCTTGGACAGTTTCAACCTTAGTGAGAAGGCTTTGTTGTGCTGCTTCCAGTTCCTTTCTCACTTCCAATGCCTGAGCTTGGAACACTGTTATATCTACAATCATGTTTTTGGTAGAGCTTAATTTGGCTTGTAGTTGCCTTACGAACTCATCCTACTGGGTGGCCCATCCTTGGCTCGCCTGTATATTCCTGTGCATCTCCTCGATGATGGATTTGAGTTGTTGTATTTCCTATTTGTCACTGGATCTAATCTTCCCAAAGCCCTTGTTGACCTCGCTCCATATATTATTTTCTATAATCTTCGTTTGATTATGAAATTGGCTTATTTGCATATCTTTCTGCTTCAGTTGTTCTTTTAAATTTTCGACTGAAAATTGGTTGGTTGTTTCAAAAGCCCCCAGTGAACCTTCTACTTCTTTAGAAAAGTCCACCTCCTCCAAGGCTTATCCATCATTTAGAACCCTGTGTATTTTGACAACTGAACCTTCCTTTAGGTGCATTTCTTTCTTGACCACAACCTTCCTTTTCTTGCTGAAAAATAAGTTGGAAGGAGGAAACTCTTCAACTGAAATGGGTGTGAGGTCCTCTCTGAATACTACCTCTGCATTTGGGTTCCCTCTGGTGAATTGTAATGGTGTGATGAACTGGACGGGGCTACCGATTTCGGTGGACAACTGTTTCCGCGCCGCATTTGTAGTTGATTTATCTAGTGTAAATAATGGTCTTTCTTCTCCCTCCTTTGTCAGTGTCTCTGCTTGATCTTTGGCTTGGTCACCTGATACATTTTTCGATGGGATATCTTCTTTATGATTCAACACCTCAGTCTTCTCCAAATTTCCTTGGATTTCTGTTCCATTGGAGCTTACTGCTTTTGAACTTCGGGTCTCTATTTGCTGTGAAGCTATAGACGTCGGGGTTCCTCCTTGTAAAAGTTTAGGGAGGCTACTTCTCTGGTTCCCCTGGAAGTCATAAAAATCAATCATTTTATCGGGTGACAGAGCTCGAACTCAACTCAAGACCTCTAGATTGGATCTCGCTCCATGGAAAATCTCTTCTTGAGGGGAATCTTCATGTTCATACCTTTTCAAATTGCAGCTGTCCATGTGATTACCCAAGGCCTTCTATGGGTCGTGATTTTTGAATTCAATGCTGAATAACTTTATTTATTGCAAGGCAACGACCTCTACTTTAGAGTGACCGAAATCCAGTAGGGAAAATGTACCAATCTACAGGGGAAAAGAGGGCCATACCTTTTTCTGTACTGTTTTGAGCTCCTTGATAATCCCACCGAGCACAGTTTATTGTGCGAACTCCCGGCACACTAGTCGGTCTGGTAAAAATTGCGACAGAGCATATGGAGGAACTAAACAACCAAAAACCCTAATATAGGATAAATGTTCCTCGACGTACTAGTCTGCTATTTTGCCCAAGTTAGTCACAATTTTGTCGGAGATTCTGGGAGGTGGGTAGCCATATATGGTGGTGTGCATTGGAACCACTACCCAGTTGCAGATCTCATAAAATAAGTCTTTAGCCTTTTCTTTCCAAATATTTGAATGATAAATATGTATGGGTTTGACACTATTTGGATTCCAACTCCAGTCCATCAGTGGAAAAGGCGTCATGAAATAGACAGTGTCCATAATACAAGCCGAAATGAAAAATTGGGCCGGTTTCCCCTTGGCTCTTAGTGACTGATATCTTGCAATCTCTTGAACTAAACAATCCGACAATATCTTTGCCTAGTCAGAGTACCCTTATGCTACTGTGTGTATAATAGGTACCCACGGTAAAAATAAATGAGTTGTGTTTTCCTTCCCTGTTATAGGATAAATCCGTGAGTGTGGACACAAACCGATCTCCCTAGATCCACCTGGTATCTAGAACAAAACAGGACATAATAATACACTTTCCCTAGATCTAGCCTATTGAATGAACTGAGAGATAAGGGCTATGGACATACCTTATGAATGATTTCCTTAGATCTCTGTTGTTCCAAGCTTCGCTTCAATGCTCTCGTCCCATCCAGATCACAACAAAACAAACCAATCGAAGTAAACACAAGTTAAGATATTCAATGACTAGTCTATACATATGATCAAGGAATTATGTAATAAAGTGATATCATCTTTATGGGAAAGGGACATATTACTGTATTGAATTAATTGAAAGTGAAACTTACAACCTGAGCCTTGATGTCATAGGTCTCCTTTCGATGGCTTCTAGCTCTGACACACACACTTGGTCATGCATGAAGAAAATCAACCACATGTAATGACCTTGATATTGTCTCTTGCTGCTATAGCATCGGTCCTCCATACAGTCTTGCACTAATTCTCTAATCAAACTCTTGCTAACTTGCTGCTAACTGAACTTCTAACCCTTTCCATGAGCTACCTCTTCAATATATAGGATGAGATAGATTAGTTACCTGGATAGGGAATGATCCCAAGATATCTGGAATGATAGTACTTGACTAACCACTCGAAAGCCAACTCACCCTTCTAGAAGATTCCCTTCTAGAAGTTTCGAGATCTTTATCTTTTTCCCTTTTAAGATCATGTCCACACCCTAACCATGAGTACAGTGCGGGAAGTTCGCACCCCAGCGGAAGGTAGCCTGCGGGAATCAGGCATTCTTGCAGGAGAAGATATATGTAGCCTACGGACATGTTTAAAAATGTGATTTGTGGAAGATGACAACTGCAACTTTTCTCAGGAAAGTATTTTTGGTAAAGAGCTTGATTTTCCATCATCATGACCTCATCATGACATCATCGCAATGACCAAATTTGTGGATAACAGAATGCCCCCCAAAGTCTAAGAGTGGAACCAGTGACAGTCGATAGACTTTGTAAGCTACATGTGTGTGTCAAGAACCAAAAGCACATCTAATCAGAGACCTGCAAACATCCAAGCATCAACAAAATATCATGTATATCAGTTCCGAGGTAGGCATTCCCATGCTCAGATCATAGACTGATGACATCATAAACCAAGGTCATGGCCACCAATCATACACTGTGGATCCATGCCGTCACTATATAGCACAACCACCTGAATACACTGTGGATCTGTGCGACAAATTTTCAGTCAAGATGACATAGACACAAAACATACACAGTGGATCTATGTGTCACAAATCATGCATACTCCATCACAACCTGGATCACAAAGACAATATCCAGGGTCTTCAATCTCGTACCCCAAAGTAAGAATCTGACCATGTGATTACATGTATCGAAGTTGAACATGGTAGAAACCACTTGATTACCGGTCATTGATGTATACCATTAACAAGTGCAAGGGAAATCACCATTAATGTCAATGACTCCCAAGGTACTATAGTACAATCCATCGACTGTGAATAAATGAGTTGATGTCGAACACTCGACGGAATCTCTCGATCAGGGGTCAATGATGTAAACCCACTGTCGAAAGCGAGAAACTTGCCATTGAGGCATGCAAGCTTCAAGGGACTAAATAATTTCTATGTCTTGAATCCGGATAATGTGCTGAAGTCGACAGAACAAGACTCGTCACAGGAGGGCCTTGATGTATCCCCCATCAGTGACAGGAAATGAGTAACAGAGTTTGAAAATGAAACAGAGCATGTGACAATTGGACTTTGGACACAGGGAAGGCCGACACAGAATGAAATTATAACTGCAGATGGCTGACTCAAAAGAGGTTTGGACTGCTCTTGAACATATGGATGACACGACCAATGATTTGGCAGCATTGACTCAAATATGACACATGGAAAGACCTTGTTATTGAATCGAATGAGAGACAAATGGATTTCCCAAACCGACTTCAAATGATGAATAGGGGGTGTCATGTTCAAGAGCAACACTTACTGCCAATTAACACAAAGATGAAACATATCCCTTTCCCAAATTTCCCCCCACCATTTCTGGCAAGTACCTCTTTATTTTTACGCAATCTTGAAGAGGATCACACATGCTTGTTGATATAAGCTCATCCTTCGGATGAGTCCCTCGGAGTATTTTTAACGAACCCTAAGAAGGAGTGGTTTGGTCCCATCACGGGTTAGTCAATGTTTGTTTAACGAGTCCAGAGATAGAAAACTCGAAGGTTTTTCAGGATTATAGAGTTTGGAAAAACACTCAAAAGAGAACTCTCTCAGTTCCTTTTTCATACAATAGTCCAACGAGACTGAAAAAGGGTTAAACTATCACTCGAAGGACGCGTAATTTCAAATACTTTAACGAGTTTGAAAAGAGCAAGATCACTCGGCAATCTTTTCATATTTAGGGAGTCGTGAAAAGAGCTTAAAGTTAACTCCAAGGGGGGTTCCTTTTTCGTGTAACCACATCGAGCCCGGAAAAGAGATAAAACAACGCTCGATCACGTTCTAGGTTTTTCGCAAGTGCAAGAACGGATAAAAGGCACTTGAGGTTTTAGATCAAAACCATAGGAAACACATCATATTGAAAAAGTTTTTTGTCCATAATCATCTGCATTGGGTACCTGCAAGCCATTTTACTCACTTTCGTATTAGAAATTAGGGTAAAATAGTGAATAAACATGGAAAAACCCACTTTTATTATGGTAAAAAGTAAATAAAACAAATTTACCATTCATTTTTACCATATTGTTTTACCCATTTACCATTTTAGTGCAAAAAACCTCCATTTTACCTCCGATCTTCATTGTCAATTTTTGGGAGCTTCGGGGCATCATTCCATGAACCGTCTGGATCATATTGGTAAGTTCCCAATTCTCTAGCTTTTCATGGTTTACTTTCATGATTGTAGTGGCTAAATTTCAAATTTTGAGTTAGTTTTTGAAACCCTATGCGTGAATGAGGATTCCCACAGGCTGCCCATACGGAGCCCGCGAGAAGTTCTCATTCCTGCAGGTGGGCTTGAGCTACAGTGCGAGAAGTTTGCACTGTAGGATATAAGCCACCTGCGAACAGCGCAGAGGCCCAACAAATTTATAATATTTAGCCAATAAAAACAATTTTTCTCATGTTTTAGACCATTAACTATCTTCACATGGTTGCCATGTAGGTTAATAACCAACACAATGGTGCTCGAATGGAGAGGAAGGGAACACGAGGATGATAATACAATCGCTGAAAATCACCCTCAAACCATTGCCGCTTTAAGAGATTGCGGTCTCCTAAAGTATTTATGCATATCGGGCATGAGAGCCTAGGTTCGATTGTTGGAACATTTAGTCCGGATGTGGGATCCAGATCAGCAGGTCTTTAATGTCGGTGCTCACACATTGACGATTGATATTGAGGATATCTATTTCCTAACTGGGTTGTCAAGACGAGGTTCTTATGTCAGTTTGACTGGTAGCCGCAGGGGTGGTCTGAAAATGAGTGAGTATTTTCGAGAGTATTGTGTGCCAGAGGCTGAAAGACAAAAAGGAAAAGTGGCCATTTGGGGAGTGACTGATATAACTCTCCGCACTATTCTCTTCTCTATAGCTCGTATGGCAGGAAGTGCTGCCCCGCATATGGCTCTACAGAGCTATTTTCAGTATGCCCTCGAGTGTGTCGAGCCCCGGGTCTTCAACTGGGTTGACGTAGTGTTACGCAACCTCAAGAAACAACTGACCAAAAGCAGGCGTGGAGATCTAAAGCAGTTTGGTTATGATTCATTGCTAGTGTCCTTCTTCTGTGAGAGGGTCCCAGTGTATAGGATTCAGGCTGATTGGCACTTTCCGGGTCCCAGGGATCCACGGATGTTATGATGGTGCCAACTCATGGCTAGACATGTGACAGGACCGATTGTCAGGTATGACGATCGCTTCTTCGACTGGCTCCAAGGCCAGGTTTTGATGATAGAGGATTATGCATATGCTGGCTTGGAATTTCATGGTGATCCTGACCTTGCCCTTCCTGAAGACGCACAGTGGGGAGATATTGGTAAGAAGTACACCAACTTTTTAACTTTTTAGATGTTTTTGTATTTTCATCATATTAAATGTTTTTGGTTTTATGGTTTTATCCGAAGACTAACACCAAAATTTTATTGATATCACAGATGTTGGGGCATATAGACCTGCTGGTAGTTCTCCTGTTCAGCGTCGAGGAGAGGCAGCAGTTCCAGTCCCCCAGTATGCCGAGGACTATCTTACAGTGGAGCAAAACTTAGAGGGTCTGATGGTCGATGTTCCAGAGATGCCTATGGAGGAGATCCCACGACGCGATCAACGTCACACCGTGGGAGTCTCTGCCTCTATGGGTCGTTTGCTCCATAGAGTAGCTAGGACCTTAGCGTGCTATCGTGAACATCATTAGTGATGTCGCTTTGTAGAAGCCAAGAGCTTCAATTTTTGATATTTTGGTCTTCAGACACATTTTGTAAAAATAAACTTTGATCGTTATATATACATGAGTTCTACCGGCTTACTTTACAATTGTGTACAATTTAATGTGTTTGATTTTATAAGTGATTTAAATGCCTGTCTAATACATAATTAGCTAAAGCATCCGTTAATATATTAAGACTTCTCGGAATGTGTTGATATTCTATGTAATCAAAATGTCTTTCCAAGAGGCGAATCCGCAAATATATCCTTAATAAAGTAGGACTTCGAATAGAATATACATTACTGAGCTGTAGTACTACCAACTGCGAGTCA
>ML776952.1:333175-345435 GCA_009831015.1 Picea engelmannii | reverse complement strand
GGCCACCAATCATACACTGTGGATCCATGCCGTCACTATATAGCACAACCACCTGAATACACTATGGATCTGTGCGACAAATTTTCAGTCAAGACGACATAGCCACGAAACATACACAGTGGATCTATGTGTCGCAAATCATGCATACTCCATCGCAACCTGGATCACAAATACAATATCCAGGGTCTTTAATCTCGTACCTTAAAGTATGAATCTGACCATGTGATTACATGTGTCGAAGTCGAACATGGTAGAAACCACTTGATTACCGGTCATTGATGGATACCATTAACAAGTGCGAGGGAAATCACCATTAATGTCAATGACTCCCAAGGTACTATAGTACAATCCATCGACTTTGAATAAATGAGTTGATGTCGAACACTCGACGAAATCTCTCGATCAGGGGTCAATGATGTAAACCCACTGTCGAAAGAGAGAAACTTGCCATTGAGGCATGCAAGCTTCAAGGTACTAAATAATTTCGAAGTCTTGATTCCGGATAATGTGCTGAAGTCGACAGAACAAGACTCGTCACAGGAGGGCCTTGATGTATCCCCCATTAGTGACACGAAATGAGTAACAGAGTTTGAAAATGAAACAGAGCATGTGACAATTGGACTTTGGACACAGGGAAGGCCGACACGAAATGAAATTATACCTTACAGCTCAGTAAAACGCATAATGAAATTCAAATTCCAATCCCTTTTCCTTTAATCACATCAATCATCCAATACCTTCACTGACAGAGTATTTACTTTCTTTAATGGATCAGATTCAAGTGGTGGCTCAAGATCTTATTTATAATGATAGCCATAAATGCATTATTAATGGATTTATTTTTGGTGGTTCATGCTTGGGAAAAGCACATACAAAATTTGAATCTATTTGAGGCATCATTAAGCGATGGATTAATTAAGAGACAATCTTTGTTAAAGCATCGGTTAATCATATTTATTATTAAGTAAATTTCGACATTCGGCTCTCGGGAGATCTTATAACAACCTTTAAGCTATAACTTATGAAATGCAGAATCGCGATGTGATTAATTAAGTTTAATTTTTTTTAAGCCTTTTAATTAATCATAATTAACCTCAAAGATTTCGGGGTTTCGGGTCTCGAGGTATTGATAGTTTCTATATTTTAGGATCCCCGAAATGCAAAATCGTGATAAGATTTATTAATCGTTAATTGTTCTTAACCCTAAAATAACTTGGTTTAACTGGAGATAGTTTCGCAACTTCGTATATCGGGACTTTGGAGTTCTTATATGCTGGACTGTTAGTATCATGAGACCCCGAAACCCAACATTTCAAAGGTATCCTTTAGTGATTTGACCTTTTAACGAGTGGGTGGCTCCATAACTTTTAAGGATTTCAGATTGTTGGATTGAACAAAAGACTTTATCAATGGTGATATTCAAGTGTGTGTTTGTCCTTATTTAAAAAAGAATGAAACTTATCTAAGTCTAAATTTTAGAAAAATATATATGTTCCAATACACATAATGTTGACAATGATTATTCCAGGTATTTGTTTACATTAATTTTTCGAATTTAAATTTTTCATTTTTCTCTTTTTTTGCATAACATATTTATTTACTTATTTATGTATATATACATACCATGGTAGTAATTTTGTGTAATTTCAAACAATTAGGTAAGTACCAAGTTAAATATATGAATGTGTATATCGAGCCTCTTAGCAACGAGCTACTAAATTTATGGGAGGGCATCATTATGTATGACATATGTAAACCAATTGGGCAGAAGAGATTTCAATGCCGTGGAATACTTTTATGGACAATTCATGATGCCCCAGGACTAACACATTTTTGTGGTATGTAACTTTCCATATTGCACGCTTGAATAGTATATAATTAATTGATTATATCATGCATGTTGTTTAAATAATCATTTTGTATATATATTAATAATTCATATTAATCCATCTGTTGCAGGTTTTCAAACAAAAGGTAAATTTGCATGTCCAGTTTGTGGTCCTAAGATGAATCTCGTCGGTCAATTTTTTTTGGAAAGGAGGTGTTTGATGAGTATAGAAACTTCCTCTCTAAGAACCATAAGTATTGTACTACTGGAAAATATCTTTTCAATGGGAAATAAGAGATTGGACTAAAACCACAAAGAATTACACCTCACCTATGGAAGTTGGCATATGAGAGAATTAATCCTTGAGGTACGCATTTTGTTTATGTATCGTAAATGGAATAATGTTTTGAAATTTTATTTTAATTATTCATTTTATTTTACCGCATTTGATAAATGGTTTTCTAATTTTGTTTATGCTTCATCAATGTCGTCGTCGTGAAGATAGTAATAATGGGTTTCCATGAGGAATTACATGTTATCCCACTCAATTCATGAGGTTTCCCTACTATAAGGACCTAAAAATAGTTCATTTATTTGATACAATGCATATCGGGAAGAATGTGACAGAAACATTATGGCAAATCATAGATGGCAGGAGGGATAAAGAAAAAAATGTCAAAATTTGTAATGACATTCAGGAAGCCAATCATGCAATGCAAAGTGTGATTCGGTCAAATAATGATGGAGAAAAAAAAAACTGCCATGGTTATTAATAGAGAAACAAATCAATGGTGTAAAAGAGGTCATTCAAAAAATTAAATTTCCCATAGGTTTTTGTTCAAACATAAAGAATATCTTAATGAAGAAAGGTGAATTTGGTGGGGTAAAAACTGATGCAGGAGCATCACCAAGATCAAGCGAGCCAGCATGAAAGCGGAAGACAGTTGGACAAGCCAACAAAAATTTTGAAATTACTTCGGATTTGATGCACGAACATTAATGTGGAAATTTAATGAAGCGCACTTGTATGTTGTAAATGGACCTTGAGCGGATTGCTCTCGTCGTTAGTAGGTAGAGGCATTTAAGATAGTTAATGTAAAGTAGATAGAATTTAATTCTAGACTAGACAGTTGTAGAGCGCAAGAGGGAAATGGGATATAGACACCCTCATTGTGTATTGTAACATTATTGAGAAGAAGCAGCGTTGTTGAAAAAAGAGCAAGAGCAAGCAGAGAGCTGTGTAAGAACACCCATGTACAGATATTTGAATGAATAGAAAGAGTTGATTCAAATTCATGGTTTTGTGTCTGTTCTCTGTGTATTGATGTTGATATGATCATAAATGTTTGCTTCCTATTATACATTTGCTTTTATATGCTGTGTATAAAATTTCATGTTTGAATTAAAGTATGAGAGGAAGAAGGAATGAGTTTCAATTGTTTCTCTATTTGAACCAGAGAATTCCTGCAAGGAGTGCAGTTGAAGTGTCTGCAAGGAGTGTGTCGACAAAGGGTTCAGATAGAGATAGCTTTTGTTCTCATTCATCCCAAAGGGGTAGTTGGGCACAGGAGCCGTGCAGGGAGTGCGCAGCCCGGGTAAAAGTCTTAGGGTTGCGAACCTGAGTGAAGTATCGAAGGACTAATGCTGCAAGTGTGCACAGAGTCGAGGGACTTCAACACTTAGACGTGGTTGAAGTTTTTCCACAAGGAGTGCGTGCAAGAGTTTTATGAAGGAATTGAAGGTCGTGAGAAAATCTCAGGAAGGGTAAGGCCTTCTAATCCATTAAAGAGAAGCATAGGGGACTTGTGCCGTGAAGTTTTTAAACAAGCATCGCAAGTCGTGCGTAGGTGGACAAGTTCCACGGAGGAACACTTAGTCATTTTGCAGACCTCATCAGGAGAAACGGACGGTCGGAATTCTCCGAGGAGAATTCACGAATCTCCATGAGCCATTAGATCTTGGAGAGGTGAAGGGGAGATACAACGACATATTCCAAAAAGGTTCAAAGCTCAGGAGGGGCAGAGCCATTGATCAGGGCCACGAGGACCATTGGATCTACATGTATATCGTGTATCGAGGTTTCATGGATCGAAACTCCAAAACATTGCAACAGGAATCGCGAAATCATGATACGCGATATCCCGACAGTCAAAAGATAGTGTGGGGTCACGTCGGAGTCGGTGGGTGGATAGGTGGCACGTCTTATTGGGATCTCGCAGTGAGAAGTCCCAAAATATTGACATTAGGATTCGCGATCCCGCGAAGTCTAAAATCCCGACGAGGTGACAGGGTGTGGAAAATTCAACTCGCGCGTGTGTCGGGTAATCGACATATCGGGACTCGGGAGTCGGAGTATTGAGTTGCTCGATATCGCGAGTGGCGAAATCACGATAAGAAAAGTTCCGACAGGGTAAAGGAAAGGGCCAGCGTTGACTTATATCAGGTTTCGGGGATTTGTGGAACCAATGCTCGACCATTGACCTCGCGATACCGCGAAGCCCGGTCCTCCAAGTGCAGAAAGGGGATTGTGCGAAGAGTTCTGTGGGTGCATATTTCCCGATAAGGAAATAGAAGAGCTATTTAAGATTTCTTCGGGCCGTGAGAAAGAGAAGATTCTATGAGCTGACGTGGACTTTCAACCTGCGGGTTGAGGCGTTGGCATCAAGTGGTATCAGAGCACAGAAATATTCTTTTCTTTCTGTAGTAGAGAAGGATAAGAATTCACCATTCCACCGAGAAGAGATAGGAAGTTACCCGATCCAGTGGATAGGTAAATGCCGCGAAGAAGAGGCAGGAAGGTAACCAATCCAGTCATAGAGAGACAGATGCATGATCTACGAGCTAGACTCGAAGACATGGAAACAACACAAAGACGCATAGCCAGTGCAGGTGATCTGAGTGATTCCAAAAGCGAAGTTGAGGATGAACGTGAAGAGGAAGTTGCAGTTGAAGATGCATCAAATGAGCGTTTGATTAGAGCCATTGCAAGGATGGGTGCAAGAACAAAGATTGCCATTCCAGTTGACGAGGGAAACTTGGATGCATAGGAGCTTCTAGATTGGATTAGAGCTCTAGATACATACTTCGACTATGAGGATGTCAAAGAGGACAAGAAGGTCAAGCATGCTGTCACACGCTTAAAAGGACATGCAACATTGTGGTGGGATGAGCTACAAGCTAACAAACGCTGCAAGGGAAACCAAAAGATTAAGAGCTGGGACAAGATGATCGCGAAGATGAAGGTGAAATTCATCCCAAGGGTCTATCAAATTACTCTGTTCAGGAGAATGCAGAACCTGAGACAGAAGCAGATGACAATGAAAGAATACACCGAGGAATTCTATAAACTGAACATCAGGGCAGGTCATCGGGAGAGCGATGATGAAAAAGTTTCCAGATATATGAATGGCTTGAGATATGATATCCAGGATGAGATGAGCATGATAACCATCTAAATGGTGGAATATGCTTATCAGATGGCTCTGAAAGTAGAAGAGAAGCTGAGCCAAAAACAGAGTCAGAGGGGCCGAGGCAGAAGTTAGCCTAGAGGCAAGTCAGTTTCCCAGGAAAGATATCAGAAGCCCAAGGAGAACTTTAAGAAACCTTAGACTCGAACAGAGAGAGTGGCGACCTCACAGAGGGGGCCATATGTTGAGCAGAGAGGACAACATAATGAGCAGAGAGGAGATTATGATGATAACAATACTTTTCCTTGTACTAGAGGTAGAGGAAGAGGAAGAGGTGGAGTAATCACATGCTTCACATGCGGGAAGAATGGGCACAAGTCTTATGAGTGTCCAGAGAAAAATAAGGAGATTGGAGAAGCTCACATCGCCGAAGCACAGAGGCGGGATGTTGAGGCAGAAGACGCTGAAGGCAGAAGATCGCTCATGATGCAAAAAGTCCTTTTGACACCCGAGAAGGAGGTGGAAAGCTCAGTCCAAAGGACCAAACTTTTCAGGACTGCTTGCAAGACCAAGGACAGGGTATGCAAGGTCATTGTAGACAGTGGTAGCATGGATAAACTTGTATCTACAGAGATGGTAGAGAAGCTGGAGCTGGAGACGACTGATCATCCAAACCCATACAGAGTTTCATGGCTACAGAAAGGACACCAGGTAACTGTTACTAAACAATGATTGGTTGAATTCAAGATAGGTGGATATAATGATAAAATCTTGTGTGATGTCATTCCTATGGATGTTTGTCATCTATTGCTGGGTAGACCATGGCAATATGACAGGAATGTGATTCATGATGGGCGAATGAAAACATACACCCTGGAAAAGAATGGGAGGACAGACATGTTGCTTCCAATTAAGGATAAGGAGGTGAAGCCGGAAGTAAGAAACACAGTACTTCTCATGAGTGGGAAGGAACTTATTACAGAGGTTAAGAAGAAGGAGGATACATAGTTCATTGTGTTCAGAAAACCAAAGATTGTTCTGACTAGCACAAGAGTGGATGAATTACCAGAAGAAGTTTAGGAACTGCTGGAAGAGTTCACTGACATCATAGTGGACGAATTACCTCATTCGTTGCCACCAATCAGGAGTGTGAGCCATCATATTGACCTCATATCAGGGGCCAGTTTTCCAAACAAATCCGTGTAAAAATTGATGCCGCAAGAGAATGAAGAGGTCAAGAGACACACCCAGGATTTGTTGGACAAAGGTTTGGTCAGGGAAAGATTGAGTCTGTGTGCTGTTCCAACAGTACTTAGTCCGAAGAAAGATGGAGGCTGGAGGATGTGTACTGACTCGAGGGTGATAAATAAGATAACCATCAGGTACAGGTTTCCATTGTCGAGGATGGATGATCTGATGGATTGCTTGAGCGGAGAAAAATATTTTTCAAAAATTGATTTGAAAAGAGGATATCACCAGATTCGCATGAGAGAAGGAGATGAATGGAAGACAGCATTCAAAACCAATGAAGGGTTGTACGAATGGCTTGTTATGCCGTTTGGTTTAACAAATGCGCCGAGTACCTTCATGAGGTTGATGAATGAAGTCCTGAGGGAGTTCATCGGGAAATTTTTCATTGTGTATTTGGATGACATACTGATTTACAGTAAATCAGTGGTAGAACATCTGAAGCATTTGGCTACAGTGATGCACAAGTTGCAACAGGAGAAGCTATTGATAAATATGAAGAAATCCTCATTTATGAAGACAGAGCTTATTTACTTGGGATTTGTTATTTTGGAAAATGAGTTGAGGATGGATCCAGATAAGGTGGAGGTAATCAAGAATTGGCCATCACCAAGGAATGTATTCGAGGTGAGAAGTTTTCACGGATTGGCTAGTTTCTACTGGAATTTCATCATGAATTTTAGTGGAATTAGCGCAGAAATGATGGACATAGTGAAGAAAGGATATAAATCTTTTCACTGGATAGCAGAGGCTGAGAAAAGTTTTAATATGTTGAAGAGGAAAATTACGGAACAACCAGTTTTGGTGTTGCCGGATTTCCAGAAGACATTTCAGGTGAAATGCGATGCAAGAGGATTTGCGATCGAGGCAGTCTTGAGTCAAGAAGACAAACCAATAGCATATTTCAGTGAAAAGTTGAATGAAGCGAAATTGAAGTACTCCACTTATGATAAGGAGTTCTATGCTATCATACAGGCATTGAAAAAATGGAGGCATTACTTGATCCCGAAAGAATTTGTATTGTACAGTGACAATCATGCACTGCAGTTTGTGACTCGACAAGAAAAGTTGAATAAGAAACATGCCAAATGGGTTGAGTATATGCAGAATTTCACTTTTGTGATTAAGCATATTTTTGGCACTGCTAACAAAGTTGTTGATTCTTTGAGCAGGAAGTGTTTGTTGTTGCAGGAGTTCCGAGTCAAAACATTGGGTTTTGATGATCTCAGGAACATGTATGCAGTTGATCTAGATTTTGGAGAGGCGTATGAAGCAGCTGAGAATCCAGTTCTTAGAGATAGAAGCCCATGGATAGAGTATATGATCCAGGAAGGATTACTACTCAGAGGCAATCCACTGTGTATTCCGAAATGCTCCATGAGGGAGAATCTGCTGAAGGAGAAACATAGTGGAGGATTGGCATGACATTTTGGTCACGACAAGATGTTCGAAAAGATGAATGAATTATATTTTTGGCCGGGAATGTGAGCAGATGTCAAGATATTTGTAGACAGATGTAGAATTTTCTATCATTCGAAGGGAAGGAAGCAGAATGCAGGATTCTATCAACCATTACCCATACCAGAGAGGTCGTGGGATGCGATTAGCATGGATTTTGTATTGGGGTTGCCAAGAACACAAAGAGGCTGTGATTCAATCTTTGTGGTAGTGGATAGATTTTCCAAAATGTCACACTTCATTCCATGTCAGAATACTAGTGATGAAACTCACATCGCGAACCTATTTTTCAAAGAGGTCATTTGACTTCATGGTTTGCCGAGAAGCATAGTTTCAGACAGAGATAAAAAATTCATAGGGCATTTTTGGAGGACCTTATGGAAAAAGTTGGGAACTAACTTGTTGTTTAGTTCAGCGTATCATCCTCAGATGGATGGACAAACAGAAGTGGTCAACAGAAGTCTGGGAGACTTGCTGAGAAGCTTGGTGATAGAGCACCACAGCCAGTGGGACAACATATTACCACAGGCATAGTTCGCTTACAATGACTCAGTGAACAGGGGCATAGGGCAGAGTCCAGCATGCAGCCGAGAGGAATTTCTAAACTAAGGGATTCAGAACAGACTGCGACTAGGAGCGCTAGTGCAGAAGAATTCACGGGAGCGATGAAAGAACTTCACAGCCAGGTGAAGGAGCGACTGCTAGAATCAAGCCATGAATAAAAATGTAGGGCCGATCAACACATAAGACAACTTCAGTTTGAGGTTGGAGATCTGGTTCTGGCACATTTGAGAAAGGAAAGTTTCCCGAGAGGAACATACAACAAGCTGAAGATGAAGAAAATCGGGCCATGTGGGGTCTTGAAGAAATTTGGGGCGAATGCATATGAGATTGAATTACCCGATGGGATCAGAATATATCTGATATTCAATATCTCGGATTTGTACCCATATAGAGCTGGGGAAGTAGGAGCAGAAAATGAGCAGCCAATGATTCAGTGGCGAAAGCAGATGCCAGTTGCAGAAAAGTTGCAGATGGAGTGCGTACTGGACAAGCGAATTGGCAAGAGGACCAGGCGAAAGCAATACTTTGAGTATCTGGTCAAATGGAAGAACCATCCAGTTGAAGATTCCAGCTGGGAGACTGAAGCAGAAATACAGAAGCATGGACAGACCGTGCAGGAGCTCATGGACAGGAGCCCATGAAAATTTTCAAGCGAGGGAGTATGATGCAGGAGCATCCCCAAGATCAAGCGAGCCAGCGCGGAAGCGGAAGACAGCTGGACAAGCCAACACAAATTTTGAAATTACTTCGGATTTGATGTGCGAACATTAATGTGGAAATTTAATGAAGCGCACTTGTATGTTGTAAATGGACCTTGAGCGGATTGCTCTCGTCCTTAGTAGGTAGAGGCATTTAATATAGTTAATGTAAAGTAGATAGAATTTAATTCTAGACTAGACAGTTGTAGAGCGCAAGAGGGAAACGAGATATAGACACCCTCATTGTGTATTGTAACATTGTTGAGAAGAAGCAGCGTTGTTGAAAAAAGAGCAAGAGCAAGCAGAGAGCTGTGTAAGAACACCCATGTACAGATATTTGAATGAATAGAAAGAGTTGATTCAAATTCATGGTTTTGTGTCTGTTCTCTGTGTATTGATGTTGATATGCTCATGAATGTTTTCTTCCTGTTATACATTTTCTTTTATATGCTGTGTATATGATTTCATGTTTGAATTGAAGTCTGAGAGGAAGAAGGAATGAGTTTCAATTGTTTCTCTATTTGAACCAGAGAATTCCTACAAGGAGTGCAGTTGAAGTGTCCGCAAGGAGTGCGTCGACAGAGGGTTCAGATAGAGATAGATTTTGTTCTCATTCATCCCAAAGGGGCAGTTGGGCACAGGAGCCGTGCAAGGAGTGCGCAGGTCAGGTAAAAGTCTTAGGGTTGTGAACCTGAGTGAAGTATCGAAGGACTGCTACTGCAGGTGTGCGCAGAGTTGAGGGACTTCAACACTTAGACGTGGTTGAAGGTTTGCTGCAAGGAGTGTGTGCAAGAGTTTTCTGAAGGACTTGAAGGTCGAGAAAATCTCAGGAAGGGTAAGGACTTCTAATCCATTAAAGAGAAGCATAGGGGGCTTGTGCCATGAAGTGTTTAAACAAGTGTCGCAAGTCGTGCGCAGGTGGACGAGTTCCACAGAGGAACACTTAGTCATTTCGCAGACCTCATCAGGAGAAACGGATGGTCAGAATTCTCCGAGGAGAATTCATGAATCTCCTTGAGCCATTAGATCTTGGAGAGGTGTAGGGGAGATACAATGACATATTCCCAAAAGGTTCAAAGCTCAAAAGGGGTAGAGTTGTTGATCAGGGCCACGAGGACCGTTGGATCTACACGTATATCGTGTATCAGGGTTTCGTGGATCGAAACTCCAAAACATTGCAACGGGAATTGCAAAATCACTATATGTGATATCCCGATAGTCAAAAGATAGTGTGGGGTCACATCGGAGTCGGTGGGTGGACAGGTGGCACGTCTTATCGGGATCTCGCAGCGAGAAGTCCCGAAATATTGACATTAGGATTTGCGATCCCGTGAAGTCCAAAATCCCGACGAGGTGACAGGGTGTGGAAAAGTCAACTCGCGCGTGTGTCGGGTAATCGACATATCGGGACTTGGGAGTCGGAGTACCGAGTTGCTCGATATCGCGAGTGTCGAAATCGTGATAAGAAAAGTTCCGACAGGGTAAAGGAAAAGGTCAACATTGACTTATATCGAGTTTTGGGGATTTGTGGAACCAATGCTTGACCATTGACCTCGCGATACTGCGAAGCCCGATCCTCCGAGTGTAGAAAGGGGATCGCGTGAAGAGTTCTGTGGGTGCAGATTTCCCGATAGGGAAATAGAAGAGCTATTTAAGAGTTCTTCGGGCCATGAGAAAGAGAATATACTGTGAGCTAACGTGGACTTTCAACCTGCGGGTTGAGGCGTTGGCATCAAAAAAATATGATTGGCATACCTTCATTAAGGTAATGAATCATTTTAGTATTTATATTTATATATTGGTCGTATACATTTTTTGAGATTTTTTTTATTTTTTTGTCTAGTTTTGAACAAGTAACGATTCGATTTTATTGTTACAGTATGTTCTACCTCTATCTCTCCCAAACAAATTTGACAACAACGTCAAACAAGTTATATATGATCTTGGAAAATACACGAGGTAAGTAGCTGCAATATATATGAAAAAAAAAAAATCAATTTTTTGTTGTACTTGATGAAATGTGTTTTAATTGTAATGTAATATGTATTTATATGTTTTGTTGAAACATGCTATTTTCTTGCGTCATGATCTATAGATGGTTGTTATTGAAGGAAATCCATGAAGATGATATAAAGTATTGGAAGAGAGAAATTCATCATCTAATGTGTGAAATGCAGAAACATATACCTCCATCATTTTTCAATGCACAAGAACACTACCTCATACACCAAGTTGAGGAGATTGAAATGTGTGGACCTGTACAGACAAGGTCAATGTGGATGGTGGAGAGGCAACTGAAATCATTGAAGGCTTTGGTTAGACAAAGAGCACGTCCTAAGGGTTCTATGGTGGAGGGATATATGGTATATGAATCCATGATGTATATTAGTCAATCTCTTCCTAAATTAGAAGCACAAGCTATGCATGCAGTGGATTTCATTTGGGATGTGAACTCCATCAAATTTTTTGAAAGGGAGCAACTATTGGGGAAAGGTATAATGAAGAAAGTGAGAGGTAATTAAATTGTGGATATTTTTAATAAATACAAATTTCTCATTTTTTTGTGTATATGATCATACTCATTTAATATTTATTCTTTCATCATTTATTAATATTTACCATGGTTATAACTAACATTTAATATTGGTGAATTGTGATTTTTTGATCGGTCAGTTGCTTAAGATTGGGATGCACTACATTTACACATTGAAAACAATCTTGACTGGATGAAGGTATGGATTGATAGATGTAAAGAACTTCATGGTGGTAGGTTATTGTTGGAAGATTAGTTGTTGTCATTGATGTCAACCCTAGTCATGGGTTTTGGACCACAAGATTGATGAAGGTATTTGGACATGAAGGAAAATGCACATGAAGATAAAACACCCATGGATGGATAATATACATCATGTTGTTTCCGGTGGTATGTGTCACGTCACGTGGATCCTCATGGTTGAGGAGAAATGAATTTTTGAAGATGACAAAGTGAATTGTACATGTAGGCCCTGAAGACAATTAAAGAAAAGAATTACAAAATAAGAAAGTGTCAGGTCAGCC
>ML776952.1:306111-330210 GCA_009831015.1 Picea engelmannii | reverse complement strand
GAATGTAAAGAAGAAGATGAATGGTACATAGACAATGGATGTTCTTCACACATGACCGGGGATCAAGACAAATTCATCAGCTTGAAGAGAAAGGGTGGCAATGTTGCATTTGGAGATGACTCATCTGCCAAAATACTTGGAGACGGTGTAGTAGGGCTTGGAAGAAAAAATGTAAAATCAAAGAATGTTCTATTGGTTGAAGACTTGAATCATAATCTACTCAGTGTTAGCAAAATGTGTGATCAAGGATACACTCTTACGTTTGATTCCCAAAAATGTAAAATTAAAGAAAAAAACTCAGGAAGATTGGTTGCAACTGCAACAAGAAGACCAAACAACATATATATCCTAGACATGAAGAAGAGAGAGAAGACAGAAGCCACACAAAAGGATTCTAAGGAAGAAAATGTCCCAAAGACCAAAAATAAGGATGAAGTATTATTGAGCGCCACATGTTCAGGGGGACCAACCCCAAAGAAGAGAGTTACATTTTTCCATTAAACTAAGGGGGAGCAGCCCTAACCTTTTCCATTGATGTCAAAGGGGGAGAGAAATTGGGATCATGATTATAGGGGGAGCATGAGTGTTCCCATCAATGACAAAGGGGGAGATTGTTGGAAGATTGGTTGTTGTCATTGATGTCAACCCTAGTCATGGGTTTTGGACCACAAGATTGATGAAGGTATTTGGACATGAAGGAAAATGCACATGCAGATAAAACACACATGGATGGATACTATACATCATGTTGTTTCTGATGGTATGTGACACATCACACGGATCCTCATGGTTGAGGAGAAATGAATTTTTGAAGATGACAAAGTGAATTGTACATATAGGCCCTAAAGATAATTAAAGAAAAGAATTACAAAATAAGAAAGTGTCAGGTCGGCCCTAATGTTAAAAGGAAGTGACATAAATGGTATAAATAAACATCATTATACAGTCATTTGATACAAGTGGAATTTCATAGGGAATAAGAAGTAAAATAAGGCTGGATTTCAAAGGAGGATGAAGTCTTTTGGTGATGTGTTCTAAGGTATGTTATTTTCAGGTCATCTTACCATTTTTTATATAAATTTTTTTCTAGAACGATTCAAATGGTGAAATCGATATGGTATTGAGAATACATATCAAGGTACCTCTGGTAAAAATTTTATCTCTTGATTTTATACAATTATGGAGATACACTTTGTGGAAGATAGGTTTTGTGACCAGTCCTGAAGCTAGTCAATAAACAGGTGTTACGGGTAAAACAATCATAACTTCTTCATACATAATCCAAATGAAGTGGGACCACTTCCATTGGAAAGAGTACGGACCATGTTAAATATTGAGCGCGGAGCATGTTGTAGAAGTTGGGTCTTCTGAACAGACCAGAATTGAATAAAGTCTACCATTCTTTCTATAACCTCTTTTTGGGGAGGATTCAAGGAGTGAAAATTGGAGGAGTTGTAGAGAATAAATTGAGTAATATTATCTATAGGATCAGATTACTCCAATAATTTAATAATTTCAGAAATTGAAGAAGTCTCAGGAATTATTATCAAGTTCTATGTGATGATTGGTTGATGGTGATGATTTAATGTAAAATTTTATTATCTCTCATATATTCTTGGGTGGAAGGAAGGGACAAGGATGTAGAGTTAAACTCTCTCTTTATATTGGAGGATTGTATCTCCCTCTTGGAGGTTTATCCCTCCCTCTACATTTGGAAGTCATTACTTCCCTTGAACAATAAACTATTGATTATTTCTCATATATTGTGCATGGTGTATTATGGTGTATTGATGTAACTCTTATACTATTGTTCATTGCTCATTGGATATAGTTGAATGGTTTAAGTATAAGTTGAAAAAGGTTTTAAATTTTACTTGATACTGATTCACCCCCCTCTCCGTATCAACAGTTATCATGGAAACAATTGTCTAAATTGGTTAGAGAAGCTTGTCGTAATGGAGATTTCGATGATGCGCAGAGGGAAATAGATTTAGCATATTGTTTGAAAGATGGAAAGGCAAGGAAATTCACCCATTTTATTTAGTTATATTATATTATATTATTTTGACTGTAGGTGTGTTTTTTCATATATATTATACTGTCCAAGTTATATAAATTTGTTTATTATTAATTGACAATGCATCTTTTACATGTCTAGCATATTGCAGTTGAAACACCACAAGGATATGTGGTGAAATGGTCATACATTTCGCATCAAACACTTGGATGAAACCAGAAAAACTTCTGATAGTGGGATAGCTACAGTATTCCAGGTCACTAATGTTTCCTCTAGGAGTGACAGACATCCTCGAGAATCTGAAAATAGATACTATGGGTTTTTGAATGATATAATTGAGTGTGAATTTAATTCTTTCAAATTTGATTTGTTCGATGTAAAATGGTATAGGTTACAAATGTATGAACATGATGAGGAAATAACCATTATTCAACATGCCAATGGATTTTTGATGATTAAAACAACAGTTTTTGAAAAAAAAAATGATCGCTATGTTTTTCCAAGTCAATGTGAACAAGTATTTTACTCAAAGGTTCCAGGTAAGAGGGATTGGTCATTTGTTGTTATATATGATCCAAGAGGAAGGCCAATAAATTATGCTGTAGATGAGGAAGATGATATTGAAGAAGACTATGATGTAGAGCTAGAGCAGGAAAAATATGGGTCAACAAATGAAGAAGACGAAGAAGATGAACCAGGCATAGGAGAAAATGTGCTAGTTCTTGATGATGATATCAATGAAGATATGCTCGAAAATGATATTGATGATGATGATGATATCATCAATCCATTCAACATTGTTTTTAAACCAGATGATGATACTGATATCGAGTTGGATGATCAAGAAGAAGATACAAAAGAAGGATGATACAAATGTTGCATTGGTTGATGAGGTACGTAACTATATTGGGTATTGGGGAATTGTGTGCAATGTGGGGGGGGGGGGGGGGGNGGGGCATATGAGCTTCCACCTTCACGTGGTTGGCCTTCTTTAGTAGAGAATAAATTATTCTCGAAACCAAGATAAGTTCATTCATTCATATTTATACTCAAAGATCACTCACAAACCCACTCTATATATCGTTTCATCTTGTCCTCATTTCATTTTAATTTTCCGATCGATCGAATTTCAAAGGAAACAAATTTTAAAAGACATTGTACTAGAGCTAGAGTACATGATGTGAAACAATGACCTGTGAATGGGGCCAACATTCAATTTTTTTCAAAATGTTTCTGTATGACATCATATATCCTTGAGTCTTGAAACCCTCCCATACCATCAAGGCATGTGTCTAGTCTAACCATGTCAAATTTTGATGCATACAGACACATATTGAAGAAATTTCAATGTTGGCCCCATTCAATAGTGCTCATTATGCGGGGTCTATGCATGACATTTGTGGTGGTTGAATTGGAAGTTCCATAACATTTCAAGAGAGTTCCAACAAAGATTCTACAGATGGAAACAACGACAATTGAAGCTTCTGCAACATCAACTTGACTTGGTAATTCAATAATCAAACCCTCCTTAAGTATTATGCAGGGACATAAAACATCCTTAAGTATAGAAACCCTCCCATACCTTCAAGGAAACTATCTAGTCTAAGAATGTCAAATTTCTATGCATACGGGCAAAGATTGAAAACATTTCAATGTTGGCCCCATTCATTGCTCACTGTGCGGGGTCGGTGGAAGAAATTTGTGATGGGTGTATTTGAAGTTCCATGTCAAATTTAAAGATAGTTCCAACAACGATTCTATAGAAGGGAATGACGAATGATGACAATGAGAGGTGCAACATGATGAACGTTGATGAAAATGTGGATGATCTCAAATATTATGTGGGGACATCATACATCCTTGAGTCTTGAAACCCTCCCATACCGTCAAGGCATGTGTCTAGTATAACCATGTCAAATTTCGATGCATACAGGCACATATTGAAGAAATTTCAATGTTGGCACCATTCATTGGTGCTCACTATGCAGGGTCGATGCATGAAATTTGTGGTGGTTGTATTGAAAGTTCCATGACATTTCAAGAGAGTTCCAACAAAGATTCTACAGATGGAAACAACGACATTTGACAAATATGAGATTCCCCATTATGAAAGTTGTTGCAAACATGGACGATCTCAAAGATTATGTGGTCGGGACATCAGACATCCTTGATTCTTGAAACCCTCCCATACCATCAAGGCATGTGTCTAGTCTAACCATGTCAAATTTCAATGCATACATGCACAGTTTGAAGAAATTTCAACGTTGGCCCCATTCACTACTCACTATGCGGGGTCGGTGGAATAAATTTCACTATGCTCATTCACCTTCAAGGTAGGCCCCATTCACTATGCTCACTATGAGACATCCATTATATTGAACATTGATGCAAACATGGATTATCTCAAATATTATGCGGGGACATCAAACATCCTTAAGTATCGAAACCCTCCCATACCTCCAAGGCAACTATCTAGTCTAACCATGTCAAATTTTGATGCGTATGAGCATAGATTGAAAACATTTCAATGTTGCCCCCATTCACTGCTCACTGTGTGGGGTCAGTGAAAGAAATTTGTGATGGGTGTTTTTGAAGTTCTCATTTGGGGTGTCTGCTCTTTTGGCCTTATCACAATGGATCTACAAGTCACTCTACCCATATGTCAAACTCTTTAGTTGATAAGTATGCTATTATTTTTGACTTTTCAAATAATCCAAATAATAAAAGAACAAATTGGGTGACCCAAAAAAAAAGTGGTGGTGTTCTAAAATCTATATAACTCATATACTGTCCTAGGTAAACTATCACCAAGAACGACCATTTATATATCAATATCCTAAATATGAGGTTGAACAATCACTTGTCATTATTGGATAATTGGTATAACACAACAATGTCGAAAAATACGCACAACTCTTAACAAAGACAACTTAAAAAAATATGTCATACTCATGATGGTACAAAATCATGAAATCATTCCAATGGAACTAATTTTGAATTATTGGACTCTAAAAATTCTTGACCTCACAACTATGCATATTCGATAGATATATTTGGAAAGAAAGGCTTAAATATTGGTTATCCGACGATTAGAAAAAGAGAGATTATGCATATATGTTAAAAACCTATACACATTCCAAGCTAAAATAGATACACATGGACCAAAGATGGGCATTTTTCTTAATTTGAGGCTTAAAAAAATGGTCCATGTGACATTGCTAAAAAATTCTCTAATCGTCCACACTACAAGCTAATGTAGTCCCTTAAGTCATTATATCAACCCAATTAATGTTTCTAATGTCCTTCAACCTCCAATATATCTTCCAACTAACTTTGTAATCAATTGTTATTTAGGAGAAGGCCAAAATAAAGAGTTTTGCAAGAGGTTATTTAGGGGTTTCTAAGCACGAGCAAAGGGAAGCTTTGGAGAAGTATTTTTGCTACAAAACAAGAAGTAACATCCTTGCAAGATATTCATATTGAGAGAGGTCAAATCCTAGTGATTTCAATATAGTATATTCCTTTGGATATTTTCTAGCAGCCATTGCCACATTTGAATAAAATGTATTAAATCTAATTATAATTTTCAAGAACTTATAGTTTGTCTTATCTATAGATTCTCTCAATTATAATTTACAAACATTTGATTTTTCTATGTGTAAATTTTTAAGCCCATACAAACCAGAATCACACTTCAAAACCTATTATCGTTGAGCATTCCAACAACAGTACCAAGCACCTCATATGTTTTGACAAAACTAAAATACTAGCCAAAACTGAACACTATTTGACTAGGATCATTAGAGAAGCTATTGAAATTGAGAAGTTATTTTCTTTTTACATTTTTACTCCCTATTTAACCTTCCTCACCCTCTTTCCTTCATTCAAATTTATTCATTTGTACCCTCTTTTTTTCGTTCTCCTATTGATTCCTCTATGGTTTGTTGGTTGCTTTCCTCACTTGATGCCATTTCCTTATTTCTTTTCTTCCCCTTCTCCTTTTTCCTTTACTTATATTTGTGGACAAAATTATACATTTTTTGATAGTTAACTTTATTAATTTTTACTTTAATTATTCTGCATTGATCCCTTTGAATTAAAATTAGTATTAACCATTTCTAACCTTAATTTTAGTATCATTATTATTGTCTTACTATTATTTTTAGCTCTTAAGATTGTACCTAGAAAGTGTAGAGGTATGCAACATTTATGAATCCATTATCTTTCTAGCACATAATAAAAATCAATCGAAATCAAAACATTGGTAATTATTCATATTGCATTTTAAAACTAATGGCCAAATACAAACTTGATTATCATTCCTTCAACAAAAATACATTCAGTGCTTTCTTAAACTTCATAAAATTTAATCTTGATAAACAAGGTATGCTTAGTGGTTTCTTGAGCATAGTCCATTCTCTAACTTAAATATTGTCATGAATACATCTTTTTATACATCCGTAATTATGTATCTTCAACTGTTATAAGAATGATTAGATTAAAATAACAAAGCTTTAGTGATAATTTCATAAGATGTCATGGAAAAAAAAGATGTCACCTACTAAAATTGAAGGGACCCCTATTGTCTTAGGAATGCTTTAAATAAAACTTGTTAATAAATTAAAATGGTCCTTGTCAATAATCTCCATGAACACACCTTTTGTAAAACTCCTACTTGGTGTACAAAACCTCCTTATGGCGCCTGTATTTGAAGCACAAACCAAATATCCCTTCTAAATGGATTGTGTTGCGATTCAAGGACTCATTCATGGATCATGAGCCTTAAAAGATTCATTTTGGTACTATCTCCCTTTATTTTCTTCCATGACTATGGTTAAAGTCGTGAGACCCATCCCTTATGCCTAAAACTTTCTAAGGATGCTAATATATCATTCATAGGATACAGATTCTATCTAGAGGGTTTATGTGATGGTTTGAGGTGTCATTAATGAATTATGATCCTAGAATATTAGCTTAGGTAATATGGCCCTTATTTTCCTATGTCAATGATGATTAAGGCCAGGAGACCCATTAAAGGTACACAAAATATCTCAATAATGTCCATATCCCAGAATGAGGTCAATGATTTTGGTTTGTGTGGTGGTTTAAGGCCTAGTTCAGGGATCAGTGCCCTATAATCTTCATTTTGGGCTGATATCCCAAGACCCATCCCTTATGTGCAAAGACCCATCCATGATGAGGAAGACCCCTCAACCTCATATGTATGCGATATGAATCATAGGAGAAAAATGTCCTCTAGTTACTCTTAGATGTTAGGGGGTAACAAGCTAGAAATACTAATGCTAGAAAATAGAAAGAGAAGTATGGAAGGAAATCACTTGTAATTCATTGTTGTAGGTGTTGAAGTTAGTTGGGTTGAATAAAATATGTTGAAGCTACTTGTGCTGAATAAAAGAGTTGTGATGGATCTCCAAGAGTAATCCATGTCTGGACACATGTAGCTCAACTTTCCCGTTAGACAAGATTTGAATGTGATCTCTAATATGTGTGTGTGATTTCCAATATAAGAAAACAAACACTAGATCTACTACCATAAAATATATATCAATGATAAATCTAAGTAGAGAGACCGCAGTACACTCAAAGGGGATGATTCCTCCCTTGCGATTCAAGGTAGGGGAAGAAATAGAAGGATAGAAGAGTTAGGTTCTCTATAAAGGTTCAAAAGAGGTACACCCTTTAGTAAAAGGTGGATGAGAGGAAGGCCGAAGAGGGGTCATTAAGGTTAATCACTCATCACAATGACAATTCCCTATAGAAGTCTATGTCTCTAAGTTTTGAGACGTTATGTTGAGGCAAACTATGAGGTAAGAGTGGGTCTAAGGGGAATCTAGATGTACATAACCCAATTCTTGTGTCAGAGGGAGTGACTTGATGGTTTTTTATGTTGACCTAGGTTCAAGAGGAGGAGTAATTTCGGTAGGTTGAGTAAGGATATATTGTCTTAAAGAAGTGTTGAGTTGAGATGCATCATCTTGTTTAGGAGAAGTGCACTGTCAATTCATAATAACTTGGACCAAGGGAGATCATGAGCCTTGTTGGGAAGAAGAAGATTTCTTCTGTCAAAGGACTTGACATTCATTTGAGTTGTGAGTGTTGATATTATGATAATTTCACCATTTGTTTGATTTCAGGAAAAGGTTATCATCCATGCTTATGTGATTAGTTCTAGGAGAACTTATATGAGGAGGGGGAGACATATTTGTCTTACACCGCTTGGGTGGAGGCACATTAGGCGCTAAAGGAGAAAGTATTTGAGGTAAGGTTAGAGTTATGGCATGGGGAACACATTGAGGAGGGAAGGGTTTCCTAAGAGAGTCTTTAAGTTTTGCAAATTATTTAAGGATTTACTCTTCAAGTTGTCACATGTAGGGTATGCATTCATCACACATCCTACATGAAGTGGAAGGTTTCATGTTTAATTTTTTTTAAGAAGAGGGTGTATTTGTATGATACCCTTGGATAGGGGTAGAAGGGATATGTTCTGTGTTGGAAGGAAGTGGTGAGTATCCTCCATGGTTAACTTGGATAATGTAGTAATAAGGGGAATTAGGATCCCTATGTTATAAGGCTGGGTAGGATTTTTTTTATGATTGCTTAGAAAATTACTAGGAGGCATGTTAATGACATTCATTTGAATGAGGTGAGAGAGTTTGGACATGTTTTGAGGGGAGAGTTGGTCGATACTAAGATCAAATGGGATAGGGAATAAAACACTGGAGGAAGGACAAGAAGAAGACTCCATAGTCACAAGAGACAAGGGGAAATAAAGAAGAGAGAAGGGATGAACCTCCATTAAAGTTGTAGGGTTGAATCATCCAAGGTATGAATATAACTATGCCAATGAAGATGCCTTCAGATGAATCAACAAGTCTTCAAATTTGGATCCAAGTACATCATTAGAAGTCCTTGTAGAAGTGTTGGAGATGATATTTTCAAGCAACCAAAAGCATGGAAGAATTTCATGTGCATGAGCACACAAATCAATGAACCATGGGGGAAATTCCATTTTTTTAACTCCTTACCTTAAAACCCCTATAATACCCATAACCTCTATGACCCATATCCATTGAACTCTATAATTTGAAACACAACCCCTATAAATACTATTATTCTAATCCCTAAATTATAAAACCATTAACTCCTAACCTCTAAGCCATTTAATCCTTAACCTCAATGCTAATCCCTAACCCATATAATTCCTAAACGCCAACCTACCTATAATTTATATTAATTTTAATTTATATAATTTATATTTATATTTATAATTTATATATTTATATTATATTTTGTTATAATTAATATAATATATATTAAAACAAAAAAATAAAATATATATTAAAAATAACAAAATATGAAATAAAAAAATAAATTTTAAAACAAAATATATCAAACCAAACCCGCACCTAGCCTAGCCTACAGTGCGAGCGAAAAAAGAGTGCAGGACATAGCCACAGGATACCCTAGTGGATACAATAGAGGCTGATACACAATGTGAGTGATACACTAGAGTATATACACTAGAGGATACAAAGTGCGAGCGATAGCCTAGTGGATACACTAGAGGATACACAGTGTGAGCGACAGAGCTGTAGGATACACTAGTGGATACAATAGAGGATACACTAGCTATCCTATAGTGTGAGCGACCGAGTTGGATACCCTAGATAGCCCACAATGCAAGCGAAAGAGGAGACCCTAGAGACAGAGGACACAGACAATGCCTCCAAAATCGACAATTTTTCCTCCAACGTCAAGTTTATTATATAAGGTTGCATCTGAACTGTTTGATGAAATAGGTGAATGAAATTGTCTACATGAATGAGCAAAATATTATCATTGATTTGTTTGTATGACTGTGTTAAGGATTAGACAATGATCTGGAACCCTTATCCATTGCCATCCTTTGGGGTATTATTGGTATGTTGATACATGTTCAAGTAAGGGCACACACTAATTAAAGTTATAACACAAAACACTTACAATTTGTACCAAGCAACCAACCTGTAGGAGGTACCTATTTTACTAATTCATTTGTTGCATATCGAAGGTTCTGTATTGTTGGAGTTTATTTCAGCCTCATACCCTATTGGTTTACCTCTTGTTTGAGCTATAAGGAAAGATAAAAGTTAATGAGCCCATGGGAATTGGTTTACCCCTTTTCAACACCCCTTTTCAAAATTGGTCTATTTCATATAAATATTATGAGAGACTAAAACCCAAGGGGAAGAATAATCCCTTATCTAATCAATATTAACAATGAATACCAAGGCCCTACAATAATGGGTACTTATGGGAGAAACCTTCACCAACAAGATCAACTATAGCTTCACAAACGTACTCAATACCCTTGCTAGGATTCCTAAAATGGATAGACAAATAAATGCATCAAATAGAGGAGAGGAGTTACCCCAAACTAACAAAGGAAGAAGGAGAGGATTTACCCCAAAATGTCTTCCTTCCAAGTGGCAGTTTTTACCCTTTAATGGATTGATCTTGGTAGTTTGTAGAAGACTTAAGAATTCAAAATCAATCTTTATGCACCAAATAGAAACCAAGATAGAAGAGCTTCAAGAATTGACACCAACGTCCATAAAGACAAAACCCTTATACATCCATATGCTCCAAGAAAGATATGTCAATTAAGATCCAAGGAGTGGAAGCTCCAAAAATACAATGATGACTACAAATGAGGAATGGATACTCCTTATATAGAGTCTAGCTCAACTCCATTTACAATAGAATAATAATATCTCATGTGAAATCCTTATATTTAGCCTAGGGAGGAGTGAAGAATTATTTCATCCAACTAACTAATATTTTTTGTAAAATAAATAGGTGGTCAAGCCACATGTACAATACTCCAATCAAAGTAGGCCCAAGAGAGTGGGATGCCTCCATCAAAGAGGCAATAATATGAGTCAAAGGTGCAACGTGTAACCTCCAAAATACTCCAAGTGGATAGATCCAAAAACAACTCCTCAAATTAGGCAATGAAAACCTCTTAGTTATCCTCCAAGGTGGATACACGTAGCTCCCCAAAGTGAAAAATACCAACAAGTAATGAGTAGAATCCCTCAAGAGTGGATGAATACCCTAAATTAAGCTCCAATGGTCATGTGTGAGGTATACAATGTGTAACCTCCTTCTCAAATCATGTCAATCATATACTCAAGCCAACAGAAGTCCAAGAAGGTCCATATGTGCTAAATATAATCCCCAATGGCTACATAATGCATCCTCCAAGGAGGCCATCCATAAAAATATGTGACACATGCCTCCAAATGCACAAACAAGTTGATCACTCCAATATTTGTGATGTGGCATGTCATGAGAGGTCCATGTGCATGAATAATATCCCCAAATTGCCTATGCGATTCTAACCAATGCCTTGAGAGTTTTAAGATTGCATTGAGAGTTGTGAACAAACTCATGAGTTGTGAAGATACCTTTGGAGTTTTGAAAATTACAAATGTCATAATGAAGCCCATGCAATGCCCACTTAGCCACAATGTACATTCACCATTAATCAGACCAATATGTAATCATGGCCTTTGAATAAGGGCTTGTCCCATTTGTCCTTTTTTGATGAAGTGAGTCAAGGTAATTAAAAAAATTGTCATATTTTGGATGGAGTGAGTCAAGGTAATGGAAAACAACAATAATGGAAAAAAAAACAACATCACTTATCCCATTGTCAATAACTCGCACACATGCCTTAGACTTTACAATTTTGTAGCTATCAATGGGTTATGAATCAATAAAAACTCTTGTTTTTGTTACTTAACAATGTACTTTACTCTTAATTGCTAGCTCCATTTTGACATGTATAGGTCACCTTTACCTTTCTACCATTTCTTCTACTTGGGTTGAGGAATCAAATCCTCCACCTTAGCCACCTCAGTTCCCTCTTCCCTAATCGTGACCTCCATTGATATTATCAGTGTTATTAGGATCCACTTAAGTGTTCAACATAGGCATTGTAGTCTAGTATTGGCATATTCATGTATTTGAAATAATATTCATATTTCCGATGAGGGTAGTCTTTTTGGTGAGTTAAAGTTCCACCTTTATTGTTCATTTTTTTTCAGAAATACCATGATTTCGGTTGTGTTTAAATTGTCCAAAAACTCCTAGGGTAAAGTTACATGAGAAAAATTCCCAACATATAAGTGGAATCCTAATTTTTTGCATAGTTCCTGTTGTCGCAAGAGTTGACTCTAGGTTGTAATAGAGCCAAGCCTTACCACATTTAAAATGAAATAAAATTTGTTGATTGATCAGTCATAAGAGACTTCTAGAACTAGGTCAAAAATAGGCCCTTCACTCATTTATAGATCAGAAATGAAGAGGCATGACATCGTTTGTCTAATTGATTTAATAAAGAAGATGGATAGAGGATAGGAGATGAAGAAGATTGAAACAAAGAGTTAGGTATTTAATTTTGATAGGTATAACTTTATTTCAATGGAAGAAATAACACCAAACTTCAAATATCTGAACACAGGTCTTGTCTTACTCATAGCAAGACAGAGGAAAAGCTATGAACAAATAAAACTTGTAAATAAGGAAAAAAAATTAAGATGTAGGTCTTGTTCTACTCACAGAAAAACAGAGGAAAAACTGCACTTAAGGAATGCTTTAAATTAGCTACAACAGACGTATCACTGAATTGTAACCATTACAAGCTGAATTAATGAATGAAAGGAAGAAAGAGAAGTGATGAAAACTTCAGAAACAATAACACAAGAAGAAGACAGAATTAGACAGTGACAAGGTGTAGAATCTCTTGGCGCTCTGTTCTATATTTTCTGAAAAGGAATGCATTACAAACCCATCCTCCAAAAGGCTCTCAGGATGTCCCCCACCCTCCTTTTTTTCTTCAAGAAGATACAATAATATATGTCTTCTTCCCCCTTTCGAATAACTGAAAAATGATTCGGATTCCAAAATAAATCCCTCTAGAAATGAAAAGGCATTTCATGTAGGTATTGAGGTCAAAATCCTCCCAAAAGATAACAACAGTTACCATCAAATTCAGAAACTTTCTGCCATAGAAAATGGGCCAAACTACTGAAAACTGGGGTTGTTGTTATGGTTCTGTATCTCTCTAATTGTGACATTTTTGTATAAAATGAAAGAGGTTTTTGTTCATCTATTTTTTCTGACCAAAATCCTCTCTCGGTTTCCTGAGATCCATTTTCATTTTCCCCAGATCTTCCTTTCAAAAACATGTGTCAAACGGAGAAATTCCAAGATACGAAAATTAGGGCTCAGAGATGGATTCTATTCTCCCAATATGTGAGACCTGTAGAAAAAATGAGGACGGTTATTGATCTATGATGTGTTAGGCACAAAATCCTCTGACCGTTTCTCAAAATGATATTCGAGTCGCTCAGAATCATCATTTGAAAATGATGACTTAGCATAGTAAAAAACGCCACATTTCTGAAAACGAACCTCATTTTTCGGGGGGATTTTGACCACCTTCCCAAGATCCAAATTAACTTCTGAAGACACCAATGGAAATATTAGTATCTTTAGATGTCGATCGACTATTAGAACATGAAAAATGGCTTATCCAAGGCTGAGAAAAATGTTTTTTTCCCAGGGCAGTTTTTTGCATATGAAAAATCTGTGATTTCAGTGGCTAACACGTCAAAAACAAAGGTATCTTAGTTGCCGAAAGTCCTGGATTTCGGTGGCTAACAGTGCAATATCGGAGCATCGTAAACCACCGAAAGTCCCGAAACCCCGATTTCAGTATTCCGGGTTTCAGGAAATAGAAAACAAAAATTTCGTCGGCCAAACCTCCGATGGCTAAAACCCAACATGATGACGTGGCATTTTGTAAAACTTTATTTTAGTGATTTTATTTCCGTTTATTGCATTTTTTCTGTGCCTTCTCGTGAGATCTTCCTCCATGTGGCTTGATGCGTGATGCTTGAATTCTTGGTCTTGGCTGATACACTTTCGACAGCTAAGGGCATATGAAACCTGAGATTTAAGATACTGAAAGTTTGCACTTTAGGTAGCTAAACACTATAAATTTTTTCCTCCTAAGCTACCGAAAGCCAAAATTTCAATATTTGTTCCAACAGTTCCTATCGAGTTTGGGTCAATTTTTCATTAGAAAAAATAGATGATATGAGTGCCCCTTATCCCACTCTAACCATTTCAAGTCCAAAGCTCAAAAATAAGGAGAAAACTAGGTAGGGAGAGTCATAGAACATGAATTTGTAAGAAACTAAAAATATCTCAAAATGCTTTGTCTTTCTTAGTAATCATTATGAGCTTATTGTGATACTAATAGTATACTAGTAATGAACTAGTGTTACATGTTGATTCACTGACTGTTTCTGTCATTAGTGGTGTTATAGGACGTATAAGAAAATAGGTATTTGTCAGATCTATCTTCATTGAGTGAGGGAAGTTCAGGTAGAATAGAGGAAAGTGAGACATCTAGTAGGTCTAACAGGTAGAGAACAACTAGAGGTGAGAAGATCAGAAGAAAATTCCATAGACCCATGGATTTTTTTCTTACGAAAGGAGGATCATGTTCTTATGATCATGAGAGAATATATGACATCGAGGTGCCCTTGAGGTACAAACATATAGTGAAATAATGGGTAACCAAGGATCTTCCCGAAATAAACACTGATTTTTGTGTAAATGAAAGGATATACCAGATTGCTCCATCATCATTACATGGTTTGGGGATATTTTCCATGGATGACATATAGGTCTATTACGACGGATTAACTGAATTGATGGAGTACGTCAGACCCTTTTATATCTACAAATATTGGATACGAATAGTCCAATATACAAAAAGTATTTGAAGACATGGCTTGGCTACAAATTATATACAACTAAAAGACAATGATCAAAATTAAGGAGAAACTATCTATATTGACGGAAGGCCAAAATAAACGGGGAATATTGCAGGTTTTATAAACAATACACGACGCACGACCACAAATAAATGATCCAATTGTGTATTTGAGGGGTGTGAAGGAAACCATGTATTCGTATGTGCAATAAAATCAATAGCTGCAGGGGAAGAGTTATTGATTGATTACAATTTGAATCGAATAGATACATATGTTGCTATTATGGGGGCGGTACGTATACTAATTTACCTAATCTGTAAGAAATGAATATCATAATTTATGATTTTCATTATGTTATTTATGATGTTAATCCATTTGGAGAGCTTTGGTCTGTTTAGTACTCAGTGTGTCCTATTTTTGTTATCAACATTTGAATTTCTCATACATTTGAATTTCTCATAAATTTGAATTTATTTCTCATGATAATGATGACGGTTCTAATTTTACCGTAATGTGGTAGGATGATCATGGTAAATCAAAAGAGGCCTTAGAACATGTAAATGAACAACAATTTTTGAATTGTATTTAATGTGCATTTTATTTTTGTGGCGATCACTTTTTTTTTTTTTTTTACATAACTGAATTATCATTTATTATTTCGAATATGTAGTTGGAGGGACATGATGTTGATGATGATTCGCTCGACGAAATGGATTTGTATGAATCCCCTGACCTTATGGTTTTAATTAGAAAAAAGATCAATATAGGAAACAAGGAACTAGCTCACTTGTTAGATATTCTAGATCAAACTCTCAAGGTCAAAGAAAGGATCAAAGAAGTTATGAAAATTATTAAGACATATAAGGTAATAACCATAATTTCAAGTGGTTTTATTTTTATGTCATAAGATCAATTATGAAAGCTTGATTTTTAACTTTTAGATTATCTAAACGAAAAAATGTTTTCTTTATTATATAGAGATTTTTGGATCCTGCTGACACTGACATGCATGGTATTGGTAGTAGTGGCATTGAACAGACGCCACAGGGTCCCGACGCAAGCCCTCATATAGTTGCTAGGATGCAGTTATTTAGATCTCCACCTTCCACACCATTACGTGGGAGCCATGACACGCACACCAAGGAAGCGACCACACAGGTAGGCTCTGGAGGTGGTGACGAAGATGAGGTCGATGATTTGACAAACTATATGGTTTATTTTCCTAAAGAAAGACATGTGACCAACATAGGGAACCTTAAAGGCACCTTTATGGTCAACGAGGAAGGACTTCCATTAAAGCAGGTTAAAGTCCTAGGTAATTTTAAAAATTTTAGTTTTTTCATGTTCTCGATGTAGACAAATATAAATCATCTAAATTATTATTTTAAAATTAATAATCATATAATCATTTTGCATGTAGGGAACAAAGATTTTTATAGGTCCTTGGAGAATAAGGATTTGCTGATTTTTGGGCCTGCCATATGGGAGAGGTGGAATTCCCAGAATTCCAACCTCAAAAAAGAATTGATGGATTATATAGAAATCCTTTTTGGTGTAGATACATTTAATAAGACCTTGGCCACCACCGCAACTAGCCAATATTTAAAATATACGCGAGAAACATATAGGAAGCACTTGAAACAAAATGATAGGCATGAGCGTCCTCTAATGATTCCAGAGAGGGAGTGGAAGGCCCTCATTGAGGACACAAAAGAGAGGAAATTGACAGATGAAGGAAAAACACCCTTTGGTCCCAGAAGGTAAATTACAATTTCAATTGAATACCTTCAATTTTTTTTAGATGTAAATAAAATTGTGGTATATATTAACATACTTGAAAATTTTGATGATAGGTTGACTGACAGGTCAAAGGCCACAAAAGCAATGCTTTCCAAACGTGGCCAGTACAGGATAGGTCAGGGTGACTACTTGAAGTTACAGTCACGAATTGTAAGTACCTAAATATATAATTTGTATTGCATTAAAACTTTTAGGTAATTGCAATGAATAACATAAAAAATACATACTCTTATGCAATGCAGGGTGACGAGTTTGGTACTGAAACCACGGAGGAAGAACTCCAGCTTGGTTACAAGTACGACTATAAAGTGGTAGTTGAACGTCGAAAAATCTTGGGGCAGATACCAAGAACCACTTTGTAGGATGTGATAAATAAAATTCAATCCACATTAACCTTTATTATTAAAAGAATACAATCATGTTGGATATTATTAATATTTACAACTTTGTTTTAATCAGGGGAGAAACACTGTCAACAAACGCACTAGTATTGGAGAGCAGTGGGTTGATAGAAGTTTGCAACCAGAAGATGGTTCTGCTAGTCCCAATTTTCCATGGGGGCGCAACCCCACGATGGTGGTACGACCAAGCTGGCACATGAAGGTAATATGGCTATATTTTAATCATATACTTAATAATTTCGTAGTTATACATTTTGTACTTCTATTTTTTTTTTACTTATACATTTATAATTGTCCTTATAAAGGTTTTGGTCTCAATGGCAGAGAATGTTGTACTTGAAGCTCATATAGTTGAAGAGGAGCACACGGGGGAAACTATTCCAATGATGACAACCAGTGCACTAGGTAAATAATGACATTGCAGGTGTTTTTTTTAATGTTACTGAACTAGTTCAATGATATTTAAAAACTAGCCATTTAAATTTTGTATTTTTTTCTTTTGTAGGTGATGCCTCATCACAACGACCTCCATTACACCGTGATTACCCCATGACTAGGTGTTCTTTGTGTGAGAGGACACAATCACAATCAGATTTTGAAGAGCACCCAGAGAACGAAGACTTAAATATTGATGAAATGATTAGGAGCTATAGAGATAAGAAGAAGAAGCCGGCTAAAAGTACTAAATGATGATGTACATGAATATTTTAATAATTATTTAATATAAAATCTATTTTCACCATATTCTTATCACTCCAAATGGATCAAGGAAACATTTTATTTCATTGTAAACAATTGTGAATATTGGTATGTATATATGTTTGTTTTTGTTGTAAATATTTCAATAGATTTATATGTTGGGTATTGGGGAATTGAGAGTGATGTGAGGGGGGTGGAGGGGCCATAAGATCTTCCGCCTTCACGTGGTTGTCCCTGTTCAATAGAGAATAATTTATTGGAGGCGTTTAATCTTGGAGCAAACCTCCCTCGATCCAACAGAGAAACACCAAAATAAATGTTGACTTCGTTGTTTCTACTTCAAATCAAGGGAGGCAGTTTGATCAAATATTAGACGCGTGGCTCCAATAAATTATTCTCGAAACCAAGAGGATCTCATTCAGGTATGTTTTGACACTCTCGTAAAAATGCATCTTAGAGTAAATAATGCGCTACAAATATTACTTGTACTGACTTTTTAGATTTTTATGTAGGTTGAATGATTTTGGTAGGTACTTTAAGATCTTTCTTTGTTGATTGAGGGAATATCAAGACTAACAGAGGGTCATATAGCTGAAGGGAAACATGCGGGGCCAACCATTACAACTGTACTATCGACCAGTTCATCAGATCATGTGTGATTTCTCCTTTCAGCATATAAGTTTATATAGCCATCAATTCTAGTTATGTTTAATGTTTTATGAAGTTTTATGTTCGATTTCTAAATTGAAAAATCACCATTTAGGTAGGTATAATATTTTGATTATGTCCTCTAGATATTATGGATCTGTCGATGTAGTTTTATGGTTAACCAATGGATAAATCTAACATGAATGTATGGATAAATTCTAACATGAATGAATGGATAAATTCTAACATGAATGTATGGCTCCTAACATGCCGCCAAAAATGGTAGTTTATTTTTGGTGACAATATATTTGGAGGAATGGAACCTACTGAAATGAACATTATGACCATTTGGAGGCTTAGAGATTATGATATTACAATGCACCCAAATTGAAAGGACCGTTTAGAGGTTGAGAGATAGAGATATTGCAATGAACCGCTTGGAGGCCCATACATCATGAGATTGCAGTACACTCCAAAGGGTGCATTGAAATCTCACATCTTTCTGCCTCAAATGGTCATTTCAACTTGGGTGTACTACAAGCTCATGATGTATGAGCCTCCAAATGGTTCATTGCAATCTCACTATCTCTCTGCCTCCAAATGGTCCTCCTTTACGCAACGATACAATTTTTCTCCTTTGGTACAAGATGGAAGCTAAGCAGTATGGATATTTATCATTGGGAACTTTAGACATATTCTCACTTCCTTCTGGGAAGAAAATGTCATCCAAATGGTAGGGTTCCTAAGGGATCATCCTTTCTCAGTTCTTGGATTGATCCATGTATATGCTCCTTGGTGGTTGATACAAGTCCCTAGATGTGTTTAGGGCCCCTGGATGTGTTTCAGGGAATCCTTTCTCAGTGCTTGGATTGATCCTTGGATGGGTTCCTTGGTGGTTTATATAAGACCCTAGATGTGTTCTAGGGCCCTTGGATGTGTTCTAGGGAACCCTTTCCTAATGCATGGGTTGATCCCTGGTCTTGTACCTTGGTGGATAATTTTAAATTTCCCTAACCCCTCTCCCTAACTATAAATAAGACCCTACCCTCTACCATTCTATTACACTCACACTCACTCACTCCTCACTCTCCTATTTTCTTCGGCTACCTCAGTTGTTCTCTCTTGATGATGGTGCGACCTCCTTTTTGGACTATCTTTTCAGATCTGAGTTTTGTTTTCCACAATTGTCTTGTGATGGTCTATACCTTGGAAAAACTATTCCTAATTTTTTATGACAGAGATCAAACCCTATAGGTTTGATCCATGAACATAAAACTATTTTTGAGCATATTATAAAGGTTTTCATCCACACATGTGACAGGCACATCTTTCTTAGATCAAGAGGTAAGCTTGAGGTTTGTCTTTTCACTCAATTTTTTTTTTATACTCAAAATTTAATTTAGATATGCTTATTTCTTTTCTCATATATGATGATTTTGTGAACAGAAAAATAAAAAGTCATTTTTTGTTTCTATTTTTCCCTAATTCTAATTACAATTTTCCTATGACTTTGACCAAGGGCGCACTACTCTAAGAATCCTCCTCACACCTTCTTGTGACCATTCTTCTTTCTATTCTTAGCCTATACCAAACATCACTAAAAAACACAATGCCTGGAGCCATACTAAGCTCTCTATTACTAAGCTCTTGTTATGGAAACTACGTGATATGGCACTCAAAGAATAACTCGTATCTACAGGTTATCAAACTCACTATGAAGCTTCTGTATGATTAGAGTGGTATAATTCTTAGAAAGATACAATATGAAGATTAAGACTAACTGACTTATTACTTGTATTATACCAATCTTATTGAGGCAATGACATCAATGAATATGGGAAAGGTGATTTCCTTGTTTCTCTAATAAGCTTCCATTACATGTTACCAGTCATGTTGCTTTCCCATATTCATGCTTATTCAACGGTAAACCTACTACTGGAACCAGTGTAATTTGGAAGTAGAGGTTATACAACCATTGCATGAATGATTTCCATTTAATTGATACTCATATGATCTAATAGCACGGACTAGTAATACCTATATAGCCTTATTTACTCCTATTGTGTGATGTATGTACTCGATGAGTTCAATGAATATGGAATAAAGGGTCATCTGTTTTATTTCTACATCTGTTTTATATTATTGCCATGTGATCCTGTTTTTTATAACAATAAACACCAAACCATAAAGGTAATCAATAAGCTCATTAAGAGATAAGGGATAAGTGGTGGATAAAAAGGACCTACTAGTGTAGGTCACCATTACATGAGGGGTTGGTCACTAAGCAAATAACTCCCCAAAACTACCTCCGTGTGAACATGTGAAATGTTACTAAAGTTTAGTGAAGCTTAGTTACATGTATAAGTTCCCCACAAATGATGTTATAATGATCATCATTATGACACTAGTTACAATATTACATCAATCCACTAGACAACATTAAAACACATTCTAATATATCCCTCATCTAGAAATGAAAAAAACCCAATGCATGCATCAATATGGATCTTTAAGTTTTGAAGATAGCCATATGAATGCTTCTTTGAAGCTAGCCATATGACCGCTTCTTTGAAGCTAGCCATATGAATGGATATTTAAGTTTTTCAACTTTATGATTTAGTACAACAAAATTTAGGAAAATTACTAAGTTCATGAGATGTGACAGGAACATGTGTAAAGAGATTGAAATTGATTGTTATTGATTGCAATTGATAACAATCAATTTCAATGTCACACCACTTGTTTCTCTCCATCATCTTGTTGAGTTATATATAATCCTCTCATTTATTTATATGATTATCCACATTTTATAGCACTTAATTACAATTCAACCCCAAAGAACTTACCTCGGAGCACCATTTAACTCTGCAAACTCACCTCTGGATATAATGCACCATCGGAGGATCGGTGAAGGCGGTCGATCTTGAAGATATGATGTTAATTGTAGCCAACTCATAGGTAATGAAAATATTTTCAAAAACATGTTGGTTTTCATTTTTCGAGAGGTTACAAGGCTAGGACCTAGGAATTGGATTGGAATTTTCTAAAACCTTCAATAGTAGGAGGACATTAGTGCAACAACTTACCCGAATTGTAATTGAAGAGTTCATCAGTTGATCCCTAGGGCTCCCCTTGCAAGGTGGAAGGTGGTTAAATAATTTGAAGCTACCAGTAGATAGTTAGCCTCAGTTTCTAACAAATCCCTCTCCTATGCTTGACATATTAAAATGAATTCAAAGGGACTTGCTGATTTCACCTTGGAAAGAGGTAGATTTCATCATTCAAAATTTCATAACTTGTGAGGGGAGGTAAAAAATGATGTTTCACTACTTTGTCAAACTCATGATGCACCTCAAGAATGAAGAAATCTTAAACATGGCATTCTTCTTGCTCAAAATCCTACCGAAAATGGTTTTCATGGTTCACAAGAGGGAAAACCCGGAGACAAGGTAATACCACCAAGGTATGATAAATATGTTGATTATGACTGAGTTGGGTAGGCTTCATATCAGTTGGGAATTGTTTTTAGAAGAAATAGGGAGAAATCCCAGGGTGAGGGTTATATTTCCTATCAATCATCCTAGGCACGATGGAAAATAAACCCTTGCATATTCCACCTCAACCCCTGGTACATCTGCTGCTATGGAATCACATCATCACTATGATACGAGGGCCTCTAAGGCACCTACATTTCCAATGTCATAGGAAAAGGAGGTTGTGGAATTACAAGTGGAACCTACTATAGAACTTGTCATTGGTCCATCTCCAATCTCCATCTCCTCATCTGAGTCCGATAGATTAGAGGATTTACAGGCTCAAAGGTTGTTCTCTCCAGAAAAACAAGAACACCAATCCGATGATGAGTTAGTAGGGTTATAATTTCCAAGGTCCTCATATCCATAGTAGCGAGAAGGACAATTTGATAACAAATGAGGGGACCTATAGTCTCCAAAGTCCTTGTTTCCAGAGCAATAAGAGATGCAAGTTGATGATCATGAATTAGAAGGCTTACATCCTTCTATACCTTTCTCTCCACCATAACAAGATCATTTTGATGTTGAAATTAATGGATGTTTTCATTCTCCTAAACTTAATCCACACCCAAGCATGTTGGATTGAGAAAAAGAAGGAGAATCAAAGGTAGCATAGGAAAGTCCAAGTCTTGAATGACCTCTAAATAAATTTATTTCTATAGCCCTAGTTACCAAGATTTATTAAAGGATAACATAAAATTGAGGTTATAAAATCAGAAGCTAAAGATAAAATTGGAAAGAAATGGGTCTAGGGTTCCAAGAAATAACCCTCTAAATTCCTTATTAGAAGCCATTGACTCAAAAGAGTCATAAATGGACAAAGAAAATGCTTATTCATAAGAATGTATGAAGCTAGTTCATCAAATAATCAATATTGTATTGGATGACATCATGGTGAATACATATTCATGTATCCAACTAAAACCTAACCTACCTGGATGGAGAGATAAATATGAGATATTTTATCTTGGGATAATAAAGGAGAGCCATTAGCAAGTGATTGAGAAACTAACGAAACAATGAATCTTAACGTATTTAGTTCGGGAGGAGAAGTGGAAGCCAAATTTTAAAGAGTGTAAAGCATAGTTGATGTAGACACATAACAGAAGGAAGCATTCCTATAAAATAACATTAGAGGCCCTAACTTGTAGGTCATAATCTCGAGTTTACCCCATATTTTTACATGAAATATGGACTACCTTTAGGTTTCGATACCTGGCAACAGAAAAAACATATGAGATCAAACAACCTCAATATTTTATCAATATATTTCTATCCTGTGATTCTCTTGATCAAAACTTATTGTGTGAACTATATCATTTCAACTTCTACTTGTAAGATAGTTCTTAGTGGAACCCCAATCCTTATGTTGGTGATATCCATATCCAAGCATTTTCACCATTCATGTTTAGTCATGTTTAGTAGAAGAAAGCTACATAATTTTATACCAGGATTGAAGGAAATTCAAGATTGATCATTTGGTATCAGTATCCCCTACCATCGGTTATAATAGTTTATTACCATAGGTTGTTACGATACCTTGGAGACTATGAAATCATTAGATACCATCAAATATACGATATCTCTAATTACCAATAAATTATCAAGAAACATTCCTTGAAAGCATTTTTGATTTCCCGTGACATATGGGAACAACTCCCTAATTACTTGAGGAATATGAAACTTGTGGGTTATCCATATTTCATTTGATCCCTCAATAGAGAAACATTTTATATAAACTATATAATAATACATGATGTTAGGTGGCTTGGCCTTGGATTTCACTTTCCCCTTCTTTGGTGTCCTATTAGGTTTTACAAGTTACCCATCAAGTAGGAAAACTGAGAAGAAGTTATGCAATGGACTCAAGTAGATAGAGCACTTGGATTTTATGGTGCAAATGAATTTGGGCATCTAGCCTTTAATTGGGAAGATCTTCACTCTGATTCTCTTGAACAAGAATAGTAGGTTGCATGAGGACATGCACCACTTTTGGTTGAAGCAAGATGATGGGCTCAAGAAATGACATCTTTTTTCCACCTATAACTATCTCTTTTTCTATCACAAGAACCTAGTTTAAACCCTAATCCTTATTATCATAACTACTTTGTTGTGTACATATCACAAGGTAAGGAGGATTGCAATTT
>ML776952.1:255337-303482 GCA_009831015.1 Picea engelmannii | reverse complement strand
CTTGGAATGAAATCATTATTGGTTATTCACAAAGTCACCATCCCCATGAAGCCTTAAAATTATTCAACAAAATGTAAGTTGTCATGGGAATAAAACCCAACTCAAACATTGTGGTCAATGTTTCGTCTACATGTGCATATTTACTAGCTCTAGACTAAGGTAAGTAGATATATGCTTATGTAATGCAAAATGGATTTGCATGTAATATTATTGTGGGCAATTGTAATGTAGAAATGTAATTCAATCATTGTGAGTTGGGATAGAATTAATAAACACTTGTTAAAAATGAAATGTGGAAAATACTTAGTCAGTAACTTGGTGAGGGTTCCTAGAATTGTCAATGATATGAGCCTTTCTATAAACCAAATACAAGGTTCCAACATGAGAATAAAAATTGTTATACTATATATTATCTAAATTTATAGTCATGGAATATTACATCCTTGGTTAAGAAATAAGAAGTGCATTTATTATGGAATTTGGCTCTAGAAAAAAGTAAGAAGTGCATGCGGGGGTTTATCATTTCCCACTAATTGTTCAAAATAATACCTAAACAAGATTTTTTGGTAATCATTATTGTTTATTCACATATTCTCCATCATCGTGAAGCCTTATCATTCTTTGATTGGAATTCAATCATTAGGTCCCTATGAAGCCTTGATATTCTTCAACAAAACACAAGTCCTAGGCATAAAATCCAACTCAATCACCATGGTTGGTGTTCTGTCTACATGTGCATATTTATTAGCTCTGGAAAAAGGTAAGCATATCCATGGAATGAAAACATTGTTGTTTATTCCTAGACTCACCATTCCCATGAAATCACAACATTCTTCAATGAAATGTAGGTTATGCTAGGAATAAAACCCAACTCAATCACTGTGGTTAGTGTGATGCCCACATTTCTAGATTAATTATCTCTGGAAAAAGGTAATTAGATACATGGTTATCCAATAAAAATAGGATTTGAATTTAATGTTGTTGTTGGAAATGGTCTTGTAGAAATGTAAAGCAATTTTTGTTGGTTCAAATACATTAGTAAACCATTGTTTGGAATTAAATGTAGCAAGCACTTACTCCATGGTGACTTGGTGAGGTTCCTCAACTTGTCAATGACATGAGCCTTGATAAGAACCAAATAAAAGATTCCAACACCATAATCAAACATAATGCATGAAACATCTTGCGTCCATGGTTATTCCCTTTACATACAACAAAATAAATGTATGACTCTAGAATAGAGGAGGGTCAAGGTGACATCCAACTTCGTAGAATGATCATTTAGAGAAAACATGGATAAGCATTAATGCATAATGTTATGAATGCTATCAAAGGTTATCCCTTTGACAAGTGAGTAATAATATGAATGTTATCAACGAAGATCCTTTAGAGACATGGTTATGGAATAAAAATTGGATTTGAAGGTAATGTTGTCATGGGAAATGGTCTTGTATAAATGGAATTGACATTTTTTTTAAATACCTACATGTCATCGCTGTAGCGACGTCTTGGAATGTCAGAATTATAGCAAACACGTTGGAGATGATAACTTACCGTCGGTTGAGAGAAGTGACCCTACATTGGTCTTATGACGTCTGGGAATGTTTCTCCCATAACAAACACGTCGAAGATGAATAACTTGTCGCTGGTTGAATGAAGTTACTCTACGTCAGTATTACGATGTATGGTAACATCATTCCCATAGCACACACGTAGTGGAGACCGATGAAATGGGATGTCAGAATTCCAATGTCTATGACGTCGCTGTAGTGACAACTATATGGGGTTTGGATAGTCCAATCCGAGATGACATGTTTCTGCATGAAACATCGCAATAGAGACGATAGATATGGCGTCATAATTCCAATGTCTATGACATCGCTGTAGTGACAACTATATGGGGTTTGGATAGTCCAATCTGAGATGACACGTGTCTGCATGAAACATCGCAATATAGACGATAGATATGGTGTCAGAAAAGTGACATCATGTGAAACAACATTTGAGGGGGTACGCTGTTTGTCGTTCTCCTGACAATATAAAGTGGCAATTGCATCAAACATGCCATCAGAATTTGACCCAAATGTACTAATGATAGTACTCCTATGGACTTAGTTGAGTTGATCTATTGAGAGTGACATCCCTATGGTTGAACATAGGTGGATGTGCCCCTAGTAGCATAGAACTAGAGGATGTGTGGATCCCTTGCTATATTTTCCAAGAGTAAGATTATTGTGTAACCCTAATTTGTATTGTAAAGGGTACAAGTCGACCCCACTATGTAAAGATAATTAATATTGTGTAAAGATTAATTATATTATTCAGTTGTACAGGTCGGCCCTATTGTGCCAATAGAAACATCCATTTGATGTGCTAGGTCATGTAGAAAAAAGAGTTATATCCCTATTGTGGATCACTCATCTCTCTCATTCACTCAACGCATGGTATGAAATTGGAGGACTGAAGTGCACACTCTTTTCTAGGCACTATCCTTCTTGATCATAGAGCACCCTATTGTGTGATAGAGTTTTGTCTTGAGGGCCACCTTTGCTGGCATCTATATTTTTGGTGGAGAGGGTGATCTTCTCTTGGAAATATAGAAAAAGGATTGTTGGGTTTTTCCCTTGGTTGAAAAGGGTTTTCCCAGGATAATTTATGGTGTCTTTTGTGCATGGATATTCTTCTTTTGATCTTGGTTTATTGTAGCTAGTGTATTGTTGCTGCAATGTTTATGGTTCAAGATCATGCCAAAACATAAATAAACTACATGTGTTTGAGCTATCATAAAAAATTCAACAATATTTTCATTGGTTTCCTCATCAAATCTTGTGAACAAATTACTATATCTTATGGATTTTAAGTATTATGAAAACATACCCTGGGGGTCAAAACCGCTTACAGGTTGTGCCTATTTTAGATCAAATGCACTAAGTGTTTTGGAGACTTCTCTTATATGGGCCACATTCTTGACTATTGTGTCCCCACCTCGAAAAGAGAATGTAATGAACTATCTTTTTCTTTTCTTGTCAAATGAAATGCACTAGGTTCTATATTTCCAACAAACTTCCACGAGAAAATATCTATTACAGAAAAACATAGGGAGTAGAAGGGGATTTTATTGGAAACCATACAACCATATGTATGTATGGTTTTCATCTTGAATGCAAATTTCCTTTCTATTGTTGGGTACATAAATAACATGGAGAAAAGGTCTATTTTTGGAAATAAGGCCAATTTTGGAAAAGAACAGCTGGAGGAAAAGAAACATGTGTGAGGAAAATATGCATGCAAGGCACACATGCAGGAAAAACTAACCACGTTAGGGTTAGGTTTTTTGTAAGAGATTGTAATGGTTGATAAGCTTAAAATTAGTATAAATAAGCACGTAGGAGGTCTAGGTCGGGGTTCGTAAGTTTTGTTCTATTCGGATAAGGAAGCTACTGTAAGATCTGATACTTTTTTGTAAGCTGTTAAGTTGTAGGAGATTCAAGTAGCTATATCTCGAGGGTTAGATCATAGGCTGATCATCCTGGTGCGATCTAGTTAGCCTCATAGAGGATTGTGGATTATGTTTTGTGATTATAGGTTCAGAATTATTTTGCACGTGATACCATACTTTGCAGCACCATAATAAGAAGAGAATAATAGGCCAAATCTTTGTGGACATAGCCCAGGAGTGGGTGAACCATGGTAAAACCTATGTTATGTGTTGTGTTTATGGTATATTTACCTTCTGTTAGTAGTTAGATGATGAATGAATGAATGGATGATTCATTTAGATATGTCATATGTTATATCTGTTAGAATGCATGCATAACCGTAAAAAATGAATGAATATTAAGGATAATATAAAGAAGAACTATATCAAGGCCTAAGAATATTAAGTGAAAAACAATGATCCCCACTCTTTCCTATACTGCAAGCATCTGAGCATTGCAGTCACCCATAGGACTATCTCGGGTGAGATTGCGCAATGTATTATGAGTGCTGTGTTGCCTTCTGGTCTACCAGGAGGTCCGATATTCTTAGAGGATTCTGTTGGAAGTCTATTTAGATATGAACCTAGGTCAACGTAATAGTAGGAAGAGAGAGTAATAACAAACAAATGGTTGTGTTTTCGGCTGGAACTGCATGGGATTGAGTGGGTGGGATCTGTGAAAGAATCATGAAAATAATGAAAATATAGAAGGGAATGTTTAGAATATGGAATCTAATGAAGGCAGAGATTGAAAAATCCTTGAAAACAAAGGATATTGAATTTGCATAGAAGGATAACATAAACCCTAAGTTAACACTGTGCAAATATCTGGACAAGTATGTGGTTAGCGACCTGCATGAGGTCTTTTTCTGTGATATCCCGCATGTGTTGTAGAAGTGGCTATTGAGGCTTAAATACAACCACACTACAAATGGAATCAGATAGAGTGAGTGGAATCTTGTGGAGATCACATAGTTACAACAAGTTAACAACAAATTCACATGCGCAGTAGATTTCTGGCTATACCGTATTCTTGTAGGGTTTATTGCAAAATTTGTAGTAGATACCTCGAAATGTCACAACGCAACAGAGAAAGAGTTTTTAAAGGGGCCCAGAGGTAGGTATATTAGATCAATGTATACTTCAATCAAGATCTTACTATATAACAAAGGTGTAATGATTATGGAATTAGAAAACTAAACTTCCCTGCATGCATGGGGGAAGGGGGGAAGCACTGACAAGAGGTGGACAAATGGAGGAAGAGATGGAGAAGGGAAATAAGAAGGAGGCCATGGAACCAATCATTATGGAGGAATATTAGATAAAGCATATAATGGAAACAACTAGAAAGATGCACAGTTGAGTACCCTACCAATATAAGATGAATAATAAGAAGAGAGCCATAGAAAATAGAGAGGGCTTCAAAGGTGATGAAGAAGAGGTAGAGGATCTTCGGGCTATGGAGAATATTGAGGAAATCTTGCATGCAACTAATGAAAGGAAAACAAGAGGTTCAAGGGTAGGAATAAAAGGCAAAAATCCTATCCATGTCAGTGTCAGTGTCGAACCCATAATCCTATGTGTGACTAATACACCAGAAAGAACACCACCATTTAGACAACCAAATTTTAGTGGAAGAAATACAACATGAAGTACATCCAATCAAGGAGCATCAACTGGAGGATCGAGTTCAGGAAGTACTAGTGAAGTATATACACCATGCAGAGGTAGTAGTTCATCATATTTCAAGATGACAGGACATGATCCCACCATTAGGTTACCAGAATTTCAGGGAGAGGCATCTGAGGAAAATGAAAAACACGTATTCATCTGTGAGAATATCTGGGAAGAAAAAAATATTACAAATGAGGATACAAAACTTGCACAGTTAGATATCAAGCTAAAAGACCGCACACTGGATTGGTACATGAGTCTAGTTGTAAATAGTCCACCAAGGACAACACAGACTATTGCAGATGTCAAGAAGCTACTGATAAATGAATTTCAGAATCATATCTTAGAAGATTAGTACATGAATGAGATGATTGAAATTAGACAGAAACCATGTGAGTCTATTTGGGATATTGATCATAGGTTCAAACGATAGAAGGGTAAGTTGAAATATTTCATGACAGACATGCAACATAGACATCTCTTTTCAAATTCACTACTACCACATCTAAAACACCCTTTGAGGAAAAAAAAGTTTCAAACTCAGGCAGAGGATTTGTAGGAAGCCTTACAACTGGAAGAAAACCAGTATCAAAAGACAGATACAAAAATAGAAGAGCTAAAGGAAGATCTGAATAACCTCACATTTCAACTAAACTAGAATAAGGGCAAATAGAAAACAAAATTTGTTTGGTGTACTACATGCAGGACAAAAGGACACCATAAGAAGGAGTGCCCAACTTTTGTGCAGTTTATGGAAATAGGGCTACCAAACCCAATTCCAACTAGAGGACCATGGTGCGAGATCTGTAATACACATGTGCATGATCAATATCATTTTCCAAATATGTAGAAGTACTAGACAATACCCAAGAATTCATACTGCAATTTTTTCAAATCAGTGGGCCACGATGATAAATATTGTAGGAAAATGGACTTGATGAGAGAAAGAAATTCGGATACATATAGGGTGCAGGAAAAAATGATGATAGGAAAATATCCACCACAATTCAACAAGGTTCCACCTCCATATAATAACGTGCAACAACAATGAAACACTACAAAACCTCAGTATAACAACACACAACGAAAATATATCCCCACGTAGTATAATCAGGTGCCTTAGTACAACACACAATGAGGAGATCAAGGTGGATACAGAGGTGGAGGACTAGGTAGAGGCGGATTCAGAAGAGGCCTGGTCCAGTAGTGTGGCACAAATTCCAACAACTAGGACATTATGCAAGGGAATGTCGACTCCCACCTGTGACATGTATGTGCTGTCGTACAACAGTCCATGATATAGAGGAATACCCAACACTTTTGGGGAAGATTCAATAAAAAAGGAACTAGAACAATCAAAATGTTTAGTGAATTTTTTCAAAATCCAAAGATGATGGGAGGAACATAAACATAGTCGCACATGGAGGAGCTAAGACAAGAGATGATGCAGTGAGACAAAATCCAATGCAACACCAATGGGTGAAGAAGAGTACTGAAACACATAAACATTTTGATGCAGGGAAAGAAAAAAAAAATATTCAAGGAGGAAAGACAAGAGTTCCGCAAGAAAGATGTTGCATATACATATACAGTGCAACATACTCATAATGTACCAATGTACAAAATTCCCTTATCAATGTATCACACCAGGGAAGTACCACCTATAGCGCAAGTAAGTACCATAAAGACCTTTTTGCAATCCTGTGTTAAACTAATGAATAATCCATCATCTATTAAAGTTCTGCAAAATATGTTAGAAATATGTAACACAAAGGAAGATAAGATGTTAGAACAAAAAACAATCAATCACCTCCATACGTGAAGGAGGACAAACATAGAATTCAGACTAAATGCCAACATTGGAGATTTCAATATGGGGGATATCATACTGGATTTATTCTTTGAGGTAAATGTGTTACCCAAGAAGACATGGCAGTGTATGGGAGAACCCACAATAGGATATTCGCCTGTCCAGTTGAAGTTATGAAACCAACAAATATTTCTACCAATTGGAAGGATAAAAGGTGTGACAATAAATCTGGATCGAGTGCACACTAAGGCAGACTTTGAAGTGATAGAAATAGTGGATAAAACAACACCTTATCCATCATTTCTTGGGATAAATTGGGAATTTGATAACCAGACCATAATCAACTTGAAGATAAGGAAGATGACATTTGAATCAGGAGAATACAGATTCATTGCACCATTATACCCTTCAGAAGGAGGAAGGTTTATAGAATGAACTTGTCTGGATTTAGAAGAGATAAAACCGTTGTACAGAACTAATGCACAAAAAGAATATTATGTCAACCCAACTGCAGATGGGATACTCAACTAGAGAAGCATCACATCATGTTCCTATGACTCAGATACTGGTTTGGATAATTGGCAACAAATATTACATGAAGTCTCCACAAGAAGGTGCACAAGAATATACCGCGCAATCAGATGGGTGGGTACAGAGTTCAAAGAACCTCCTAGTTTTCATGGAAAAATGACTTAGAATAATTCCTAACAAGATACAAGGACTAAGTGTTAGATAATAAAAGGCTCTTATCCCTATACATTTCGCTCAAGGCAACACCTGCAAGATGGTGGGGTGCGCATAAAGAAACAATTAAGGACTTGTACCAATGTAAGAGGTTACTGCACATTAGATTCGACGCAAAGCACGGAAGAAACAAGATGCAGAGATATGATGGACAAGGGGCACTAGAAGAACATTTGGAGAAATGTAGAACAATATGGAGGAGTATACCACCAAAGGAATGGCCTCATCACTTCATCCACACATTGGAAGGAATTCCATAAAAATGGTATGTAGACCAGGAACTGCGCAGAGGCATTGCAGAATGAACAACATTACAATTTTTTTTTATAGTAACCTTATCATTTGAATACAAGAAGCCCAACATGGATTCAACACTCAAGAATATAAGAGGTGTGATATTTATTGATGAATCAGAGGTTGAACTCATGATAGATTATCAACAATAGAACAAACAGACATTGAAAGAACTATTGTCATGTTATCATGTGCAGGAAGAAGCACCAGACAAAGATGATCTGCACAACATTCAGATCACATAAATTGAAGGATAAAGAGAGGTGGAAGGTCCATATTTGGAATCAAAATTATTTGCTGCACATATCAAGGTGAAGAAATCCAACATTGGGACCAAATGAGAATCCCAAAATGGCCAACATTGGAGACTACTGGGATGAACAAACAATAGAAAGGATAACATAGTTAATGTGTGAGTACAATAACCTATTCCAAACAACCTTTAAAGAGATAAAAGGCATAGCAGGAGAGCTAGGAGAGATGAAGATACCTCTCAAACTTGATTCTAGATCCGTTAGATAGAGTCTGTATAGACTAAATCCAATATATAAGAAGAAAATGAAAGCATAAATTGACATAATGTTGGAAGCTGGTATCTTAAATCCAGTGGAAGAATTTGAATGGATAAGCCCTATGGTAGTTCAAGAGAAGAAACAAGGGGAGGATAAGGATTTGTGTAGATCTGAAGAAACTGAATGATGCTTGCCTACATGACCCTTTCCCTACACATTTTACAGATGAAGTCCTAGAGAATGTGGGGAGCTAGGAATCTTATTCATTTATAGATGGATTCTCAAGCTACCATCAGATCAAGATAGCCCAAGAAGATAGGTACAAGACCACTTTTGCAACATAATGGGGATCCTATCAATACACAATTATGCCTTTTGGGTTGAAGAATGCACCAACCATATTCTCAAGGGTAGTCATAGCTTCTTTTAAGGAGTTCATACATCAATTTTTAGAAGTGTACCTGGATGATTGGATTGTATATAGTCTGTTAAAGGACCATGTAGAAGTGTTAAGGATAATGTTGGAAAGATGCAGCCAGTGTCAGATATCATTGAATATCAAGAAGTGCATCTTTGACACACCTTTTGGAATACTATTGGGCCATATAGTATGTAAACAAGGCTTGATAAGTGATCCTTCCAAGATTGAAGTCATTGTCAACTTACCACCACAAAAATCAGTACGCAAGTTGAGAGAAACATTGGGACATACATGCTATTACATAAAATTCATAAAGGGATATGCACAAATTACTGCGCCAGTGGAAAAACTGTTAAAAAAGGATATCAAATTTTAGTGGAATGAGGACTGTAAACAAGGTTTGGACACTCTAAAAGAAAATATTGTCACATCACCTATTATAGTATATAGTATTCCCATATTGGGAAAATACTTTTCATGTGCATGTAGATGCATTGGCTATAACACTTGGAGAAAGTCTGGCGCAACCAGGAGAAGGGGATTTGGACCATCCTATATCAATTGCCAAAAAAAAAATATCATAATAAAATAAGAACTACAATACTACAAAAAGAGAAGGCCTAGCTATGGTCTATGCACTGTAGAAATTCAGACATTACTTATTGGGAAAATACTTTAAGATGTTCACAAATAATTCATCCCTCAAATACCTAGTCAACAAGACAGTGTTGGCGGGAGGATCTGTAGGTGGCTACTGTTGTTTCAGGAATTTATTTTTGAAGTAATAGTCAAACCAGGGAAGATGACTGTAGGACCTGATCACCTGTCAAGGGTAACTAATGGAGAAGAGCCTATCAACTTGGAAGACAACTTCCCTGATGCACAATTATTTTCAGTTCAAGTAGCTGACGAATATTTTGCTGACATCATGGAATACTTGAGTACAGGGACTGTGCCACACTAATTTAGTACTGTGCAGGAGAATAATCTGGTAGTTAGAGCTGAAAAATGTCGATTGATTGTAGGACAATTATACAAAATAGGCGGAGACAACATTTTGAGAAGATGTGTACTAGAACATGAAAGACCTAGGATTTTGGTAGAAGCTCATGAGGGAATAGTTGTAGGAATTTATGTAGGAAAATCTACCATGTAGAAGGTATTGCGCATAGGACTATGGTGGCTAACAACTCACAGAGATGCTAATGAATAATTCTAGAGATGTGATGTCTATCAGAGGGTTGGTAAATAGAAGGGATGAGATGCCCCTAAGACCACAAGTAAATTTGCAGGTATTTGACAAATGAGAAATAGACTTTGTGAGACCAATTAATCCACCAACAATAAGGTCATGAGAAAGATATATTATTACTGCAAAAAAATACTTAACAATATGGGCAGAAGCAACACCTATAAAAGACTGCAACATAGAGACAACAACAAACTTCTTGTTTGAGCAATTGATCACTGGATTTGGATGTCCAAGGATTTGGATGAGTTACCAAGGTACTCAGTTTATCAACAGTACTATCAAGGCTAGCACTGAGGATTTTGAAGTCTATAATTAGAAGAGTACACCATACCATCCTCAAGAAAATGGAACAATAGAAGCCTTCGATAAGATCTTGGAGAATGCTCTGACAAAGATCTGCAATGTCAACATGGATGATTGGGATTTGAAGATACCAACAATACTATGGGCATACATGACTACATGTAAGAAGATGATAGGACATACACCATTCATATTGGTGTATGGGAGGGAAGCAATAATACCATTAGAATTTATGGTACCAGTTTGTGAATAGCAACAATCACCAACTGTTATAACCCTAATTTGCACCAAACATGCATACCTAGCAACATGCCATCTTACTTACTATTTTTTCCAAGCCAATACTTAATAACTCTTCTTAATTTTTTTTTTTGAAGATGTACGCTCCCTACACCACGACTGCCCACGTATGTACACTAGATTCACCACTACTTCCCTCATATGTATGCTAGCTACACCATTACAACCCGCGTATACCCACAAAAGTTGCAAGAGAATACGAGATTTTGGGTAGTTTCCTAACCAATTGATGACCCATATCTCGTCACCCAACTGAATAATTATCTTTTTTGAATATAAAAGAAGGTGTTGGGGTCCCATTCTAAGGAGAAGAACGAAAGAAGTGAAACTTTTCCCATTTCATAACCCCCCCTTGCCCCAAGAATTTGCAACCACATTGTGAGTTTGAGCCAGAATTTCCCATTCTTGCCCCTTTTTCCTCATCCATAAACCTATGCCTATTCTCTAGAGAGAAGTGTGAGAGAAGAAGGATACATGGAAGCAGTTGGAGCTTTGTGAAGAGGAGCCCGGGACCGGGTTCGAGGAGCAGTCACTGATCTCGTTTTGTAAGTGACATTATGAGATTAATATAAAGAAGTACTTTTGTTGTCCTGCCATATGATGTGTTTAATCTGTATGATTGATTTACATTTTGTTATGAAATCTAACCCATTAATTCACATATAGAATTCTTGCTCGCAGTTTCCTATTTTTCTTTTGGTGAATGCAGGTCATCCTTGGGAGGAGATTTGTAGTCGAGAAGCGACCGAACACATTGGGATCGACACCAGATGCAGAGTTCAAGGTAAGACTACTAAATCCCTATACTTTTTACTTTATATATGAATGTGGGGTGTTGTCGGGATAATGGTTAAGAGTAGGAGACTTTAGACGGTTAACTCTACCTATAATTTAGAACCCTAGTGTAGTCCGTAGGGGGGTTTTCCCACTATAGCAAAATTGGCTACCGTACTGGGGAACCTCTAGGGTTTTTAGGGGATTTCTGTTTTTGGGTATTTTTAATTGGTTTATTTATTGTTTTTTGAGTTTCAGTAAGTTTTTGTGTCTTTAAGGGATTCTGGTCTTCCATACCAGTAATCCCTGCCTATGCTTGACTGATAATTTTTCTTTTTTAGAGAATTCATAGAGGTGTACGCGGTCTGCAGTGGGTCTGCACACGTACATACGTACCCTATCTTTGGACAACCCGCGTACATACGCAGGCTGTTGAAGTATCAGTTGCGTGTCTTGTGTCAGGAAAATATTTTTAAAGAAGAGGCAGTCATCCTCTTCCTTGTGAAGCCATTTTTCTCAGGGGTTTTCTTGATTTATCCCTGGTCTCATTTTTGTACAGTCTTTGGCCTAGGTCTGATAGAAGTTAGCTTTTTCTTTATCAAGATTTCTTGTGTTTTCTTGATTAGGGTTTGAAACAAGTTTTGTGAGTTTTTTTGATTAACTTGTTTAGTATTGTCAGTAAATATCTGTGAGCCGTAGTAGAACAGAATTTGGTTTTTGGTCTCATCTTGTCTTCACTTTTCCCTTTTTTCTTGCTTTAGAAGAAAAGAAAAAAATTCATTTTCAAGTTTCTTATTTTGGAGCATAAAAAAATAAATAAATTAGTTTCTTGTTTGGTTAAGTAGTTAGGTTAGTTGTTTTTCAGGAAGAAGAGTGCTTTCTTAAGTTCTTTACTGAATACTTAGGACTTTAAGTATCTTGCAGTCGAGCGAAATTCAATTTTGAGTTTTTCTTTTAAAATATCTTAGAGAGAAAAGTTAGTTAAAGAGTGTTCAATTTGTAAATCTTTGTTTATTGAAGAAGAAGTAATTTTGTTTCCAACATTATTTCTTATATTTCGTCTCTTAAAAAATACCATCAGTTTCATTTCCATTCCTTTGACTTAAGATAAACCACTTAAAATTAATGCTTAATTAAAATTAATCATACTTTGTGTTTGTAGGGTCCATTAACAAGATTAGGCTAGAGCCTTGATTTAGGTTGGAGAGGGAACTCTTCAAGGCTATAAAACAAACATAGGAGTCTGTGCTAGGGAGTGAAAAAGTCATTTAACATGGAAACTATCTGGGACCCCCCTCTAACACAGGGGTTAAACACGAGGTCGCGTGCAAAAAGGAAAATAAGATAACCCCTCCAAAGCCAGATCAATTGTAGTGGAGGAACGCATATAGAGGACTTATCTCGAGATTACGTTGATCACATTTTCCATGGAGATTCGTGGGTCTCAAATCCGTTAGAGGTCCTTAGTCATTTTCTGGAACACTTGCCTTTGATACCCTTGATAGGTTTCAGGCTTGATACCTTGCTGTTATCGGACTAATCGGTAGGTGCGGACACTAACAGATCTCCCTAGATCCACCTAGATATAGAACAAAACAGGACAAGGCATGACTCTTTCCCTAAGTTATGACCATTGAATTAGCTAGTAGTGAGGAAAGAGTGACATACCTTTGTATCACTTCCTAGGGTCTCTGTTTCTCCCGCTTCGCTTCGGTGCTCTCGTGAGGTCAAGACCAAGACAACACAAACCAACCAAAGTGAAGATAGAAAAATATATTCAATCGTCAACTTATGTGTATGATCAAGGAATTACACAATAAAGTAAGAATAACTTTATGGGAAAAGGACATGCTGCTGTATCATATTAATCGAAAGTAGAAGATACAACCTGATCGCCTTGATGTCACAAGCTTCCTTTCGGTGACTCTTGGTTCCAACACACACACTTGCTCGATCCTTGTATGAAGAAGATCCGACTCCTCTTGATAGACTTGCTAGAGTCTTCAAGCTCCTGTTCAAGATAGGTTCTTCACACAATTCCTTCACCAATTCTCCAACTAATCTTTCTTAAAATTTTCCATGAGAATCCCATCAATATATAGGAGAGGATGAGATGGTTACTTGGATGAGAATGATCCCACCAAATTAGGGAAACTAGTAAAATGATAACCATTCGAATGCCAACCCATTCTCTAGAAGATTCCCTTCTAGAACCATCGAGACGTCATCTTTTTCCAAGCTTGAGAACAAGTTCACACCCTAGCTATGTAGCATAGTGCGAGAAGTTCACACCCTAGCTGAAGGTAGCCTACAAGAATGGGTCATTCTCGCACCCTAGGATATAAGCAACCTGCGAACAACTCCTGGAGTATCACGATCCATTTGGAGTATTTCCCCCCTAGCAATTGACGTGTGAGAATGTGTTGCATAGGGTTGCAGTTAGAAATCACTGTAGTCTTGCGAGAGAGGATATAGTGTCGGAAGCGTTGGACTGCTTGGACGACTGCCAAGGCCAATTTTTCAACATGTAAATACTTGGTTTCGGTAGGCGTTAGACTTCGACTCAAGTAATAGATAACATGTTCGTCGTTAAAATCATCCTCTTGGATGAGAACCATACCGATGGTGTAATCTGAGGCTGCAAGGTAGAGGAAATAATTAGGACTGTAATCGGTGGGAAAGAGAAGCGGAGCATGTGTTAGGGACAATTTCAAAGCTTTGAAGGCTTTTTTTGCAATGGTATCCCATATGAACTCAGACCCCTTTTTTAGGAGCCGTGTAAATCCATGAGTTATCTCGACGTAATTTGGGATGAAATGATGAAGAAAGTTTTCTTTCCCCTGCAAACTTTGTAACTAGCGAAGTGTAGAAGGAGGAGGGAGATTAACGATCGCCTCAACCTTTAAAGGATCTACCCTGATCCCTTGATGTGAAACAATAAATCCTAGAAGTCGACCAGATTCCACGCAGAAAACACACTTGTGAGGATTCAAGCGTATACAGTAAAATCGACAGTGGACGAAAATGGCTCGAAGGTGGATTGGATGATCGACTTGGTGCATAGAGTGAGTGGGTAAATCATCCAGATATGGTTGCACGATGTGCTTGATATCATGGAAGGCATAAGACATAGCATGTTGAAACATTGCGCCAACGTTCTTGAGACCGAAGGGGAGTTTTCGATAGGCAAAAGTGATCCAAGGACAAATAAAAGCAGTCTTATGTTGATCCTTGGGAACAATGTTGATTTGATTATATCCAGAGAAACCATCCATCAGAGAGAAGATTTCACTTCCGGCACAATCGTCGACAATCTGATCGACGAAGGGGGTAGGAAAGTTGTCTTTTGGACAAGCTTTGTTGATATCCCTATAATCAACGCATACACGGATTGTGCCTTGTTTCTTGTCGATCGGGACAAGATTGGAAACCTAGTCAGTGAGGGCCATCGGGTAAAAAAAGCCGGCTTTGAAAAGTTTCTTGACTTTGAGCTTGATAGTAGCCACTTTACGTGGGTGAATTGAACGAAGGCATTGCCAGACGGGTTTAGCGTCGGGGTATGTATTGGTCTCATGTATCACAATGTCGGGGTCAATACCTGGAATTTCTTCGTAGCTCCAGGCGAAGATGTCACAAAACTCTTTGAAAAGGGATGTGTAGGTGTCAATTTCGTCAGGGGAACATGAAGCTACGATATGCACATTTTCGACAATTCCAGGTTTGATGGATATGTCGAGGGGAATAGTGGGTGAGATATTGCTTAAGTTCCCTTCGGAAAACACATCTTGTGTGGACTCAGGAACAGTTGAGATGACGACAACGGTTGATGGGGTCGAGATCCATTGGTAGTTCTTGATGGTATGTTGCTCCAGGAAGAGGATGGAATGATGATGTCCATCGCCCCAAGGGGTGTCTTCCATGACAGACTTGATCATCTCGTCTGTGGGAAAAATGACACGAAAAGGATCTGGAGATAACTCACCAAGAGAGGGAGTAGAAGGGGTTGCTGATTGAATGGCCTAATAGGCGGATTCGACTGGACTTAATGACATTTTGTCACTGTAACGAAGATGAACTCCAGGGTTAGGTACTATCCATGGGTTGTGAGACGCAGGAGTTCTGTGGATCGAGGTGGAGATCATGTTGATTGAAGAAACAGATGAGAATGGAACATTGGGCGGTGGAATGGGGAAAGTACCCATTAACGAAGAGTCTTTGAGAAGTCCTACACCGATGTTCTCATAACCTGGTGGGGTTTTAGCGATGAATGGTACGTTTCCAGTACGGGTATCCGAGTTAAAGAAGGCTAATTGGTCGACGGTGACTACCTTCCCTTGATGTGGGAAACATACCACACAAAAAAGAGTCGACACAAATACCTGCATGGAATCGATCCATCTGCGACCAAGAAGAAGATTGTAATCAAGAGGAGCGTCAAAGACTTCTACTTTGACTTGGACCGTTTTTCCTTCTAGCGTAATTGGCAATGAAGGAAGGACACCGTAGGGTTTAAAAATAGAGCCATTGAAGGTTTTGAGAGTGTTATAGGATTCATTCAAAGAGGGAGAGCCAATGGATTTCCAACAGGTAAGAGACATGACACACGTCGAGGCACCCTCGTCGATAAGGGTTCGACAAATGTTTTTGTCAGAGACAATCACTTGGATTTGGAACATGAGTTGAGGGGGTAACCTTGGAATGTGATCTTCCAAGTCAAAAATTATTAAATTTGTGTCCGTTGGGTTGATTCCACCGATAGCTTTCAATAGTGCCTTCCGTTGTGTGGGACAACTTTGAAGGACTTCGAGGGTTGACATCGCAGAAGGCGCTTGGGCCAGATCTTCAACAATGTTGTAGTTCTGGGCAGCACGAGCATGAGGATTAAAGCTGATTTCTAAACGACGCCCTTTGGGGGGGGGTCGAAGAACTGTGTCAAGACTCAGTCGTTCGAGATGAAGAGGACCGTTAGTAGGTGGAGTTGCGGGAGAGGGTTGTACCAATGAAGGAGGTGGGTCATCAACCTTTTCTTTAGAGGGAGAATAATCTTTGGCTCGAGTGGTGAGTGCAATGTCGTTCTTCTTTGAATTTCCTGTACACATAAATACATAGGACATAGTAGACAGGGAGGGTTGGTCATGAATGACCAATTGGGCCTGTTGTTGAGACGGGAAGGGTTGGGACAAAATGGCTGGAGCAAGTGGTTTTGGGGCTCCTCGAAGGAACTTAGTGACCTTGATGTGTCGTGGAGAATCCTTCGTGTAGTGATCATCACCACATATAAGACAAGGATATCGAGGTTTGCGCTTATCCCTATCGTCAACAGGTGGAGTTTTGGTTCGCTCTGATTGAGAAGTATTTTTGTCCTCCTGATTCTTACCCCTTCCCTTTTTGGATTTGTTTTTACCGGCTGGGGTAGATTGAATCGCATTTACCTCAGAAGTCTTGCCAGAGGGAGGGGTAGGAGACATATCTTTTTGAACATTAGAAGAATCAGGTTTGGGGTTGGTGCTTGAGGCGGAATGTGGTTGGGCATGGAAAGTGCCAATCACACCGTCGGCTGCATGAGAAGCAACTGGAGTAGTTGAAGTGGCGGAAGTGGAAGGACGAGGTGCGTCAGGTAGTAAGTCGTAAAGGGTACCCATTTGTGAGTAAACGAGGTCAATGTATTGAGAATGACTTATGGCCTACTCTTCCGTGACCACTCCACCCATGGTGATGTCATGATCGATGTCATTCACAAATGATTTTGTGAACCACTCTACCAACAACTGATCGGGAAGTTCGAGTTTTATGAGACGTCGTCTCCATCGCGACTCATGAATGTGATCAGATATATGAGTGGCTTTGTTTTATTTGAAAGAACTCAAAATCTCGGTCCCCATTTCATAATGGATTAGTAATTGGTAGTGGGTGAGGAAGGCCATAGCCAGGGTGTTGAAGTCCGCAAAGAAACCTCGTGGTAATTCTATATACCACTTCGTAGTAGAACCCGTGAGGGTCCGTTGAAAAAGACGTAAATGAATAGAGTCATCCATCAATGAGTTGGATGAGCACCAGAGGTGAAAAGTCATGACGTGATTTTTTGGGTCCTCTCCTGCTTTGCAGTCAAATTTAGGGATGTCCAATGGTAGCTTGGCTGGTATAGTGGGCCATTGGGGAGAGTGATGAATTGGATCATTTAAAATCCTTGACAAGTCCAAGAGATCCAAAGTGGCCAAGAAGGGTAACTGTCGATTCACATGCAAGTACTAGTGGATTTAGGGAGGAATCTCTGTCGGCAAACTAGTAGGACGATAAGCAGTCTGCATATAATGTGAAGACCCAGACAGATTCGGTGGTGGTTGTAGAGGAAAGTAGCTCATGGGATTGTATCCTTGAACAGGGACGTGAGTTTGAGAATTCGAGCCCCAAATAGGATTGGACATACTTGGATATGGTTGGCCTATACTAGGGGGTATAATGGATGTAGCTGTAAGTTGTTGCCCCCCAGTCGATTGAGGAGTATGTTGTATCAGATGATTCCAATACTAGGCCAAGGATGGAGGTATGTTTTTTCCATAAGGCGGAGTCGGTGGGGGTTGTCCTCCAATCAGGGGTTGTGTCCCAATTGGGGGTAGTGTTCCAATTGGGGGTTGTGTTCCAATTGGGATTTGCATTCCAATAGGAATTTTCCTGCCAAGGGGGGGTTGAGTCAAACCTCCTTGGTGAAAGTGTCCACCAACAGGAATCTGGTAATTTGGTGTGAATGACGGAATAGTGCCACTAGGATTAATACTGCCAGTGGAGGACGAGAAAGGTCCTCCAAAAGGGGGTTCAAGAAGTGTTGGAATGAAACCAGGGAGAGAGTGCCTAGAAGAAGAGGGACCACCAGGAGTTTCGGATGGGGTTTGTGTAGGAGTGGGAATGGAATCACTCAACGCACGGTATCCGGGCAGAAGTGTCGGAATGACACTGGGAAGGAGCGGCGTGCCGATGAGGGCTTGACTAACCGTGGTAATCCCAGTGTGAATACTCATAGTGTCTGTGTAATGTACCATTTCTACAGGGATGATCAAGATGTGGTCATATCGCGGGGTGTCCGTACCAAGAAAATAATAGGCAATAATAAACGGTACTATGTCCGGGTTAGAGGTTTCAGAGAGCACAGGTGAGACGGTGATTTCAACGCCTGATCCTGCACCAAAAAGGTCCCGTCTAAAAACGCCCGTAGACCAAAAAGGATCTTGGCCCTCTATTCCTGGAAAGGGTCCAATCGGTGATCCAGAAGACACAACAACTAAGTCTCTGGAAGAATTCACTCACATAATCTATCTCTTAGAATCAGGGTGAAGTCGAAAGTCCTCTCGAGTATTGGTAATTCATAAATGTTCTAGGGAGTCGGTTCATTCCACTTGTGGAGTGGTATCATCTTGGACTTCACTCTATTGAGGAGAGCCCTTAGGTGAGCTCGTAGGTAGGGGTTGAGAACCTTCTAGATTCTCTAGAGATAAACCCTGCATTCTACGTGAACGACGTGGAGGATCTATTGTGAACGAGTTACAAACTTATGAAGAAAATCTTATGGTCAACTTGGGTAAACAAACAACATGCGCTAGTAAACAAAATCTAGGAAACAATACCAAGCAAACGAGATCTTCTAATTTCGAAGTCACTAGTTGGTGATGAAATCCAACGTTGCAACAACAAGACAAGAAGGGGCTGGGCTAGGGTGGAAAAGTTACGCTGACGACCTGCTTAACGGACTTACACCCTGGTGTAAGCTCCCACACATAATCGTGGGTATACCCTCCAAGGAGCCCGAGTGAGTTTGGCCAACATCGATTCCAGGTACTGTGAAGACTTGCCCCTTCACAGTCACCTTGTATAAGACCCTAGAAGATAGGCCACTAAGGTTACCACTGACAACAATAAAGCCTGGGGGGACAATCGACAGTCCAATCCATACGCAAGGGCAGGGTATCTATCCCGAAATCAACTCAAGAGGCTTCCACTCATAATTGTGGGTATACCTCCAAGTGACCCCCGTAATACGTGGAATCTCTACACTGATATCAACCAAGAAGGGTGAGTAACTTGGTCAGTATCAATGCGACCTCATTTTAGACCCTTGTGTGAGAAGGGCTTTCTAGGAAAAAATGTTGTAAATGGAATTTGACACTCCTTAACACAAGATGCTATTGTGTGTTTTGTGATTTAGAGAGTGTATCTCTCTACCTATTCCAAAGTGCTATCCTAGCTAAATGTTGGTGTAATAGAGCCCTAGAAAAGAGTTACTAGTTAAATTTTACAACTGCACAATGTTATTAAGGGCTGTTGTTACTCAAAGGAAACGAAGATGAAACTAATGTTGTATGAGACTCTGACCCAACGATGCATAGATAGGAATGAAATATATCATTTTTTGTTCAATGAATCCTATGTACGGGAGGGAAAGAGAAGTTTTCTGGACCAATCTTGAACTACGATACACAATTTCCTTTAAAATGCAATTTCAACGAATCACGCAATAATGACAATTCTCTATTGTTTCTTTTTCAATAATTTCAACAATTGATTTTCAATATTTTCAAAGAAGGAAATGCTTTTGAAAGAAAAATGTTTTTTACTTTTCAAAAAGGATCTACACCATTATGGTGAAAGTGAGGAAAACCAAAGACTAATGAACAAGTGATAAACAAAAACCCAAACCAATCTTTCAATGGAAACAAAAATGACAAGCAGACAAAACTAGTCTTTTCAATTGCATGAGAAAAGTAATCTTCCAAATAATGAGAAAATGAGAAAGACAAAGAATCCCAACTTTCAAACCGATCACTAGTTCTTAACCAAACAAGCACTCAGATTCCAAAATCAGAGAGTATATCTTTGCCAAGAAAATTCAAGAGATGAGAGTCGAGAAAAAGATGGATAGGAAGAGCCTTTGATTTCCGAAGACTGATCGTGCACAACATCTGAAGACAAGAAAACATCAACCAATGGTCCAAGAAGTTATTTTCAGACACCTATATTGATCTGGGTAGCTAAACATGCAAAAATATTAAATCCAAAAATCTTAAAATAGGGTTTGCAGGCTACCAGTGTTACACAGTGCGAGAATGGGTCATTCTCACAGGCTAGCTTTGAGAAGAGTGAAATAACCTCACACTGGACTTAAAAGTAGAGTGTGAACTCAAAATATTCTCTCAAGCCACTGTGGGGTTCAGTGCGAGAATGCCTGAAACTAGGAAAATTTTTGGAAAAAGACAAAAAAATTGAAGGGACTTCTGGACCCAGAGGGTCTATCAGGATGTCCTAAAGACTCATAGATTGATAGAAATGGAGAAAGGTAAGGCAAGAGAAAATGGCCAAGGAAAAATGCCAAAAACCACAAAGAAATCGTATTTCTTCCCCAGTGGAGTCACCAATTTTGTTATCGGACTAATCGGTAGGTGCAAACACTAACAGATCTGCCTAGATCCACCTGGATCTAGAACAAAACAAGATAGGACATGACTCTTTCCCTAAGTTATGACCATTGAATTAGCTAGTAGAGAGGAACAAGTGACATAGCTTTGTATTGCTTCCTAGAGTCTCTGTTGCTCCCGCTTCACTCCGGTGCTCTCGTGAGGTCAAGACCAAGACAACACAAACCAACCAAAGTGAAGATAGCAAAATATATTCAATCGTCAACTTATATATATGATCAAGGAATTACACAATAAAGTAAGAATGACTTTATGGGAAAAGGACATGCTGCTGTATCATATTAATCGAAAGTAGAAGATACAACCTGATCGCCTTGATGTCACAAGATTGCTTTCGGTGACTCTTGGTTCCAACACACACACTTGCTCGATCATTGCATGAAGAAGATTTGACTCCTCTTGATAGACTTTCTAGAGTCTTCAAGCTCCTGTTCAAGCTAGTTTCTTCACACAATTCCTTCACCAATTCTCCAACTAATCTTTCTTAACCTTTTCCATGAGAATCCCATCAATATATAGGAGAGGATGAGATGGTTACTTGGATGAGAATGATCCCACCAAATCAGGGAAACTAGTCAAATTATAACCATTCGAATGCCAACCCATTCTCTAGAAGATTCCCTTCTAGAACCATCGAGACTTCATCTTTTTCCAAGCTTGAGAACAAGTTCACACCCTCTCTATGTAGCACAGTGTGAGAAGTTCACACCCTATCTGAAGGCATCCTGGAAGAATGGGTCATTTTTGCACCCTAGGATATAAGCAACCTGCGATTTCTCTTCAAAAATATGTTTTCTGGGAAGAGATGAATGCCACTTTTCTTAGGAGAAAGTTCTTGTTAGGAGCCTGAGTACACCATCATCAATACACCATCAAGATGACCAAAATCATGGGTAACACTTGCTCATTGCGGTCCACCCGACTGTCGACTGTATCCGCCTGGTAGTCATTCACGAGCTAGCAGCTTAGTTGCCTTTGAGTTCAGGGACTTACACATGTGACTGTAGGGGTATACCGTGGTACCTAGGGAGGACATCAGGCTACACTTTGCAAAGTATACCTGGAGGGTGCTTCCGTGGTCAAGTTTCACTTGCAACGGTAATTTTCTCTAGTGTTGGCTTTTGTAACTGCTCTTCCAACTAGTAATAGTGGTTTTCTTGCTGCATCTCATAGGAAATTTTTCTAGTGCGTGTTTTAGTCTTCAATGATAGAAAGCCTTAGTCTGTCGTTGATCCTCTCACAGAGTGGAATATCAAGAGCTCCATCGGTCGCGAAGGCTTTTGGGCCTACAGCCGGTTAACTTGGAGCCACTACCGCCACTGCGAAGGCGAAGACTTGAACAAGAAGGGTCATTTGAGGCGACTGGGTCACATGAAGCTGTACCCAAGCCATCTCTGAGAGGAGAACATTCATTTTCGGAGGGACCAACTGTCTCTGACCTTGGGGTGGAAGCTCTCAGTCTGTATAAGTATCTGATCATTGACTTGTCGGTGCCACTCCTAATATAGATTTCCCCTCCAAGGGTAACACATCAAAAGCGTCAGATAATCCTACAAGCAGAAATGGAAGAAAATGTTGCTACTTTGTCAGGGAGTCCTTATAATCCCTCTACGACTCCCACAACTGGGGGCATTTCGCTTCCTAACTCACCTTCACAGGTCTGAGCCACTATGGTCTCGACCACCTCTACCTTGGGCAGTGGTCCGATTCCGTCCATGGAGACTATCACTGCACCGTTTACGCAGAGTGCGACAGGCCCTCCATTTTCATACGAGATGCCCAACTTTGACACAAACTCGGTCCTCTCCTACTCCACTTTATAGACTTTGGGTCTGGGGGCAGGGAGCTTGAATGCTCCTCTACAAGGGTCCATGGGGGGCACCTCAACCCCTTATAATTCTTTCCCTTACGAAGGGGGTCATATACCTTCGTCGTCTCATTCGCTCGACGACGCTTCTCAACAACCCGTTTGGCCGACATTGAACTACAACCTATCCAGAGTAGGTAGTCAAGGACCTTCTTCACTTACCACCCTGATGGGTTCTTTGTCACTCTCTTTGTTTGGCACATTTGGTAAAAATGTATTCTCATCAGTTGCCATCTCAGTTGGGGGAAACCCTACTTTTGGATCACAAAATCCTATGCAATGTATTATTCCTTCATAGGGGGCACACACTTCTCAAGGACCTTGGAATCTGTGGCAGGGATCAGTTCCATCGTCAGGGATGTTAACCAAGGGAAAATCTTTCCATGGTCAATGGAAGCTCGAGCAAGGTTCAAGACCTATGCTCGTCGGATCGGTAGGGGAAAACCCTTTCCAAAACCTTTGGAACACTATGTCGGGAGTAATCCATTCTCAACTCTCAACATCCTACTACGAGAGTCAGCCGATGATGTCTCAACAAGTGCATCATCCGAATGCCAGCCTAGGCCATGGTTTTTATCAGAACCCTGGCCAACAACCTAACTTTTCCTCACAACCTAGTGCCATCCAAAACCCAGGATCCTATCCTCTTGTACATACTAAAAAACCTAAGCTACCATTTCTGGAAACTTTGCATTTGAAAGACTTGCCAAGATTATTGAATGACCCTATCTGTCACAATCCACGTTGGCCTGTCATGTCGACCAAGTTTCCCCAAAACATTCCAAAGTTTGAAGGAAAGCGTAACGAAGATCCAGGTGATCATGTGACCACATTTCATCTATGGTGCTCATCCAATTCTTTGAGGGACGACTTCGTTCAATTGCGTCTGTTTCAACGCACTCTTATTGGGAGTGCCACGAAATGGTACATCGAGCTCGACCGCTCATGATACTCTACTTTTGGTGAATTGGAAAAGGTTTTTTTAAACCATTTTCAATTACGTATGAGATACGATGCCGACATAGAATTGTTGGCCAACTTTGAGCAGACAAAGGCTGACCATATCTCTGATCACATACAAGAATTGTGGCTCTAGAAGAGTTTGATTAAAGCACCAGTTCCACCAACATTCCTCCTGGAATGGTTCCTTAAGTCTTTGGTATCCCAGCTATCCAAAGACATAGAAATGTCGGGGGTATTTTCAGAGGAGATATCTATAATGAGATCTCAACAACTAGAGTTGATTTACTCTCAATCTGGTTTGCTTTACGAAGTTTTTCCAGATGTGCCATGGTCTATTCTTGATAAGACCATACATAAGTCTGAACCACATGCTGACAACATTGTTGGTTCAGTGCAAGAAAATCCCACTGATCCACTATCAAACCAATTGCAACAATTGTGAATATAACATACAGTGGCCAGCCCAAATCCTAGTTCGGTTGTTCCCCTTGCTCAGATGTCGGATGTACACAACGTGCAATTGACAAAACCAAAATCCAGCCAACAGGCCGAAGGGAAGAAAAAGCAATGAAAGAAGGGTAAGGGGGATAAGAAACCCACAAATAATGCTAGTGGGGGAAACACAGAAAGAAAAAAGTCGAAATATCTGTGCAACCTCTGCATGGAAGACCACCGGACTCACCTGTTCCCTCGACTCGTGGAGGCCCAAAAGTTATTGTCACAACAATAGCCTGCAGTGTTAACGAACCCGTTTCCTCATGGGACAAATTTAACTCAAGCCTCTACAAATGTGGATGGGGGTAGTCACAGACCCCCTTCATCGTCTAGCAATCTCTCGACTTCGAACGCCTATATGTTGAAAGGTGAAGCCCACATAGCTACTAGGGCACATGATTACGAAACTCCAAGTACTGCCGAAAAGGGAAAAGAAGCTGAAAACTCGTCTATTCCTCTCTATACCGAGAGAAAAATGGGTGAAACAATGACATGCATCCCGAAAGGGGCGTTCAAGAAAACTTCAACTAATCCAAATGCGAGGTCCACCCAGAACTAGTCTGTGGTGGAAGATTTGTCACAAACCTCTTGCACGATGTTTGCTTTGGAGGTCCTTCAGAGAGAAAGTCTCTATTAGCCACGTTAGTATCTGTCGAGACATGTAATCTAGGAACTATCACGCTTTACACAATCGACTTGAAACCTCGTCTCCCATACCACATTGCATTTCAGATAGTAGTGGCTCACCCCACGAAATCGTCTACCCAAAATATTTTTCGCACGGTGGTTGATGAGTGTACCTCGACATGCGTGATGTAGTTGTCATGTTGGAAGGCCATTGGCCAACCCGTTCTGTCTCCTTCACCTACTCTTCTCATGGATTTCGATGGTCGTTATTTCAAACCACATGGAATCATTCCTTCTTTCCCGATGCAGTTAGGACGGAATACCGTGTGCACCGAAGTTGAAGTGGTCAATGCACCTCTCGAATACAACCTCTTGTTAGAAATGAGTTAGACATATTCCATGTATGAAGTGGTCACCATAGTTTTTTGGGTCTTGTTGTTTCCACACGAGGGCCGAATCGTGACCATTGATCAATTGTCTTTCTCCAAACCTGAACCTTCATCGTGGGCATCCACATTCTCAATGAATGATAACCCACAACCTGGCATCATCAACATGGGGGTTGGTTTGTGCCCACCTATCATGGGTACTTTCGATTACCCACCTCCTTCCAGTGTTGTCAAAATGATATCGACTGTCTCAGACCAACCTAAGGATGAAATATTTTTAGTGTCATCATTTCACACGAATTACTTTAATGATCCATGGATTCTTCCTTCCCCATCAGCGATGATGGAAGGGACAGGGCACCATGGCATGTCCATGCCATTTTCCACTGTAGAAGTTGTGTACTCTATAGTCCAACAAACTTCAACCGACCCCGATCCGACTCCTGCACTAGATTTAGATCGAGTTCTCAAGCCTGCCTGGGCTCAAGTTTCCCTTGCCACTACTGATTCCTTATACTCGACCTTGCCCTCTGACGAGACGATTTTAGAGGCATTGATTGGTCCAGATAGACCCTGGGATGATCTCCATCATAGATCATACTTCCTCCCAGAGTTAGGAAGAATAGAGGCAGGAGAATTTCTATTGACTATGACTAGAGATAGGTCTTGTCCTATTAATCCTCTGGTTATGCACATAGTTTATGCTGAGGGTAATATGGAAACCATCACTAAAAATATACCTATTGATATCTTCAGAACCCCTGGCATCGTAGAGAATGTCTTCATCGGAGTGGACTGTTCCCCTGAGGAGATTCAAATCTATACATATTTATTTAAAGAATTCCGTGACATTTTTGCCTGGTATTACGAGGAAATGCCAGGCATTGATCCAAGAATCATTGAACATGAAATCACGACTTACTCTGATGCCAAGATAATCTAGCAAAAGCTTCGTCTGGTTAATCCTCAGAAAGCAGCAAGTATAAGGCTGAAGTAGAGAAACTACTCAAAGATAGTTTCATCTACCCTGTCCAATTGACTCAATGGGTGTCGAATCTCGTTCCAGTCAACAAAAAGTAGGGTACGATTTGTGTATGTACAAACTTCCATGATTTGAACAAGGTCTGTCCAAAGTATAATTTCCCCACTCCATTTATTGACCAAATTGTTGATGAATAAGCAAGCTACGAGGTCTTTTCTTTCATGGATGGTTTCTCGGGATACAATCAGATACAGATCAAACTTGAGGACCAGCATAAAAAACTTTTATCTGTCCCTGGGGTACATTTTCTTATCGCAATATGCCTTTTGGCCTGAAGAATGCTGGAGCCACTTTTCAGCGGGCCATGTCCTTTGCTTTCCATGATCTCAAACACCTAGTCGAGGCTTACCTGGATGATTTAGCGTCACGATCTTGTAAGAGATATGATCATCCCACAGACCTCCAACTTATCTATGAGCGATGTCGCTACTATTGGATTTGCTTGAATCCAAAAAAATGCAGTTCTTGTGTGACGTCGGGTCGTCTGTTAGGTTTCATAGTTTTGAAAACAGGGATCATGGTTGATCCTTTAAAGGTTGAGGTGATATCTCAGTTTCCTCCCCCTTGCACAGTCTCTCAGCTTAGATTCTACAAGGAAAATCAAACTTTTTACGGTGTTTCATCGCAAACTATGCCAAGATCACAAAAGGGTTCATGCGTTTACTAAAGGACATTCCTTTCCATTTGGACGAAGCCACTCAATGCTCTTTTGAAGTGTTGAAATGCACCCTCATGTCTGCCATTCTGCTTCGGCCACTCAATTATAATAAAGATTTCTTATTGTATTTGGCCACTACAGAGTTGACCATCGACATGTTCTTGGTTCAACAAGACGATTTTTTTGAAGAGCACGTGATTTATTACCTGAGCTGAGGCTTTGTTGGACCAGAACTCAACTACTCCCATGTTGAGAAACTTTTGTTGGCAGCAGTTCATGATGTCCAATGGTTCCTTCACTATATCCCATTTCAAAAGACTACCGTCATTTTCATTGTGAATCCATTCCAATATGTGTTGAAACGATGTATAATCAGCGGAAATATCAACAGATGGATAATTATGCTCCAGGAATTTGACTTGGATTTTGTTTCGCGAAATCCAAAAAATTGTTGGTCTTTGCAGAACTCATCTCTGAACTTCCGGTCGAGTCAGGTGATGTTATACTTGAAGATTCACCTATTAAAGGAGATATGTTTTTGATTGCATCTTCATATCCCTGGTATGGATATATACTAGTCTATCTCTAGACTTTTAAGTGCCCCACTTCTGCTTCTCATGATGAGCATCGACGTATACGCCATCGGGAAAAAAACTATCTTATTCTCGAAGACACTTTGTATTGTCGAGGTATAGATTGCATCCTTCGAAGATGTCTCACCCATGAAGAAGAAGAACTCGTGCTTAATGAATGCCACACTGGAGCATGTGGTGGTCATTTATATGGGTTGGAAACAACCCAAAAGATTCTATGAGCTGGTTACTATTATTCGACGTTAATCAAAGATTGCGTTGAATCGGTCAAGAAGTGCCACCCGTGTCATATCTTCTCACGAAAGATAAGGGAACATCATTCTCCCATGTTTCTTGTCATCATAGTTGGCCCCTTCACCAAGTGGGGGATTTATTGTACTACATTCCACCCCCCCTCAGCTAGGGGGCACCATTATATCATCGTAGAAATATACTACTTTACCAAGTGGGTCAAAGCTATGTCAAAGTTCAAAGATGATGGAGAGACAACAACTCTCTTCTTGTTTAATCAGATAATAGCAAGTTTGGACGCCCTGAAAGAGATTTTCACTGACCATGAAAGTCACTTTCATAACAAAATGATGTCTGAATTAACATCAAATCTTGGGTTGAGGAAAGAACACTCATCACCTTATTACCCACAAGCGAATGGTCAGGTAGAAGCTGTGAATAAATCGCTCAAGACCATTCTACAATGAACGATCAATTCATCCAAGTCAAATTGGCATTTGATGTTATAGTCGACATTGTGGGCCTACCGAACATCTGTAAAGACTGCCACTGGTTTCTCACCTTTTCATCTTGTTTACGGGTTGGAAGAAATCTTGCCTATAGAATGTCATATCCCATCTATTAAGTTGGTAGTACAATTATTTCTAGACACTTCACCACTTGAGGAATTCTTATTATATCTCAAGTAGATCGATGAGAAACGACATGATGTAGCCTTGGCTAATGAGCCTCACAAGAAAAGAATCAAGTGCTAATATGATCGGTCCATTCATCCTTAGATTTTCTATGAAGGTGACCTTGTCCTAGTTTATGACCAAGATAAGGATCCCCTGGGGGCAGGAAAGTTCAAACCCATGTGGTTTGGACCATTCATCATGAAGGAAGTTTTAAATAAGGGCATTTATCATCTGGTTGATTTTGAAGGGAAAGCTTTAGCGAAGCCTAGAAATGGGCTCTATCTCAAGAAGTATTACTCGTAGGTGGGTCGCCTTGGGTGACTTCTTGTACATATGTATAATTATACATTTTTAGTTTTTGTCTTTTTGGTTTTATAGACATGTCATTTTGATGTCATCTTTTCACTGCGACAGATGTCAAGTGAATCAGACGTGTTCATTGGATTTGTGAACTCTGCTAGTTGACACACTTGGAGGCTTGCTTCTACAACTTGGGTGATTTTTGCACCTCAAGGCCAGTTTTTATCTTCTGGAGGTATCTGTTTAGGTGACGCCACAAACAATGTCTCCAAATATAGTGCAGTAATAGAGTTTCTTCATGATGCCTTGTCGCATTATATCTCTTACCTCCAGGTCTACCTAGATGCGCAATTGGTTGTGTACCAGTTAAATGGGGTCTACCACATTTACGATCCTACTCTATGTCGAATATTCCTTAGGGTATTCTCTTAGAACGTTGTTTTTATTACATTATGTATATCCATGTTCCTAGGAGATTGAATCAAATGACAGATACTCTAGCTAATCAAGTATTAGATTGGCATATTGCACACATGTAAAGAAAAGCACACACATACACATGTAAATACATTTGTAAATAAATGTAATCCATAAGACATATATATATATATCGAAAGTATTACAATACATAAGTGGGCGCAAGCACGTCAAAAAATAATGAGTCTGGTATATAAAACGGGGCTTATGCCCTCAAAAATATACAAAGAATTCCCCTGACACAAAAAATGGTCCACTCTAAGCTAAGCATGAGGTTGGCTGGCCCTGCCATAGTGGAATACAACGTTTGCCAAACACCGAAATAGCTGGACCAAGGTTTGTGGTACCCCAACAACGTGAGGCTACACAGATGGCGGGAGATCCTCGATATTGACCATAGGCACAGTACAAGTGATTGTGGATAGGTTCTTCTCCACTCGTCTCAAAACTCTCTCAGCCTCTCTGGCTGGAGGTACACCCACTACTGTTGTTGGTTCGACGGTTGCTGATGCTACCTCTGGTCATGGACAACGCCTGTTCCGTGAAAAATCAACTGGACGCATTGGTCCCACATATGTACATAACAGATACATAGTTTTCAGGTGCTCTGGTACACATAAAAAATGATCTATATAAAAGAAATAAAAAAAATTAAAAACTTTTAAAGAAAAATGTACCTAATTCTCCTTGCTTTGCTCCGAGGGGTACGGGCATGTCAGGATCTCTAGAGAATTTGATCCCGACATAGGGATAGTCCTATATAGCCAGAATCTGCCAATACCACCAGTCAAAAAACATATCATCGAAGGCCTCGATGGTCCTCTACCCCTCTTGTCGTGGCAACAATGCTTCCCACCTGTACACTGCTGGGAAGGAGGCCACGTGCCCCTGTATAGTCTCTCGGGACTAAGACTGGATACCCTCTTGAAGAAGAAAGAGAAAATAATAGTCCCGAACCTGAATTTCTTGTTGTTCCACCCACGACACTCTGTGAGATGTCTTTTCATGCACTCTAGCATGGTTGTACTCCAATCAAACACTCGTGCATTTAAGCACTATACTGCATAATGCATATGTGCCCGGGAGGCCTGATGTAAATTTGCGGATCGAGTGATCCACTCAATAAGTAAAACTATCACTTTCATTGATAGGTTGGTAATTTTGTGGATCGTTACCTGGGAACCCACTTTATCTGTTCCAACCTCACAATGTAATTCAATCAACTTAAAAATTTTGTGAGGCCCAGAGGGAAAATAACGAAGGTTAACTGGTTCCCCTATCTTAGAGAGGCCAGTCAAAAAGTAAATATCTTCAGTCGTTGGAGTCAACGACTATCCCTCGAGCATGAAAGCCTTTTCATCTAGGTGTCAGTAATCCACCAAGGAATTCAGCCACCTGGGTTGTGCCCGCATGAGTGGACACCGAAAGAATTTCCACAACCCTCAATGTTTTAATGCAATGACAAAAACATGGTCTTCCTTGACCATTGAATCAATGTCCTCATGGTCTCTCTCTCTCTCTCTCCAATGGACATACATCCTACAAAATGACAAGTTCAAAGGAGAGTCAAATGATGCATTTTCAAATTTTTCATATGTTGGAGGATGTACGCGGGCTGTATTGGGGACAGTCACGTATGTACGTGGGCAAAATTTTCATTTCCCATGTGCATACACGATCTATGATTGGAAATCCCGCGTACACGAAGGGCCGACCTTTTTAAAGGTATGTGCCCCTCCAAAAAAAAAATGACAAAAGGAAAATTGGGAATGCAAGAGGGACTAGATTGTAGTTACTTAGTCCAAGCGGAAGTTTGTTTCGTCCACTGAAGCTCCCATAATCAACTTCTTTCAAAAAGGGGTGTTTTTGGATTTTTGGTCAATTCTCAATTTGCAATGGTGATAATGAGATGCCAACTTCTATTTATATATTGTTTTGGCCCTTTTTGTCATTTTTTGACCCCCGTTGTCGTTTTTTCTGGCTTGAAAATCATGTAACGTGGTTCTTGAGTTTCTCATTGGATGTTACGATACACTTTAATTTTGGTTCAGAGAACTTTTTGGGAGTCCTTTTAATCTTGTCTTGATTACAAGTCTGAGCCTTCACATGTCTGATATATTGTCACTCTTGGCCTAACCCTCGGGACTCCCAAAAAAACAAACGGGTGTTCTTTTAAGCACTTTTGAGACCCTCTAAACATGAAAATATTTCCAAACGATCTTGTTCTTTGTCTGGTGGTATTTTACCCATTTTTCGGTCTGGATGGTCAATTGTACGAACAAAGGTATACTCTAGGAATTTTGGTTCGCTAGAAGAGTATTCTCAGGTATACGTTTAACCCTTTTTTGGGCATGAGGGACTAAATTTACGAAAAAGGAACCCCCACGAAGTCCATAGTTAAGCTCTTTTCAGACTCCCTAAAAGTGAAAAGATCGTCGAGTAAGATTGTTTCTTCACACTCGTTAAACCGGTCCAGAAGAACATCCATTACAGAGTCCATAGTTAGGCTCTTTTCAGATTCCTTAAAATTGAAAAGATTGTCGAATGACCTTGTTCTTTCACACTCGTCAATTGGTTCAAAAAAACATCTACTGGCATGAGTTTATCCCTTTTTCTGGCTTATAGATTAAGGAGGAAATAGGTACACCTCAGGAGATTCATCTCGTCGGGAGAGTTCTCCTCGGTAAATTTCACCTTTTTCGAGCTAAGGAGACTAAATCTAGAAAAAGGCAATGAATCCATAGTTAAGTTCTTTTAAGATTCCTTAAAATTGAAAAGATTGTCGAGTGATATTGTCTTTATCACACTCGTTAAAATGGTTTTGAATAAACATCTTTTCGGTGCTAATTTATCCCTTTTTCGAACCGACTAGACTATCTTTGAAAAAGGTACCTGACTGGAGTCTTCTTTTGCGCTTTTTCAGACTCTCTAAAAATGAAAAACCACTAAGCTTACCTTCTTTGGGCTCATTTAAAATTACATTGAAGGACGTTATCATTGTGTCCTATTAATCACATTTTCATTCCTGCATCTTTTGCATAATGTCGGCTCCATGTGGCTCTCAACTGGACCTTTGAAGCATGATTTATATGCAAGCCTTGTAGCACTTTGCCTCTACGTCTTGACACCTTGACCCATGGAGGAATTTTCTCAAGTGTCCTTTTCCTGCACATGTTTCCTTTCTCTAAGAATCAGTGTGTTCCTCGCGCTTGGAACTAGTATGTTTGCGACACTCATTCATCCTTTGTAACGTAGCATTCTTTTATTCTTTTTCAAGCTTTCAAAATATTGAAAAAGACACAAAAAAAATCAAATATACCCCAAAAAGAGGATGGGAAAAGTATTTTCTTTGTATGGAAGCACAATGAGTCACCCTCGGACAAAGCACATCCTTCCATTTGTTCATAAATATCTGGGATTTAATATGACCTTAGGGAGTTATTCTCGTAACATAGAGTTGTGTCCTCCTCCATTTTGGTTATTCTTCTAAACATATGGGGAGTTTGCATTGCCTCCTACATTGTGAAATTATGTCAATGACATGATGCCTGAGTGTCATATTTCATTGTGCTATTGTCCAAGGGAATTTTTACCCAACTTGAGTTGGCCCTTCTGCAGTTTTTCTCTTGTCGTCATGCTCGACCATCCTGAAAGTCCAATCAATGTCTTTGTGCAAAATCAATGAAGTTCTCTCCCTTATCACCGAGATATTCTTGTCTGTTCCCCGACGAGCCATCGAAGACCTTTGGGTAGTGAATATGTACACTGAAATTTCACTCCTACCCTAGTTATGAAGATCTTGAAGTTGTCTCTCGAGCTCTGAAGACATCATCTCCAACCATCAGTCATCGTTTGCTTCTTGAAGATGGATACTATTCATGTATATATTTTGATTTTGAGATGTAGATACATTGTGTACTGTTCGTGGCTACACCTTATATAGTTATATGACATGGATCTGCAGTGTATTTGATTGGCATCCATGATTTATTTCACCCCGAACATGGGTATGCCCGCCTCGGTGAGACAATTTTATTTTGCAGATGGCACCTCCCGAACTCTAGTCCTGGGCTCACTTGCTTCGTACGTTGGTAAAGATTCGTAATGTATTTCATCCATAAGATGATATTCTGACCTCACACATTAGGGGGCATCTGTTATAACCCTAATTTTCACCAAACATGCATACTTAGCAGTAGGCCATCTTACTTACTATTTTTGCCAAGCTAATATTGAATAACTCTTCCTAAAAACCATTTTTTTGAAGATGTACGCGCCCTAATCCACCACTGCCCGCGTATGTATGCTATCTGCAACACTACTATCCATGTACGTACACTTGTTGCACCATTACAACCCGCATATACCCACAAAATTTTCAAAAAATAAAAAGTTGCAAAAAATAAAAAGTTGCAAGGGAATACAAGGTTTTGGGTAATTTCTTAACCAATTGACCGCCCATAGCCCATCACCCAATCGAATAACTATATTTTTGGCATATAAAAGAAGGTGTTGGGGTCCCATTCTAAGGAGAAGCATGAAATCAATGAAACTCTGCCCATTTCCTAATCCCTCCTTGCCCCAAGAATTTGCAGCCACATTGTGAGTTTGAGCCAGAATTTCCCATTCTTGCCCCTTTTCCCTCATCCATAAACCTATGCCTATTCTCTAGAGAGAAGTGTGAGAATAGAAGGATACATGGAAGCAGTTGGAGCTTGGTGAAGAGGATCCCATGAACGGGTTCAAGGAGTAGTCGTTGATCTCATTTTGTAAGTGACATTATGAGATTAATATAAAGAAGTACTTTTGTCGTCCCGCCATATGATGTGTTTAATCTGTATGATTGATTTACATTTTGTTATGACATATAACCCATTAATCCATATATAGAATGCTTGTTCATAGTTTCTTGTTTGTCTTTTGGTGAATGCAGGTCATCCTTGGGAGGAGATTTGCAGTCAAGAAATGACCGAACGCATTGGGATCGATACCAGACACGGAGTTCAAGGTAAGACTATCAGATCCCTATACTTTGTACTTTATATATTAATGTGGGGTGTTGTCGGGATAGTGGTTAAGAGTAGGATACTTTAGATGGTTAGCTCTGCCTGTACTTTAGAACCCTAGTGTAGTCCATAGGGGGGTTTTCCCACTATAGCACCAACATGACATAAAGAGGAGCAGTAAAGGAAAGGCTCAATCAACTAATGGAGATGGAAGAGGATAGGATCCTGGAAGGATTTCACCAAGAAGTACAGAAATCAAGAGACAAAGCTTGGCATGGGAGACATATCAAGATGAAGAGTTTCAAGGAGGGAGACCTAGTCTTTCTTTATGATAGTAAATTTTTTCGGCATCCGAGTAAATTCAGAATGCATTGGATGGGGCCATATGAAGTAAAGACTATCACATATGGGGGATCTATACAGTTAAAATACTTGGGAGGCACAAAACTGAAAGGATTGATCAATGGGAGTCGAATAAAATTGTACAAGGACAATCGACCTCCTAGCACTTAAAATTTACAACACAGTAAGAAAACATGTACATAGTGTACTATAGTAGAAGTTAAGATATAACAATGAGAAAAATAAATAAAAAGGAGAAAAATAAGGAAAAAGAATTACAAAAATAGAAAAGACAGAAAATAGAAAAATGCTGGGAAATATAGTGCACAAAGGAAGTGGATTTAGTACGACAAAAAGAAAAATGTTCGCGCACAACATATGGGCGACACACTGTGCACTAAGGAACTGTTACAACACAAATAGGCGATGCACTCAAAAATTTTAGTAACATGGAAAAGGTACCAAAGCTCCAAAAACCTACTCATTGCATTAATCACAGCCAGGGAAGTTTCTCCGAGAAGCTTCACAACATTAATGTCACACGCTATATAAAGGAGAAACACAGGAAATTTACAACTTATTGTGAATTTTCAAAGTTGCAGTGTTAGAAGAAGCACATAGAGCAAAGCCAACTTGACGAGTACACAATGTGAACCAGTCAACAACCATTCAGTGAAAGAATCTAGTGCCCACGATGGCACCACAAAATATTGTTGCGCTAAGCCAAACAACGAGAAAAAATAGAAGCAGTGTTAGGGAACCTTATGAAGCCAGTGAGGTCAAGCCAGAAACCGCACAAAGGGGGGAATTTTTCGATGTTGACACAATCCCCTCACCACAAGTACAACTAACAAGCCCCACACCCATGGAGGAAGAATTCCAACCTCCAGTAACGACTAGCATTGATATCGACAGACACGATAGTGCGTAGGGCTGACAGGCTGAAGATGTAGGCAACCCACAGAGACCTACAAGGGCCTAAGGATCCCACAATGATTTGAAAATGAAGAAGGCTTGCGTGTACAAATTTGCAAGTGAAATAGTTATGTGATTTAGGAAATAGGATCAAGCTGCAAACACATAAAACTTAATGAGTTTCTACTTAACATGAGAAACATAAACAAAAATAACAACCATCAATAACACACACATTAACACAACAAAATGGTAAAGGAGTTCACCCCTCTCTTGGGATACATCTCCTGGTCCAACTTTCAATGGATCATTTTCATTAATGCTAAACGTGTCAAAATCAGTGATTTACAATGCTCAGAATGAAAAATAGATGGCATCAATGGCTCTAGAATGTCCAAAAAACCCTACCTAGGCTCTTCCTGCACATGGTTTGGCCAAAAACTGAGAAAAATACAACTCTAGATGTTTGTCCCCAATAGCTTGTTGTATGTGCTTGCCAAAATGCACCTGTGTGTGACTAACCTAGCTCCTGAGCACTTCCCATGCTAGAAACCCATCACACACGCCCATTCCACAAATTGTGTTATATTGTCGCATGGTTAGGGGGCTTGGTACCTTTTTTGGTGGAGGTGTCGGTCTCGTGGCCCATGTGGCCTGACGTCGACCTAAAATTTAGCACCCATTGGATAGTACTTCACACATGGTCATATGGTAAAGGATCATAGGTTCGTGACCAAGGGATGGGGCTAATCCTCGACCCTTTTTCTTCCCGGACTAAACATTAGTGCAAATTCAAATACATGTTTAGAGCATATATGGTAAGAAACATTGCATAGGTGGGTTGGTGGCCCAGCCTATGCAGAGACTATGCAATATACAGAAGTCCCGAGTTCGACCCCCCACAAACTCTATAAATTTTAAACCAACCAACCAATGACGACGTGCCACGTGGCGACCCCTGGCTGGGCCACGTGGCACCTTCCCATTCAACCACCAAATGACACGTGTTAGTCATGGATTAGTCCATGTCAACCTACCAACTTAGTAACTTGACACATTACCTGTACAGTCCCCTTTCTACGTCAGCAATATGGTCTACATAGTCAGACTGTATGAATTGTATAGAATGTACAACCAACACTTTTTTTGCCTATTTAGAAAATAAGATAGAACACAATATCTCTTGCATACGATGTTTGTTTGATATTGTTCAAGTTGTGTTGGGATCGTGAGGATGATATCTATGCCATGAATCCATTTTCAAGAAATTTATATCACTTTGAGTTTTGAGCATATATTGATCCCCTCGATCACACAGAGTAAATGGGGCCACCACAGTGAAAACTGAGGTTGATACGCTGAAACCACTACCCAGAGAAGGGTGTGCATAGTAGCAGGAGGGGCTGGTGGAAGACATTACTGGCCATCCAAAATATACCATTGAAGAGAGAGAGATGGAGGCTGGGACCTCAAGTGAGCCTCCAAGAAGAAAGGAAAAACAACCCATGGCACAATCACCACGCAGACAACTTGATGTAACAATAGTCCTACCGCACATTCTTGAGGGGGTGCAGGACACGCCTTCCCTTATAGGATACGTGGAAAGACTACGGTATTCAGACCACGACGTGGCCGATGTTGGAAAATTTCTAGAGTTTGCGCAACAGGTATACCTTGACAATATAGGAACAAGCCCATTTGGTGATCCAATTCTACAACCAAAACCATGGTCAGTCAGCCTGGCCAACACAAGAATTATGAACTTTATTGAAATTCCCCATTTTGGTAGGGGGGAAAGAGGTAAACAACTACGTCAAGTAGTTGATGGCATCCCTCCATGGAGGATTCCTATGGTTGGAGGAGCTTGTCTCAATAGACATGGAACTAATTGCTTTCATCTTAGGTTTGACATCTATGGGAGAGATTCCTGTGCAGTACCTTGATGATAAAACAAAGGAGAAATCCTTATCCGAGGAGATGAAGAAAACTTATGACACAGAGAGGGGCTCACACAAGATCAATATCAAGAGAATCAACGATGCAACAACGAGAATGGACACCAAACTCATGGCCTATAAGATGAATAGGAAATACCGCAAGGAGAAAGGCCCTACCGGGGTCGTCATAGTTACATCATATTGTGCCAATGGCACTATGATCAACTGGGCCCTGTATTTATTGAACCCGTTCCTCGTTGAATGCAAGGACGTGTAGGACTTGGGAACAGAGTTCCACTATTCATGGTTAATCCTTTTGATCACATTGATCGGGTGGAGGCATCCCCCGTACTCTCATTTTTGTGAGAGGATAGGTCATTTTCATGCAACGTGGTACACATCATTGGGGATCACTTCGAACCCCAAGCATAGAAGTTCCAACACAAGTAACTTTGTGTGGTACTTTAGCGAGATGCGAGAGACCATTGCAAATAGTTGGAGAATCACTAAAGAGGCAGTCACACAATACAAGGAGATAACCAAATTTAAAGAGGCAAAGCATAATATATGGATATAAGAGTGTAGGGATCCGTGGAAGGAGTGGCTACAATTAATATACTGCATCATAGAAGAGGACGTAGAAATGGCCATGAGGGATTGGCATGACGATTGGAGGATTGCAGTCTAGAATCAAGAGGTGCCTAAGGGTATGGAAGTAGATGCAGGGATAATCAAGACACCTACACTTGACACCGCTGTGACCAAAAAGCCAACAAAGTCATGGAAACCCAACCAGAAGTTGGTGCAACAGAAGAAGGGGAGTGCACCAAAGAGAGATGCGCATGAAGCAAAAAAGGAAATTTCCCTAAGACAAAAGGAACAAGGGGTGGGGAACACTACAACACAATAAACTCCCTCGGAAACCACCCCACAATAGCCAGGGCCACCTAAGAATCTAATTATACACACAGGGGGGCCACGCAAGAAGGCCAAGGTGCATACACAACCACCAAAATACACTATCACTGAGGATGACACATACCTCGTGCAAGAGAAAGTGTAGGATCACACAACAGAAGAATTTGAAGACACCCAACATGAGAGAGGAGGAATACAAGATGAGATGGTAGAAATAAAGCATGTCCTCAAACATATATGGTCAGCGCAGAGTCCTGAAAGGGGAACACAATCTTTCCCCAGAGCAGCTTCAATAGAGACAAGGATTGCGCCAAGTGAGAAGGACATAATTCAAACTACCTCCCACATTTATAATGACATCTAACGTGCTGCAGATGGATGACACAACATCCCAGACACCATTGAAGGACTTGGCGCAGCTAGAACTGGTATTAGTAAGAATACCTACCAAGGCACTGTACAAGCTCCAAGTTAGTGTCACACAAGAGGTACAATCACATGCCAAAATATATGCAACAGAACTGCATGAGATGAGCAATGGAAAGGACGCCTTGGAATTAGTGGTTGATAAAGTCAAGCTCAAAACCAAGGAGGAAAAGGAGGGCACATATAGAATATAATAGGGTGTGATAGTAGTGTACAATCACATCCATGACAATGTGCAGGAAAAGAACACAAGTTCATAGGAGAAACTCAAACTTATTTCCTGAACCATTGAACACTATAGGAAAGATATTGAGGAATTGAAAGAACAAATCACTCCTACAACTCATCCCAAGGTCATAGAGCAGAGGAAAAAAACGTTTCACTCTAATTAGCAGAACTGGAGAAGCATGTAATCATAGCAGAAAATTTCTTTGACAGAGCCGCGCAGATCTGGACAGTGCTGGATGAGGATGAGCAGGTCCAATAGTGGGACCAAGAAGATGAAAGGCTCAACGCAGCTGTACATGAGCTCAAGATCACACATAAAATAATGAGCATCACTGAGCGCTTGAAAGGTAATCAAGACTTGATGAAGATGAAGGTAGATTTAAAAGCTGTACAAAGGAAAAAACAGGAGAGACATGTGAAAGTAGAACCCCTATAAGAGAAAGAAACGTAGATTATCTCACAGTTAGAGGAGGAGAAGAAGAAAATGGAACAAGAACAGATAGAAGGTGCAACACTCATCCAGGCGGAGATCACAACACATTAAGTAGAGGCACTGACAGGAAAATCCGGACAGGTAAAGATGCGAGGATGGGAACTAGCAAAGAAATTCCAAATTTTGGAAAAAACCGTCGAAGGAGCATGCACTAGTTAAGTGGCACAGGACGAGCCACATCTTAGTGTTGGGGGCTTGTTGAGCGCATACCTAACATGGAGAAAAGGTCTATTTTTGGAAATAAGGTCAATTTTGGAAAAGAACAACTGGAGGAAAAGAAACATGTGCAAGGAAAAGATGCATGCAAAGGAGGAAAGCATGCAAGGTGCACATGCAGGAAAACCTAACCATGTTAGGGTTAGAGTTTTTGTAAGAGATTGTAATGGCTGATAAGCTGAAAATTAGTATAAATAAGCACCTAGGAGGTCTAGGTCGAGGTTGCTAAGTTCTTTTCTGTTTGGATAAGGAAGCTACTGTAAGATCTGATACTTTTTTGTAAGTTGTTGAGCTGTAGGAGAGTCAAGTAGCTAGATCTTGAGGACTAGATCACAGGATGAGGAGTCTGGTGCGATCTAGTTGGCCTCATAGAGGATTGTGGAATCTGTTTTGTGATTGTAGGATCAAAATTGTAGTGTGCACGATGCCATACTTTGCAACAACATAATAAGAAGAGCCTAAGAATCCAAATCTTTGTGGGTGTAGCCCAGGAGGGGTTGAACCACGGTAAGACCCATGTTATGTATTGTGTTTATGGTATATTTACCTTATGCTAGCAATTAGATGATGAATGAATGAATGGATGATTCAATTATATCTGTCATATTTTATATCTGTTAGAATGCATGCATAACTGTAACAAATGAATGAATATTAAGGATAATAGAAAGAAGAACCAGATCAAGACCTAAGAATATTAAGTGCAAAACCATGATCCCCACTCTTTCCTAGACTACAAGCATCTGAGCGTTGCATTCACCCATAGGACTATCTATCTCGGGTGAGACTGCGAAGTATATTTTGTGTGTTCTGTTTCCTTTTGGTCTACTAGGAGGGCCGATAGTTTTAGAGGGTTTTTTTGGAAACCTGTTCAGATCTGAACCTGGGTCAACCTAAGAGTAGGAAGAGAGAGTAAGAACCAACATCCGTTCATAAATTACTCATCCTCCTGAGTTATTATCCTCGGATCTGCCCCAACCAACATGTGTTTGAAATGTATAACAAAATCATCTTGAACAATGTAAAAATTGAATAATTCTTTACGTTTAGATAGAACGGGGTTCCATAATGGATGGGTTCATTCTGTCTATTTACATTTTTTTAAAACAGGGATACTATCAAATAGATTGAAATAAACAATTGTGAACACTGGATATGTGACCATACACAAAATTTGAGTGCTTAAGTAATTGCTCAATTGAAAACAAATTTCATCTGATATCACCTATGCCCATTCAAACATGGTATCCCTCCAGAAGGTAAAGTACAATGCATACAATGTTGACCTGGGTATGTGTGAAGTCGACTGTCACCCAGCTACCTATGTGAACAACCATGAAAAGTCTCGGTATGGCTCTTGTATAAAAGTTATGTCAATTATTGAAAGGTTGGTCGACATGTTTGCAGGAGGTAGCATAAATTCTCACAAAATATTGGCACCACCTTCCTGAGACGCTAGGAATGCGTCTGCTTCCAAAACCTTGATTTAAAGTAGGAAGACAAAGAATTTTTTTAAACACCTTGGGAGTAAGAAACACTATATTATTGCCTTTTTATGTGACCTTAATCATTCTTTTCCTGGAATCAAACCTTCAAGCACACCAAGATACGAGTTCCTTGTAGTCGAAAACGTTAGGTACACAACCAACATTGAAAATCCCTGTGGTCCATAGTTTGTTTCTTTTCTTTTCTTTGGCACTCTTGTTCAAGAATCACTTGTAGGAGGTATACCAATGGAAACCATTGTTCTCTCTAGCTAATGACTTGACAATATCACCGCAAAAGGGCTGGGTTCTTATTCTATTCACCATATGACTTTTTAAAAATAGAAATGGCATAGGTGAAGGTTAGAAATAAACTATTACCGAGGTCCATTTTATTTAAAGATAAATACATGAAACGTATTTACTAGGATGTCCTTTCCACACATATGAACTATTTTTGGAAGACGTGTAATCATAATTAGAAACCATTAAGTAGCTCATAGAACAACATGACATTTACTTTACATTATTCATTATCGCCACACTTTCTTCGTAAGTCAGAGCAAATAAACTTGTCATAAAAGATTCAATTTTAGTGCAAATTACATGGGTTGTCAGAATCGATGCTACAAAACTATTGGATGTGCAGAGGACGTGAATTGTGGAACATATACATGTGCCATATGAGGAGATAATATAGTAGAAAAAGAATCAATGCAAGGTGGAAAATTACTAAGTAAAGAGGCCTTTGATTACGATTTTTTTGGGATGTGGTTACATCTTGAGTTAGTACATGGTGTCCATGGAGGATGTCTACAACTTCAATGCCAATAATCAATTTATAGTCCTTGTCACTTGAAAATTTATACAAAGTTAATGTCCATGTCATATTCTTTAAGTTTAGAAACCAAGTTTGTCCATCAAGCTTCTATACACTGCATCTTCTTTAGGTGTGTTTCTTTAAATGAACTTCGATATACATGAACATTATGAATAGTACATTATGAAGGTCCAATTGCTTTAAATTCCAAGTGCATAGTACATTATGACTTAGCCACTAGTACAAGAATTGATTAATAGAAGACATTGGACAACTCATAGAAATCCACGACATTTACTTCACACAATTTCTAAATAGCCTCCATTTTTTTGCAAATATGAGCAAATAGACATGCCATAAATGACTTGGATATCACAAAAATTAGGTTGCTTGTCAGAATCCATGGTGTCAAACGATTTCAAATGAGAAAGTGAAAAATATCGGGACTAGGCGAGACACTCTTTCCTCCTAATTGCGATGCTTCTGCAAATTCCATATAAATTCTTCTGGCAATGGACTGTGTTTCATAAATTTTCTTATCAAAATGCTATTTCAATGTAGTGATTATTGATGATTTGGACAGTCCTTTGCGTTATCTGTATACATAGTGCTCGGCTAGACATGTCTTCTACAAGTGTGTATTCCATCGATGATATTCACAGTTTCAATACTAGTTATCAATCTACAATGTTCGTCGTTTAACATTATGGAAAAAGTAGATGTCCATGTCATATTGTTGAAATTTGGAAAGAGAGTTTGCCTATGGACATTCTTCGAATTTTTCCTGAAGCAATATAGTTGTTGGAAGATGTGGTACATACACCATGTGAACAAAACTGGTTGTTTCTTTTCTTATCTTCTATACTTGTGTTTTTTTTAATGGAATTTTCTATATGTGAAATGTATGAACAATACAATAGGAAAGTCCAATTTATTTATGCTAAACTACAACAAGCCTATTTACTAAAATTTCCTTTCCATGCCTGAAATAGATACGAAATACAGGGAACAATAAATAGAAACGATTAACCAAGAAATAGGAAAGCTCAACATTCACTTGGAACTACTCCTGAATAGCCTTTGTTTCGTGGTAAATACAAGAAAATCAACATGCAATAAATCACTCCCTTATCATCCAAATTAGGTGCATCGCGAGAAAGACGGACACGAAACGATTGCAAATGCAAAGTGTCGAAGTGCGAGATGATCACTAGTATAAATAGTCTCCACATGGCTTGAAAATAGAATTAGAACCAAGTAGTGGCTATGCAGAGCATAGACCAGTGCAAAGTGTTGATGCAAGAAAGATATAGGTAGGATGAATGCATAGATATGGTCACAACAAGGGGCTTCACACAATGTAAAAAATGGCTAAGTAAAAAAGATTTTTCTAAGGAATTCTAAATAGATATTGGGTTGACAGAACAATTTTACACAATATTTTTAGTTAGAATTTTGTACTACAGTAACGAGTATATGAGCTATGATTACCAAAAAGATTCCTTTATTTAAAAAATATCCAAATTATATGTGTTTTTACTTACAATTTTCCACGTTTAATTGCAATGCACATATTCATATATTCAACACTAGTGCAGTTTGCAAAAGGTCTCAAGCACTTGCAGGAATTTGGTCTATTTCCAACTTTTCTATGCAAAATGCGCATATGCACGCTTGTGCACTTTTTCATTTCATACAACTATATCTTCAACCCTCCTAAATTCCATAGATGTGTATCCCTACTATTGGTGTATGCCATTTTGGGGAACAACACAACAATTAATTAAGTAGTTAGAAAATGGACCAGAAAAGGAGTGTGCGCTAAAAAACAAGGAAAAACGATGCCAAGGAAGCAAGAAAGTCAAAGGAAGAAGGATGCAGATCAACCATGCGCAAGGAGTTAGAAAGTGGACAAAACTAATCCACATAGGGTTAGTGGTTTAAGGTTTTGGTCATTGCTGTAACAGGTATTTTAGCCCATTTTTGTAGTATAAATATGTATTGTGAGATCTGAGGATATCTAATGATGCTAGGAATAGTTATTGCTTGAGCTATCTAGTTGTGGAGCTAGTTTTGGAGATAAGTCTATTTTTGAGAGAGATATATGCATTGTAATCGAGGGTAAGGTTGCAAGTTGTGGAGCTTGGTGCTATCTTGTTAGCCTCACTATCTTCACTTGTATTCAGATGTAATGTGTGCAACACTATGACTTTTTATGAAGAATAATAAAAGAGTGAAGAATTCTAGATCTTTGTGGACATAGCCCGGGGGGTGAACCACGGTAAAATTTGTGTCTCTGTGTGCAATGTTGTATTCTTTCTTACTACTGTTAGTTATGAGGAATGACTGAATATGGTAATAGAAAAATATAGCGCACAATAAAATGACAAGATTATTACTCCATAATGAATGTTAAATGAATGGAAGTGATGACATAATGGTAGATATGGATATAATGATGTGTTAGAATACTATATCTGGTATATTTTGAAGTAGAAAGATGTCTAACGTCCCCACAACAACCTCCCTTCCAAGACTGTATACATCTGGGTCAGGCTGTCACCCATAAAGCCATCTCGAGTGAGACTGCATTATGCACTATGTGCACAATGTTTCCTTTTGGTCTCTAGAAGGGCCGATGGTTTGCAGGGTTTTGCTGGAAACCTAGAATAGAACCAGGGTCATCAAAAGAAACATCCAACACCTTCTAAGAGGACATTTATTCTATTTTTCAAGAAAAGTGTATATAAATCAAACAAGTCATTCCACTGCAATCCCACATTCCTACACTTCCACACTCCTAATACTTTAGATACTTGCAAAAATGACATCTATTTGCAATTCAATGAACTCAATGGAAGTTTCATTTTAATTTATTACATGTATATGTACATTTAGGATTCATCATAATGCAAACCAAGAGAAGTTATTATAGTTGCTAGTTGTTTTTAGTTATGTTTGAATGGTCATTGCATACAAGTTTACAGAGTCATGCATAGCAATACAAATTGTCTATTTTGATATCCTAGGAGGGACACTGTACTAATTTTTTTTTATTTGCAATGAGATGAAATAGATAACCTGGAAAAACAATAAACTATGGAACTTATCTTATTACAAGTTCAACGATTTACAGTACATTGGAACAATAGAAGAAAATGATTCTCCAAAGTCTATGGGAAAAGGAATTTAGAAACATAAATGTTGTCTTGAGAAAGAATTGGGGAAAATGGTATTGAAGACTTGTATACTTTTGTCCAATTTGCAATCATCAAATTAAATCGGCAAACTTGTAGACAATTTCTGCCATATATAAATTTTAGTCAAAACCTCTACAATTCACTAAGTTTTTTGTTTTCTATTTAAATTCCATATGAGTATGCACATATGCCAAACAAGTAACCTGTCCTTTGCAATTTTTTGTAGCTAGTTGTACACAATATGATCTAGAATAAGAGAAATATCCGACTTAATGCAACAATAAAACATGGTGATTTTTATTGAAGTTTAATTGCATTTGATTCTATATAGGCCAATTAGAACATTATTTTTAGTGTTATTTATGAGATATTTATCATAGACACTGTATAAATAGAAATAATATTGAGTTAGACCAACTTTTTTAAATCAATAGAAACTACATTGATCATTCCATGCGAGGCCATAATTGATAAACAAACATCAAAATGCCTAAGTTCATTTTTATGCAAAACCTTTATTACATGTTCTATTCTCACTTGGACTAGATTCAAATGTCAAAAAATCTATTAAAAAAAACAGGGAAATATACATATGCACATCAATTATGCAAGCATAACATATGTAGTTGCGATTTCTTGTCCAACGATAGTGCAAAATTGTTTCTAGAAACAATTTATAACATTGTTAGCAGAGATGCATATGGAATTTGAAAAAACCATAAAATTTTCTAAAGATATCAAGTATTCCTTACAAATTCCATAAAAACGACAATTCTGGAAGCATCAAATAAAAAAACTTGTTCCAATTGCAATCTAGCTCCAGTAACAATATATCAATGTTGCAATGTAACATGACCAATAACATATAAACATCTAGTCCAATGTCCACTAAAATTTTGACATAATTGAATTGTAAAAAAAACAATATAGTGACACTGGAATGCTAATAGTGTCCAGTAAACCCATTGGGCTCAATGCACGTGCTATTCTTGGTATTCAATAACTATACAAGCAATATGTATATGCGATGTATATGTTATTACACATCCACATTTTCTTCAATATAAAAAAGAATAACTAGATTATATTTATAGTATATGTACAAAGAAATAAAAAAAACAATAGATAGAACTCATTGCACATGCAAAATGACACCATCTTTATTCAATATCTATCCCACATGTAGTGTAGAGTTTTTGAGATACCTACACAAAATATCTAGCTAACAATGAAACATACACAACTTGCAAATAGTGTGTGTTATCACATACAAATTTTGGTTTTTACAGGGTTATGGCACTTTTTGCGGCATCTAGTGATCTTCGTGATTCAGTAGCGCCAAAAAAAGCCAATTTTGGTGCCAGTTGGTGACTTATGGGGAATGACAAAAAGATGGAATTAGGAGCAAAAGACTTCCAAATTTTGTCAAATAAAAAAGAGTTTTTATTACTAATTTTGGTCTTGGTTGTTTTGTAGGGTTTTAATAATTTTTCAATTGGAAATTTATCCGAATCTCCATTTTTCCAAACTCATCATAAAACTCCATGAGCCAAGCTCAAAATACAAGAAGCCGAATTAATGCACTATGCAAATTATCGCCATTGGCATATATAAAAAGATAAAGATGTTTCTGTTTCGACTATGTGGGATAATGCCACATCAACGATATCAGACGGAACACAAAACTACCAACAAGAGCAACCAAAAAAAACAGATATCAAGGGGTGAGTCTCCAAATGAATGCCGAGGTATCGACGAAATTCCAGATGTAAGAGATGCAACATTCTCTGTTTTGACAACTGTGGCAAAGCTGGTAGAAATGAGAGGTCCCCTGGAAATATCATTAGAAAAGATTGATGATGCTCAAAGTTTTGCTGCTACAATTTATGTGATGGGGAAGGCGTGCAAAACTTTTGAGAGTTTATATTTGTCAAGTGAACAATGGAGTTAATTGTTGTTTCAATGCATTTGCCAATGTAATGAAACGTTGTGAAGGAGATGATGGAATGCACGCCTTTCAGTTTTCAGATACAGAGTCATTCTCCCTACTTCGATCAATCTCTTTTTCACTTTGATAAGAAATTGATTTCAACAACAGATAGGCATATACAATGTCTGGAACATCCAATCAAATTTACATCAAAGCGATATTCAAATAATGTGAAATTTAAGATCAATTCAGGATTGGAAGTTGGTGCTAGAGATGGAAGTAAATAATTCCTGAGAAGGTTTTCTTGGGAAAAAAGGCACTAATTCTTGTGAACATAGTCTACACATCCTTGACAGTAAGCTATGCATGCATTGGATTTATGGTGCCGGGTTTGTTGAAGAATATTTGGATGATAACGCCCAATTTCTGGAAAGTCACAAAGTTTTAATAGATTGGATGGGTTTTGTTGTAACCACTGCTCAAAATTTTTATCTTTTCTCACGGAGGAGCTCAAATGCAGAGTAAAGTTTTCTTGGAGCTTGGCATGAATGATAACGATTTTGGAACTATAGTTTTTGAGTATCCTAAAATGATTGGATTCTTTAGTATTACAGATATCATGAAGGCCATGACTTCTTGTTTATAATATCGAGGAAGAATGGAATCCTCTTGTGAAATACTTATTCTATCTTAGAGCTCAGCAACATCATTTTGAAGGAGATGATGGCAGTAAGTAACCTTCTGACATTTTGCAGAGATCATACAACAAAGAAAAACCAAAATAGGGCTTTCGCTGCGCAAATGCTGAAGCATTCAGTTGTGCAACAAATTGCAAACACGATGTGCAACTGTGACATAGTATCAATCATCCAGGTCAACATTTTT
>ML776952.1:217825-250638 GCA_009831015.1 Picea engelmannii | reverse complement strand
GTTTTTTCTGGCTTGAAAATCATGTAACGTGGTTCTTGAGTTTCTCATTGGATGTTACGATACACTTTAATTTTGGTTCAGAGAACTTTTTGGGAGTCCTTTTAATCTTGTCTTGATTACAAGTCTGAGCCTTCACATGTCTGATATATTGTCACTCTTGGCCTAACCCTCGGGACTCCCAAAAAAACAAACGGGTGTTCTTTTAAGCACTTTTGAGACCCTCTAAACATGAAAATATTTCCAAACGATCTTGTTCTTTGTCTGGTGGTATTTTACCCATTTTTCGGTCTGGATGGTCAATTGTACGAACAAAGGTATACTCTAGGAATTTTGGTTCGCTAGAAGAGTATTCTCAGGTATACGTTTAACCCTTTTTTGGGCATGAGGGACTAAATTTACGAAAAAGGAACCCCCACGAAGTCCATAGTTAAGCTCTTTTCAGACTCCCTAAAAGTGAAAAGATCGTCGAGTAAGATTGTTTCTTCACACTCGTTAAACCGGTCCAGAAGAACATCCATTACAGAGTCCATAGTTAGGCTCTTTTCAGATTCCTTAAAATTGAAAAGATTGTCGAATGACCTTGTTCTTTCACACTCGTCAATTGGTTCAAAAAAACATCTACTGGCATGAGTTTATCCCTTTTTCTGGCTTATAGATTAAGGAGGAAATAGGTACACCTCAGGAGATTCATCTCGTCGGGAGAGTTCTCCTCGGTAAATTTCACCTTTTTCGAGCTAAGGAGACTAAATCTAGAAAAAGGCAATGAATCCATAGTTAAGTTCTTTTAAGATTCCTTAAAATTGAAAAGATTGTCGAGTGATATTGTCTTTATCACACTCGTTAAAATGGTTTTGAATAAACATCTTTTCGGTGCTAATTTATCCCTTTTTCGAACCGACTAGACTATCTTTGAAAAAGGTACCTGACTGGAGTCTTCTTTTGCGCTTTTTCAGACTCTCTAAAAATGAAAAACCACTAAGCTTACCTTCTTTGGGCTCATTTAAAATTACATTGAAGGACGTTATCATTGTGTCCTATTAATCACATTTTCATTCCTGCATCTTTTGCATAATGTCGGCTCCATGTGGCTCTCAACTGGACCTTTGAAGCATGATTTATATGCAAGCCTTGTAGCACTTTGCCTCTACGTCTTGACACCTTGACCCATGGAGGAATTTTCTCAAGTGTCCTTTTCCTGCACATGTTTCCTTTCTCTAAGAATCAGTGTGTTCCTCGCGCTTGGAACTAGTATGTTTGCGACACTCATTCATCCTTTGTAACGTAGCATTCTTTTATTCTTTTTCAAGCTTTCAAAATATTGAAAAAGACACAAAAAAAATCAAATATACCCCAAAAAGAGGATGGGAAAAGTATTTTCTTTGTATGGAAGCACAATGAGTCACCCTCGGACAAAGCACATCCTTCCATTTGTTCATAAATATCTGGGATTTAATATGACCTTAGGGAGTTATTCTCGTAACATAGAGTTGTGTCCTCCTCCATTTTGGTTATTCTTCTAAACATATGGGGAGTTTGCATTGCCTCCTACATTGTGAAATTATGTCAATGACATGATGCCTGAGTGTCATATTTCATTGTGCTATTGTCCAAGGGAATTTTTACCCAACTTGAGTTGGCCCTTCTGCAGTTTTTCTCTTGTCGTCATGCTCGACCATCCTGAAAGTCCAATCAATGTCTTTGTGCAAAATCAATGAAGTTCTCTCCCTTATCACCGAGATATTCTTGTCTGTTCCCCGACGAGCCATCGAAGACCTTTGGGTAGTGAATATGTACACTGAAATTTCACTCCTACCCTAGTTATGAAGATCTTGAAGTTGTCTCTCGAGCTCTGAAGACATCATCTCCAACCATCAGTCATCGTTTGCTTCTTGAAGATGGATACTATTCATGTATATATTTTGATTTTGAGATGTAGATACATTGTGTACTGTTCGTGGCTACACCTTATATAGTTATATGACATGGATCTGCAGTGTATTTGATTGGCATCCATGATTTATTTCACCCCGAACATGGGTATGCCCGCCTCGGTGAGACAATTTTATTTTGCAGATGGCACCTCCCGAACTCTAGTCCTGGGCTCACTTGCTTCGTACGTTGGTAAAGATTCGTAATGTATTTCATCCATAAGATGATATTCTGACCTCACACATTAGGGGGCATCTGTTATAACCCTAATTTTCACCAAACATGCATACTTAGCAGTAGGCCATCTTACTTACTATTTTTGCCAAGCTAATATTGAATAACTCTTCCTAAAAACCATTTTTTTGAAGATGTACGCGCCCTAATCCACCACTGCCCGCGTATGTATGCTATCTGCAACACTACTATCCATGTACGTACACTTGTTGCACCATTACAACCCGCATATACCCACAAAATTTTCAAAAAATAAAAAGTTGCAAAAAATAAAAAGTTGCAAGGGAATACAAGGTTTTGGGTAATTTCTTAACCAATTGACCGCCCATAGCCCATCACCCAATCGAATAACTATATTTTTGGCATATAAAAGAAGGTGTTGGGGTCCCATTCTAAGGAGAAGCATGAAATCAATGAAACTCTGCCCATTTCCTAATCCCTCCTTGCCCCAAGAATTTGCAGCCACATTGTGAGTTTGAGCCAGAATTTCCCATTCTTGCCCCTTTTCCCTCATCCATAAACCTATGCCTATTCTCTAGAGAGAAGTGTGAGAATAGAAGGATACATGGAAGCAGTTGGAGCTTGGTGAAGAGGATCCCATGAACGGGTTCAAGGAGTAGTCGTTGATCTCATTTTGTAAGTGACATTATGAGATTAATATAAAGAAGTACTTTTGTCGTCCCGCCATATGATGTGTTTAATCTGTATGATTGATTTACATTTTGTTATGACATATAACCCATTAATCCATATATAGAATGCTTGTTCATAGTTTCTTGTTTGTCTTTTGGTGAATGCAGGTCATCCTTGGGAGGAGATTTGCAGTCAAGAAATGACCGAACGCATTGGGATCGATACCAGACACGGAGTTCAAGGTAAGACTATCAGATCCCTATACTTTGTACTTTATATATTAATGTGGGGTGTTGTCGGGATAGTGGTTAAGAGTAGGATACTTTAGATGGTTAGCTCTGCCTGTACTTTAGAACCCTAGTGTAGTCCATAGGGGGGTTTTCCCACTATAGCACCAACATGACATAAAGAGGAGCAGTAAAGGAAAGGCTCAATCAACTAATGGAGATGGAAGAGGATAGGATCCTGGAAGGATTTCACCAAGAAGTACAGAAATCAAGAGACAAAGCTTGGCATGGGAGACATATCAAGATGAAGAGTTTCAAGGAGGGAGACCTAGTCTTTCTTTATGATAGTAAATTTTTTCGGCATCCGAGTAAATTCAGAATGCATTGGATGGGGCCATATGAAGTAAAGACTATCACATATGGGGGATCTATACAGTTAAAATACTTGGGAGGCACAAAACTGAAAGGATTGATCAATGGGAGTCGAATAAAATTGTACAAGGACAATCGACCTCCTAGCACTTAAAATTTACAACACAGTAAGAAAACATGTACATAGTGTACTATAGTAGAAGTTAAGATATAACAATGAGAAAAATAAATAAAAAGGAGAAAAATAAGGAAAAAGAATTACAAAAATAGAAAAGACAGAAAATAGAAAAATGCTGGGAAATATAGTGCACAAAGGAAGTGGATTTAGTACGACAAAAAGAAAAATGTTCGCGCACAACATATGGGCGACACACTGTGCACTAAGGAACTGTTACAACACAAATAGGCGATGCACTCAAAAATTTTAGTAACATGGAAAAGGTACCAAAGCTCCAAAAACCTACTCATTGCATTAATCACAGCCAGGGAAGTTTCTCCGAGAAGCTTCACAACATTAATGTCACACGCTATATAAAGGAGAAACACAGGAAATTTACAACTTATTGTGAATTTTCAAAGTTGCAGTGTTAGAAGAAGCACATAGAGCAAAGCCAACTTGACGAGTACACAATGTGAACCAGTCAACAACCATTCAGTGAAAGAATCTAGTGCCCACGATGGCACCACAAAATATTGTTGCGCTAAGCCAAACAACGAGAAAAAATAGAAGCAGTGTTAGGGAACCTTATGAAGCCAGTGAGGTCAAGCCAGAAACCGCACAAAGGGGGGAATTTTTCGATGTTGACACAATCCCCTCACCACAAGTACAACTAACAAGCCCCACACCCATGGAGGAAGAATTCCAACCTCCAGTAACGACTAGCATTGATATCGACAGACACGATAGTGCGTAGGGCTGACAGGCTGAAGATGTAGGCAACCCACAGAGACCTACAAGGGCCTAAGGATCCCACAATGATTTGAAAATGAAGAAGGCTTGCGTGTACAAATTTGCAAGTGAAATAGTTATGTGATTTAGGAAATAGGATCAAGCTGCAAACACATAAAACTTAATGAGTTTCTACTTAACATGAGAAACATAAACAAAAATAACAACCATCAATAACACACACATTAACACAACAAAATGGTAAAGGAGTTCACCCCTCTCTTGGGATACATCTCCTGGTCCAACTTTCAATGGATCATTTTCATTAATGCTAAACGTGTCAAAATCAGTGATTTACAATGCTCAGAATGAAAAATAGATGGCATCAATGGCTCTAGAATGTCCAAAAAACCCTACCTAGGCTCTTCCTGCACATGGTTTGGCCAAAAACTGAGAAAAATACAACTCTAGATGTTTGTCCCCAATAGCTTGTTGTATGTGCTTGCCAAAATGCACCTGTGTGTGACTAACCTAGCTCCTGAGCACTTCCCATGCTAGAAACCCATCACACACGCCCATTCCACAAATTGTGTTATATTGTCGCATGGTTAGGGGGCTTGGTACCTTTTTTGGTGGAGGTGTCGGTCTCGTGGCCCATGTGGCCTGACGTCGACCTAAAATTTAGCACCCATTGGATAGTACTTCACACATGGTCATATGGTAAAGGATCATAGGTTCGTGACCAAGGGATGGGGCTAATCCTCGACCCTTTTTCTTCCCGGACTAAACATTAGTGCAAATTCAAATACATGTTTAGAGCATATATGGTAAGAAACATTGCATAGGTGGGTTGGTGGCCCAGCCTATGCAGAGACTATGCAATATACAGAAGTCCCGAGTTCGACCCCCCACAAACTCTATAAATTTTAAACCAACCAACCAATGACGACGTGCCACGTGGCGACCCCTGGCTGGGCCACGTGGCACCTTCCCATTCAACCACCAAATGACACGTGTTAGTCATGGATTAGTCCATGTCAACCTACCAACTTAGTAACTTGACACATTACCTGTACAGTCCCCTTTCTACGTCAGCAATATGGTCTACATAGTCAGACTGTATGAATTGTATAGAATGTACAACCAACACTTTTTTTGCCTATTTAGAAAATAAGATAGAACACAATATCTCTTGCATACGATGTTTGTTTGATATTGTTCAAGTTGTGTTGGGATCGTGAGGATGATATCTATGCCATGAATCCATTTTCAAGAAATTTATATCACTTTGAGTTTTGAGCATATATTGATCCCCTCGATCACACAGAGTAAATGGGGCCACCACAGTGAAAACTGAGGTTGATACGCTGAAACCACTACCCAGAGAAGGGTGTGCATAGTAGCAGGAGGGGCTGGTGGAAGACATTACTGGCCATCCAAAATATACCATTGAAGAGAGAGAGATGGAGGCTGGGACCTCAAGTGAGCCTCCAAGAAGAAAGGAAAAACAACCCATGGCACAATCACCACGCAGACAACTTGATGTAACAATAGTCCTACCGCACATTCTTGAGGGGGTGCAGGACACGCCTTCCCTTATAGGATACGTGGAAAGACTACGGTATTCAGACCACGACGTGGCCGATGTTGGAAAATTTCTAGAGTTTGCGCAACAGGTATACCTTGACAATATAGGAACAAGCCCATTTGGTGATCCAATTCTACAACCAAAACCATGGTCAGTCAGCCTGGCCAACACAAGAATTATGAACTTTATTGAAATTCCCCATTTTGGTAGGGGGGAAAGAGGTAAACAACTACGTCAAGTAGTTGATGGCATCCCTCCATGGAGGATTCCTATGGTTGGAGGAGCTTGTCTCAATAGACATGGAACTAATTGCTTTCATCTTAGGTTTGACATCTATGGGAGAGATTCCTGTGCAGTACCTTGATGATAAAACAAAGGAGAAATCCTTATCCGAGGAGATGAAGAAAACTTATGACACAGAGAGGGGCTCACACAAGATCAATATCAAGAGAATCAACGATGCAACAACGAGAATGGACACCAAACTCATGGCCTATAAGATGAATAGGAAATACCGCAAGGAGAAAGGCCCTACCGGGGTCGTCATAGTTACATCATATTGTGCCAATGGCACTATGATCAACTGGGCCCTGTATTTATTGAACCCGTTCCTCGTTGAATGCAAGGACGTGTAGGACTTGGGAACAGAGTTCCACTATTCATGGTTAATCCTTTTGATCACATTGATCGGGTGGAGGCATCCCCCGTACTCTCATTTTTGTGAGAGGATAGGTCATTTTCATGCAACGTGGTACACATCATTGGGGATCACTTCGAACCCCAAGCATAGAAGTTCCAACACAAGTAACTTTGTGTGGTACTTTAGCGAGATGCGAGAGACCATTGCAAATAGTTGGAGAATCACTAAAGAGGCAGTCACACAATACAAGGAGATAACCAAATTTAAAGAGGCAAAGCATAATATATGGATATAAGAGTGTAGGGATCCGTGGAAGGAGTGGCTACAATTAATATACTGCATCATAGAAGAGGACGTAGAAATGGCCATGAGGGATTGGCATGACGATTGGAGGATTGCAGTCTAGAATCAAGAGGTGCCTAAGGGTATGGAAGTAGATGCAGGGATAATCAAGACACCTACACTTGACACCGCTGTGACCAAAAAGCCAACAAAGTCATGGAAACCCAACCAGAAGTTGGTGCAACAGAAGAAGGGGAGTGCACCAAAGAGAGATGCGCATGAAGCAAAAAAGGAAATTTCCCTAAGACAAAAGGAACAAGGGGTGGGGAACACTACAACACAATAAACTCCCTCGGAAACCACCCCACAATAGCCAGGGCCACCTAAGAATCTAATTATACACACAGGGGGGCCACGCAAGAAGGCCAAGGTGCATACACAACCACCAAAATACACTATCACTGAGGATGACACATACCTCGTGCAAGAGAAAGTGTAGGATCACACAACAGAAGAATTTGAAGACACCCAACATGAGAGAGGAGGAATACAAGATGAGATGGTAGAAATAAAGCATGTCCTCAAACATATATGGTCAGCGCAGAGTCCTGAAAGGGGAACACAATCTTTCCCCAGAGCAGCTTCAATAGAGACAAGGATTGCGCCAAGTGAGAAGGACATAATTCAAACTACCTCCCACATTTATAATGACATCTAACGTGCTGCAGATGGATGACACAACATCCCAGACACCATTGAAGGACTTGGCGCAGCTAGAACTGGTATTAGTAAGAATACCTACCAAGGCACTGTACAAGCTCCAAGTTAGTGTCACACAAGAGGTACAATCACATGCCAAAATATATGCAACAGAACTGCATGAGATGAGCAATGGAAAGGACGCCTTGGAATTAGTGGTTGATAAAGTCAAGCTCAAAACCAAGGAGGAAAAGGAGGGCACATATAGAATATAATAGGGTGTGATAGTAGTGTACAATCACATCCATGACAATGTGCAGGAAAAGAACACAAGTTCATAGGAGAAACTCAAACTTATTTCCTGAACCATTGAACACTATAGGAAAGATATTGAGGAATTGAAAGAACAAATCACTCCTACAACTCATCCCAAGGTCATAGAGCAGAGGAAAAAAACGTTTCACTCTAATTAGCAGAACTGGAGAAGCATGTAATCATAGCAGAAAATTTCTTTGACAGAGCCGCGCAGATCTGGACAGTGCTGGATGAGGATGAGCAGGTCCAATAGTGGGACCAAGAAGATGAAAGGCTCAACGCAGCTGTACATGAGCTCAAGATCACACATAAAATAATGAGCATCACTGAGCGCTTGAAAGGTAATCAAGACTTGATGAAGATGAAGGTAGATTTAAAAGCTGTACAAAGGAAAAAACAGGAGAGACATGTGAAAGTAGAACCCCTATAAGAGAAAGAAACGTAGATTATCTCACAGTTAGAGGAGGAGAAGAAGAAAATGGAACAAGAACAGATAGAAGGTGCAACACTCATCCAGGCGGAGATCACAACACATTAAGTAGAGGCACTGACAGGAAAATCCGGACAGGTAAAGATGCGAGGATGGGAACTAGCAAAGAAATTCCAAATTTTGGAAAAAACCGTCGAAGGAGCATGCACTAGTTAAGTGGCACAGGACGAGCCACATCTTAGTGTTGGGGGCTTGTTGAGCGCATACCTAACATGGAGAAAAGGTCTATTTTTGGAAATAAGGTCAATTTTGGAAAAGAACAACTGGAGGAAAAGAAACATGTGCAAGGAAAAGATGCATGCAAAGGAGGAAAGCATGCAAGGTGCACATGCAGGAAAACCTAACCATGTTAGGGTTAGAGTTTTTGTAAGAGATTGTAATGGCTGATAAGCTGAAAATTAGTATAAATAAGCACCTAGGAGGTCTAGGTCGAGGTTGCTAAGTTCTTTTCTGTTTGGATAAGGAAGCTACTGTAAGATCTGATACTTTTTTGTAAGTTGTTGAGCTGTAGGAGAGTCAAGTAGCTAGATCTTGAGGACTAGATCACAGGATGAGGAGTCTGGTGCGATCTAGTTGGCCTCATAGAGGATTGTGGAATCTGTTTTGTGATTGTAGGATCAAAATTGTAGTGTGCACGATGCCATACTTTGCAACAACATAATAAGAAGAGCCTAAGAATCCAAATCTTTGTGGGTGTAGCCCAGGAGGGGTTGAACCACGGTAAGACCCATGTTATGTATTGTGTTTATGGTATATTTACCTTATGCTAGCAATTAGATGATGAATGAATGAATGGATGATTCAATTATATCTGTCATATTTTATATCTGTTAGAATGCATGCATAACTGTAACAAATGAATGAATATTAAGGATAATAGAAAGAAGAACCAGATCAAGACCTAAGAATATTAAGTGCAAAACCATGATCCCCACTCTTTCCTAGACTACAAGCATCTGAGCGTTGCATTCACCCATAGGACTATCTATCTCGGGTGAGACTGCGAAGTATATTTTGTGTGTTCTGTTTCCTTTTGGTCTACTAGGAGGGCCGATAGTTTTAGAGGGTTTTTTTGGAAACCTGTTCAGATCTGAACCTGGGTCAACCTAAGAGTAGGAAGAGAGAGTAAGAACCAACATCCGTTCATAAATTACTCATCCTCCTGAGTTATTATCCTCGGATCTGCCCCAACCAACATGTGTTTGAAATGTATAACAAAATCATCTTGAACAATGTAAAAATTGAATAATTCTTTACGTTTAGATAGAACGGGGTTCCATAATGGATGGGTTCATTCTGTCTATTTACATTTTTTTAAAACAGGGATACTATCAAATAGATTGAAATAAACAATTGTGAACACTGGATATGTGACCATACACAAAATTTGAGTGCTTAAGTAATTGCTCAATTGAAAACAAATTTCATCTGATATCACCTATGCCCATTCAAACATGGTATCCCTCCAGAAGGTAAAGTACAATGCATACAATGTTGACCTGGGTATGTGTGAAGTCGACTGTCACCCAGCTACCTATGTGAACAACCATGAAAAGTCTCGGTATGGCTCTTGTATAAAAGTTATGTCAATTATTGAAAGGTTGGTCGACATGTTTGCAGGAGGTAGCATAAATTCTCACAAAATATTGGCACCACCTTCCTGAGACGCTAGGAATGCGTCTGCTTCCAAAACCTTGATTTAAAGTAGGAAGACAAAGAATTTTTTTAAACACCTTGGGAGTAAGAAACACTATATTATTGCCTTTTTATGTGACCTTAATCATTCTTTTCCTGGAATCAAACCTTCAAGCACACCAAGATACGAGTTCCTTGTAGTCGAAAACGTTAGGTACACAACCAACATTGAAAATCCCTGTGGTCCATAGTTTGTTTCTTTTCTTTTCTTTGGCACTCTTGTTCAAGAATCACTTGTAGGAGGTATACCAATGGAAACCATTGTTCTCTCTAGCTAATGACTTGACAATATCACCGCAAAAGGGCTGGGTTCTTATTCTATTCACCATATGACTTTTTAAAAATAGAAATGGCATAGGTGAAGGTTAGAAATAAACTATTACCGAGGTCCATTTTATTTAAAGATAAATACATGAAACGTATTTACTAGGATGTCCTTTCCACACATATGAACTATTTTTGGAAGACGTGTAATCATAATTAGAAACCATTAAGTAGCTCATAGAACAACATGACATTTACTTTACATTATTCATTATCGCCACACTTTCTTCGTAAGTCAGAGCAAATAAACTTGTCATAAAAGATTCAATTTTAGTGCAAATTACATGGGTTGTCAGAATCGATGCTACAAAACTATTGGATGTGCAGAGGACGTGAATTGTGGAACATATACATGTGCCATATGAGGAGATAATATAGTAGAAAAAGAATCAATGCAAGGTGGAAAATTACTAAGTAAAGAGGCCTTTGATTACGATTTTTTTGGGATGTGGTTACATCTTGAGTTAGTACATGGTGTCCATGGAGGATGTCTACAACTTCAATGCCAATAATCAATTTATAGTCCTTGTCACTTGAAAATTTATACAAAGTTAATGTCCATGTCATATTCTTTAAGTTTAGAAACCAAGTTTGTCCATCAAGCTTCTATACACTGCATCTTCTTTAGGTGTGTTTCTTTAAATGAACTTCGATATACATGAACATTATGAATAGTACATTATGAAGGTCCAATTGCTTTAAATTCCAAGTGCATAGTACATTATGACTTAGCCACTAGTACAAGAATTGATTAATAGAAGACATTGGACAACTCATAGAAATCCACGACATTTACTTCACACAATTTCTAAATAGCCTCCATTTTTTTGCAAATATGAGCAAATAGACATGCCATAAATGACTTGGATATCACAAAAATTAGGTTGCTTGTCAGAATCCATGGTGTCAAACGATTTCAAATGAGAAAGTGAAAAATATCGGGACTAGGCGAGACACTCTTTCCTCCTAATTGCGATGCTTCTGCAAATTCCATATAAATTCTTCTGGCAATGGACTGTGTTTCATAAATTTTCTTATCAAAATGCTATTTCAATGTAGTGATTATTGATGATTTGGACAGTCCTTTGCGTTATCTGTATACATAGTGCTCGGCTAGACATGTCTTCTACAAGTGTGTATTCCATCGATGATATTCACAGTTTCAATACTAGTTATCAATCTACAATGTTCGTCGTTTAACATTATGGAAAAAGTAGATGTCCATGTCATATTGTTGAAATTTGGAAAGAGAGTTTGCCTATGGACATTCTTCGAATTTTTCCTGAAGCAATATAGTTGTTGGAAGATGTGGTACATACACCATGTGAACAAAACTGGTTGTTTCTTTTCTTATCTTCTATACTTGTGTTTTTTTTAATGGAATTTTCTATATGTGAAATGTATGAACAATACAATAGGAAAGTCCAATTTATTTATGCTAAACTACAACAAGCCTATTTACTAAAATTTCCTTTCCATGCCTGAAATAGATACGAAATACAGGGAACAATAAATAGAAACGATTAACCAAGAAATAGGAAAGCTCAACATTCACTTGGAACTACTCCTGAATAGCCTTTGTTTCGTGGTAAATACAAGAAAATCAACATGCAATAAATCACTCCCTTATCATCCAAATTAGGTGCATCGCGAGAAAGACGGACACGAAACGATTGCAAATGCAAAGTGTCGAAGTGCGAGATGATCACTAGTATAAATAGTCTCCACATGGCTTGAAAATAGAATTAGAACCAAGTAGTGGCTATGCAGAGCATAGACCAGTGCAAAGTGTTGATGCAAGAAAGATATAGGTAGGATGAATGCATAGATATGGTCACAACAAGGGGCTTCACACAATGTAAAAAATGGCTAAGTAAAAAAGATTTTTCTAAGGAATTCTAAATAGATATTGGGTTGACAGAACAATTTTACACAATATTTTTAGTTAGAATTTTGTACTACAGTAACGAGTATATGAGCTATGATTACCAAAAAGATTCCTTTATTTAAAAAATATCCAAATTATATGTGTTTTTACTTACAATTTTCCACGTTTAATTGCAATGCACATATTCATATATTCAACACTAGTGCAGTTTGCAAAAGGTCTCAAGCACTTGCAGGAATTTGGTCTATTTCCAACTTTTCTATGCAAAATGCGCATATGCACGCTTGTGCACTTTTTCATTTCATACAACTATATCTTCAACCCTCCTAAATTCCATAGATGTGTATCCCTACTATTGGTGTATGCCATTTTGGGGAACAACACAACAATTAATTAAGTAGTTAGAAAATGGACCAGAAAAGGAGTGTGCGCTAAAAAACAAGGAAAAACGATGCCAAGGAAGCAAGAAAGTCAAAGGAAGAAGGATGCAGATCAACCATGCGCAAGGAGTTAGAAAGTGGACAAAACTAATCCACATAGGGTTAGTGGTTTAAGGTTTTGGTCATTGCTGTAACAGGTATTTTAGCCCATTTTTGTAGTATAAATATGTATTGTGAGATCTGAGGATATCTAATGATGCTAGGAATAGTTATTGCTTGAGCTATCTAGTTGTGGAGCTAGTTTTGGAGATAAGTCTATTTTTGAGAGAGATATATGCATTGTAATCGAGGGTAAGGTTGCAAGTTGTGGAGCTTGGTGCTATCTTGTTAGCCTCACTATCTTCACTTGTATTCAGATGTAATGTGTGCAACACTATGACTTTTTATGAAGAATAATAAAAGAGTGAAGAATTCTAGATCTTTGTGGACATAGCCCGGGGGGTGAACCACGGTAAAATTTGTGTCTCTGTGTGCAATGTTGTATTCTTTCTTACTACTGTTAGTTATGAGGAATGACTGAATATGGTAATAGAAAAATATAGCGCACAATAAAATGACAAGATTATTACTCCATAATGAATGTTAAATGAATGGAAGTGATGACATAATGGTAGATATGGATATAATGATGTGTTAGAATACTATATCTGGTATATTTTGAAGTAGAAAGATGTCTAACGTCCCCACAACAACCTCCCTTCCAAGACTGTATACATCTGGGTCAGGCTGTCACCCATAAAGCCATCTCGAGTGAGACTGCATTATGCACTATGTGCACAATGTTTCCTTTTGGTCTCTAGAAGGGCCGATGGTTTGCAGGGTTTTGCTGGAAACCTAGAATAGAACCAGGGTCATCAAAAGAAACATCCAACACCTTCTAAGAGGACATTTATTCTATTTTTCAAGAAAAGTGTATATAAATCAAACAAGTCATTCCACTGCAATCCCACATTCCTACACTTCCACACTCCTAATACTTTAGATACTTGCAAAAATGACATCTATTTGCAATTCAATGAACTCAATGGAAGTTTCATTTTAATTTATTACATGTATATGTACATTTAGGATTCATCATAATGCAAACCAAGAGAAGTTATTATAGTTGCTAGTTGTTTTTAGTTATGTTTGAATGGTCATTGCATACAAGTTTACAGAGTCATGCATAGCAATACAAATTGTCTATTTTGATATCCTAGGAGGGACACTGTACTAATTTTTTTTTATTTGCAATGAGATGAAATAGATAACCTGGAAAAACAATAAACTATGGAACTTATCTTATTACAAGTTCAACGATTTACAGTACATTGGAACAATAGAAGAAAATGATTCTCCAAAGTCTATGGGAAAAGGAATTTAGAAACATAAATGTTGTCTTGAGAAAGAATTGGGGAAAATGGTATTGAAGACTTGTATACTTTTGTCCAATTTGCAATCATCAAATTAAATCGGCAAACTTGTAGACAATTTCTGCCATATATAAATTTTAGTCAAAACCTCTACAATTCACTAAGTTTTTTGTTTTCTATTTAAATTCCATATGAGTATGCACATATGCCAAACAAGTAACCTGTCCTTTGCAATTTTTTGTAGCTAGTTGTACACAATATGATCTAGAATAAGAGAAATATCCGACTTAATGCAACAATAAAACATGGTGATTTTTATTGAAGTTTAATTGCATTTGATTCTATATAGGCCAATTAGAACATTATTTTTAGTGTTATTTATGAGATATTTATCATAGACACTGTATAAATAGAAATAATATTGAGTTAGACCAACTTTTTTAAATCAATAGAAACTACATTGATCATTCCATGCGAGGCCATAATTGATAAACAAACATCAAAATGCCTAAGTTCATTTTTATGCAAAACCTTTATTACATGTTCTATTCTCACTTGGACTAGATTCAAATGTCAAAAAATCTATTAAAAAAAACAGGGAAATATACATATGCACATCAATTATGCAAGCATAACATATGTAGTTGCGATTTCTTGTCCAACGATAGTGCAAAATTGTTTCTAGAAACAATTTATAACATTGTTAGCAGAGATGCATATGGAATTTGAAAAAACCATAAAATTTTCTAAAGATATCAAGTATTCCTTACAAATTCCATAAAAACGACAATTCTGGAAGCATCAAATAAAAAAACTTGTTCCAATTGCAATCTAGCTCCAGTAACAATATATCAATGTTGCAATGTAACATGACCAATAACATATAAACATCTAGTCCAATGTCCACTAAAATTTTGACATAATTGAATTGTAAAAAAAACAATATAGTGACACTGGAATGCTAATAGTGTCCAGTAAACCCATTGGGCTCAATGCACGTGCTATTCTTGGTATTCAATAACTATACAAGCAATATGTATATGCGATGTATATGTTATTACACATCCACATTTTCTTCAATATAAAAAAGAATAACTAGATTATATTTATAGTATATGTACAAAGAAATAAAAAAAACAATAGATAGAACTCATTGCACATGCAAAATGACACCATCTTTATTCAATATCTATCCCACATGTAGTGTAGAGTTTTTGAGATACCTACACAAAATATCTAGCTAACAATGAAACATACACAACTTGCAAATAGTGTGTGTTATCACATACAAATTTTGGTTTTTACAGGGTTATGGCACTTTTTGCGGCATCTAGTGATCTTCGTGATTCAGTAGCGCCAAAAAAAGCCAATTTTGGTGCCAGTTGGTGACTTATGGGGAATGACAAAAAGATGGAATTAGGAGCAAAAGACTTCCAAATTTTGTCAAATAAAAAAGAGTTTTTATTACTAATTTTGGTCTTGGTTGTTTTGTAGGGTTTTAATAATTTTTCAATTGGAAATTTATCCGAATCTCCATTTTTCCAAACTCATCATAAAACTCCATGAGCCAAGCTCAAAATACAAGAAGCCGAATTAATGCACTATGCAAATTATCGCCATTGGCATATATAAAAAGATAAAGATGTTTCTGTTTCGACTATGTGGGATAATGCCACATCAACGATATCAGACGGAACACAAAACTACCAACAAGAGCAACCAAAAAAAACAGATATCAAGGGGTGAGTCTCCAAATGAATGCCGAGGTATCGACGAAATTCCAGATGTAAGAGATGCAACATTCTCTGTTTTGACAACTGTGGCAAAGCTGGTAGAAATGAGAGGTCCCCTGGAAATATCATTAGAAAAGATTGATGATGCTCAAAGTTTTGCTGCTACAATTTATGTGATGGGGAAGGCGTGCAAAACTTTTGAGAGTTTATATTTGTCAAGTGAACAATGGAGTTAATTGTTGTTTCAATGCATTTGCCAATGTAATGAAACGTTGTGAAGGAGATGATGGAATGCACGCCTTTCAGTTTTCAGATACAGAGTCATTCTCCCTACTTCGATCAATCTCTTTTTCACTTTGATAAGAAATTGATTTCAACAACAGATAGGCATATACAATGTCTGGAACATCCAATCAAATTTACATCAAAGCGATATTCAAATAATGTGAAATTTAAGATCAATTCAGGATTGGAAGTTGGTGCTAGAGATGGAAGTAAATAATTCCTGAGAAGGTTTTCTTGGGAAAAAAGGCACTAATTCTTGTGAACATAGTCTACACATCCTTGACAGTAAGCTATGCATGCATTGGATTTATGGTGCCGGGTTTGTTGAAGAATATTTGGATGATAACGCCCAATTTCTGGAAAGTCACAAAGTTTTAATAGATTGGATGGGTTTTGTTGTAACCACTGCTCAAAATTTTTATCTTTTCTCACGGAGGAGCTCAAATGCAGAGTAAAGTTTTCTTGGAGCTTGGCATGAATGATAACGATTTTGGAACTATAGTTTTTGAGTATCCTAAAATGATTGGATTCTTTAGTATTACAGATATCATGAAGGCCATGACTTCTTGTTTATAATATCGAGGAAGAATGGAATCCTCTTGTGAAATACTTATTCTATCTTAGAGCTCAGCAACATCATTTTGAAGGAGATGATGGCAGTAAGTAACCTTCTGACATTTTGCAGAGATCATACAACAAAGAAAAACCAAAATAGGGCTTTCGCTGCGCAAATGCTGAAGCATTCAGTTGTGCAACAAATTGCAAACACGATGTGCAACTGTGACATAGTATCAATCATCCAGGTCAACATTTTTTACTTCCAGCTGGATCATGTACACTAGGTCGACATGAAGATTCAAAGATTAAGTTGTTTGTCATTTATTAATGAATTTTCAAGTTGTCAAGATGTAATTAATGCAAAAATTGAATCCTTGTATTCAACAATGAGTTTAGAATTAGTTCCTATTTTTGTTGAAACTAAGTCTAAATATTAGGAGATCAGTTGGAACTGAATACCTGAGCTGGGGGAGGATACATCTCTTTATATTGGGTAATTTTCATTGTATGAGGGTTCGGTCTTGAGACCCGAGGAGGGCCTCTAGGAGTAGAAGAGATGTGTGAGTCAATGTATGCCTTAGGGCTTGTGTTGTAATCATTTTTACCATTGAATATTCATGAAAGTTGTTTATCAGAGGTTGTGTTTCTTTGTTATCCTTTTACCTTATCTTCTTGCTTGAATAAATTGCAGTATTTGGGGATCATAGCTGCCCTTGATTGATGGATTTATGAGCAGCAAAGGATTTATTTTAGCTTTCCTATTAATCATTGTTTATTGTTCATGCACTCTCTAATATGTTTTCATAAAGGATCTCTATATGATGGATATTGAACCTTTATTTACATCCTCAATTCTTCTACCCACCATTGCATAAGCTTTTATCTGGCATGTTGCTTGATTTCCTTTGATATGCAGGATGTTATGAATCCATGCCCAATGGAATGCCTCTGCAGATAGTATGCTACCCTCTTTCTTGTTCTTTCTTGATGATCCACCAAGAATAAATCTAATTTAATCATTCAAATTCTGATGGGTATTAGGTTTACACCTACAACAGTCTAGGTGTGACTTCTAGTGCTAACAATGTGAAGAGAAGACAAAACAATGGAGGAAAGAATGAAAGAATTTCTATTAACCGTTTGAGATAAATGATATACTCTGTATCACACAACTAACTCACCATAGTGGTCAACTAATGCACATTAAGAGTGTTCTAGAGAGATCTGACACACATTGGCAGTCACAGGAGTCAATTGCAACCTAGTCCTAGTTAACTGACCATGCAATCGTCAATTAACTAGTCAAACCAGAGTGAAATGAGGAGAATATCACTAACAAATGAGGAGAATATCACTCACAAATGGGGAATGTTCCTTACTGGTGATGATCCCAAGTTTAGCATGCAACACTTGGTGATAAAATGAATGTTGACATGCAACACTTCACTCAACTAGTCTAACTGAATAGTAACTGAGAATTGTTTGGAGGGTATGTGACACCCTTGTCTAGGGGAGAATATATCAAACTAAGGGACCCTTAACATATCCAAATAAACATAGGAAAATCCTAGGTGTGTGTAATATCTCCAAAACCCCCCTGAACACTACTAGGGAGTATACATAATGAATGGGTCCCGACAACAAAGACCGTGTTAGGTACCCATGAACAATGAAACTAATGAACACTAAAATAACGTGAAGAAAGAGGGAAAACATAATGGGAAACATCCCCCCCTCAAAATACAATGTATCAAAAGAAGAGAAAGGAAATTGCTAGGAAACTTTGTCCTTCACTCCAAGATGATCATGTAGAGAGTGAAACTTCTGCTCAATGAAAGTCTTGGTGAGTATATTAACATTCTGTTTAGAGGAAGCACAAAGATGTAGGTCGATGATCCTCTCGTGGACTAGATCTCTGATGTAGTGCTTATGGATTTCAATATTCTTTGTCCGTTGTGTTGTGGGGAAATTCTACCCTACGGACTAACAAGCTAGGGCTTAAACTTGCATGCAGATCATGACCCTTTCAGAAATTACTTTTAACCTTCTACCCCAAACCTAAAACCCTTTTTCACATGCAAACATGGAAAGAACCAACTAACCTTTTTATCGACGGTTGGTGTAGATCCTCCGTTGCGCTTTATCCCCTTTGCTTTTGCTGCTCCTTCCAAAAAGCGATCCTGCAATCAAGACAAAACTACGCATGCATGCTATTGTTCTACTAGAGGGTTAGAGATTAAGCATAAATCGAATAAAACATATTAAACTCGTGCATTGGGACGGGAAAAGTACTCTTTATTAATCTCAAGATGAATCAACTTACAATGATAATAGAGATCGACCACCGTTCCTTGATCCTGATCCTGGGCTCTTCCTCTTCTTTGTCCTCCAACTGCTTTGCTTGAATTCTCCTAAAGCTTGAGGAAAGGCTAAAGGGTTGGGACAAAACGGATTCGACAATTGGGCAGAGTTTCTTTGCTATGATTTTCCTGCTTTGAATAGTACCCCTACCCCTTCTTTTATAGGCTAGAAGGAGCTAGGGTTTTAGACGAACTCTAGGCCATGCATGGCTGGGAGTTCCATTTAACTGACCCAAAGATTTTCGTTCCGTCGGCAACTTTCCTAATTTTTTGCTTTGTTAGGTAAACGCGGGCTGTAGTGGGCCAACCAACGTTCCAACGCGTGCAGTATAAGGCCTGCCATCGTTCCAACGCGCTCAGTAATAGGTTAGGGCGCGGGTTACTTAATTTGAGAGGTTTTTCAAGAGTTTATTCAGCATGTCTTTGACAAGGAAGAGATATGAGTTGGCTTGATGCCAGGTAAGCAAGTGAGGTGCAATTTAGGGTTATAACAGATGCCCCCTAATGTATGAGGTTAGAAGATCATCTGATGGCCGAAATACATTACCAATTCTTTACCAATCTGTACTGATACGCTGAATGAGTAAGCCCAGGAATCAGGATAAAAATAGAACCATGGCTACCAATCAAATACACTGTAGATCCATGTCAAATAACTATGAAGAGTAGCCGCGAACAATACACAGCGGAGCTACATCTCGAAATCAGAAAGATATACATAGAAAGTATCCATCTCCGAGAAGCTGATTTGGCCGGATGGCTTTACTTCAGAGCTCGAGCAACAACTTCAAAATCTTCTAAAACTCGGGTAGGAGTGTAGTATGAGTGTATGACTGCACTACCCAGAGGTATTCGACGGCTTGACGGTTATGGACTTGATAATCTTGATGATCGGACTGAAGGCTTCAGTGATTTCGAACAAAGACTTGATTGGATGTTCAGGATGGCCGGGTATGCGGACAAGAGACATATTGCAGAGGGGCCGACTCAGGCTAAGTGACAAACTTCCCTTAGACAATAGCACGACAAATGATAAGACTCAGGCAACATATTTGTTAATCATAAGTCTACGAAGCAGGAGGCAACACAAACTCTCCATATGTTTGGAAGAGTAACCAAACAGTGGAGGACACAACTCAATATAGTGAGCAAAGCTTCCTAAGGTCGTACTACATCCCAAAGTCTGATGAATCAAACAAACAGATGTGCTTTATCCAAGGGCGACTCATGATGCTGTCAATAAAGAAAATGCTTTTCCCATCCTCTTTTTGGGGTATATTTGATTTTTTTGTTCTTTTTGTTGATTTGGAAAAAGAATAAAGGAATATTACGTTACAAGGGAGGAACGAGTATAGAAAACATACAAGTTCAAGGCACAAGGACAAGACTGATGTTCTAAGGACATGATACTCGGGAAAAATCCTCTAGTGGCCAAAGGTGTTAAGACGCAAAATCAAACTGTTACTAGGCTGATGGGTAAAGGATGCAAATGCGGTTGATAGAACACACAATGGTAACGTCCTTCGATGTAAGTTTAACGAGCCCAAAGAAGGGAAGCTCGGTGATTTTCCATGTTTAGAGAGTCTGAAAAAACATAAAAGGAAACTCCATTGGGGTACCTTTTTCGTCAATAGTCTAGTTGGTTCGAAAAAAGGGGTAAACTAGCACCGATTAGACGTCAATTCAAAACCATTTTAATGAGTGTGAAAAGGACAAGATCACTCGGCTATTTTTTCAATTTTAAGGAGTCTGAAAAAATCTTAACTATGGACTCCGTCAGGAATGTTCTTCTGGACCGTTTTAACGAGTGTGAAAGAATAAGGTCACTCGACAATCTTTTCAATTTTAGGGAGTCTGAAAAGAGCTTAACTATGGACTCCGGGGGGGTTTCCTTTTCATAAATTTAGTCCCTCAGGCCCGAAAAGGAGTAAAATCTTACTTGAGGATACTCTTCTAAAGAATTGGAATTCGATAGAGTATTCCTTTGTTCGTACAGTTGACCGTCCGAACCGAAAAATGGGTAAACTACCGCCGGACAGATGTGACTTCAAATTTCAGTTTTAACGAGCGTGAAATGTCACAAGATCGCTCGACAATCTTTTCATGTTTAGAGGGTCTGAAAAGGGCTTAAAAGGAGACCCGTTATGTTTTGGGAGTCCAGAGGGTAAGACCAAGAGTGGAAAATACCCATGCAAATGAAGCTCAAACTCGTATTCCAGAAAGACTATACGGACTCCCGAGCCTACAATGTTGTTAGAAATGGCATGGACACCATAATGCAACCAGGAACTACCTAGGGCATCCATGTTTAGGCAAGCTCTACCACCGAGTTGTGACACTTCTAGAGCAGATATGATGGTTTCGTGCCACAACCGGATGGGATCGATCCTAGATCGTAAGAACAAAAAATGCAAGGAGATGCAACAGTGGGGATGGAATCCTACCCTATATGCTCAAGTTGATTTTTGGAATTTTTTTTACGGACCGTCCATATATATATATATATATATATATATATAATTTTCTCAAACTCAATGAAAAATGTCCCAATACCTAATCAAATCCCTCCCATATAACTCCTGAACCACTCAAAATGGTTTTTGGTATAAAGAAAATGATAAAAGGGGCCAACAGAGTGACAAAAAGAGGCCAAAAAGTCTATAAACAGAAGCTGGCAGCTCGTTATCACCATTGCTGATTTGGAAATTGACTCTGGAGCCAAAAGACCCCCTTTGCCAAAGATCGTGATTCCGGGAGTTTCAGTGGACGAAATGGACTTCTGCTTGGACCAAGTAAGTACAAACTCCCTCATCTTGCATTTCAATACTTCATTTATTGTTTTTGGGCACGTTTTGGGGGTGGCCGTTGACCTCCAAGAGGTTGGCCCTAACCAAACGCGGGCTGTCCAGGGACAGCCCATGGGTACCCGCGCGCAGAGTCAAAAATGCGCGCGGGTACCCACGACTGTCACCTCGACAGCCCGCAGGTTACCCCCGCGCAATGGAAAATTGAGTGTACAAGATCTAACTCCCCTTTTTTCCTTTTGTGTGTTTGGCAGGATGTATGTTCATTGGAGAGAGAGGGAGCACGAGGCTGCCAATGAGGCAGTGGCTGCAGATCCAAATGTTATGGCCGTGATGACGCAGTGTGGCTTAGTAAAGTTTTTCCTGTGTCCGTTTATGCACGCTCAACCCAGGCTACTGAATGCCTTGGTTGATTATTGGCACCCAGATGCAGAGGCCTTTATGATAGAGGGGAAATCCTTGGTGCCCATCACCGAGGACATTTACTTTTTGACAGGCCTCTCGAGGAGAGGGGAACCCGTCAACTTTCAGACTTTTCCTGCGGGGCTGAGCAAAGTCTCGGAATTGATAGAGGAAACTGTGAGGCTGGGACCGATCAAAGATCTTCCTCGGTTCCCATGAGTAGGATTACCAGCCTCACCCTCTAGACCATCTTATCGCTCATTGGGCGAATTACCGGCTCCGCAGTCGTGCATCAGGCTTCGCGCGCATAGATGAATTGTGCGATTCAATGCATGAATGCACAAATTTTTGACTGGAGCACCACACTACTGGCAAGCATGACAGGGCAGCTGACAGCTTGCAGACAGCGGACACACAAGAACTTCGAGTTTGGGACCATCCTGTGTTCGTTCTTTTTTGAGAGAGTTCCATGCTTCGGTCCTCGGCTGACAGTACGAGGACATCTGGTGACTTTCCCTGCAGTGTGTAGATGGGCAGTGTTTTTGTCGCGATAGGGTGGTGGGAGGACCACCGAGGCCTTCAATGATGACTTCTTCGCGTGGTTGTCGCGACAGATCCCGGTGATCGAGGATTATCCATATGCAGGGATCGATTTTTCCAGAGATCCAGCGATACCATTGCCTCCTGGTGAGGAGCGAGGGGAGATGGGTAAGTCTCCACCTATCTAGTTTTTTTTTGTTTGCATATGTAATTTTTATGTCTTTTTGATATATATATCATGTTTTTGTATAACAAAGTTTTTGATGGGTGTACATTGTGTTGCGTGCAGATGTGGGACCCGTGCGACCTGCCGATTATGCACGGAACAGGCGCCGCCCACGACCAGAGGTCTCAGCTGCCGCCGCCAGGGGAGCATCGATAGCAGGGAACCTCCTAGTAGGAGAGGCTGAGAGGGATCTTAGGCGGATTGAGCAGAACTTCACTGAGCTCACTCGTACAGTTCCCATGGCAGAGATAGAGGACTTGCTGCCCTCTATGCAGACTCATATTGTGGGGGTACCTCGGACATGGGTCCGATTGTTTAGGCGTTTGGGTCGGGCTTTATATGATTATAACAGGGCCCATAGGCCCTGAACATACTTCAGACTTTTATGTGCCACGAGCACCGATATGTATATATTTTTTGAGGGTGTAAGCCTAGTGACTCGTTATGTTTCCCACTTTTTGAGGCGCTTGCGCCCACCTATGTACTCTGAGGATTTTATGATGTTTATATATGGTTTTTATTTCTTTTCTATGTCTTTATGGATTATGTGTGAAAAAATGTATTTACATGTGTATGATCATGACCTTTTTATGTATGAGCAAGATGCCAATATAAAATGTGATTAGCTAGAGTATCTGTGATTTGATTTAGACTCCTAGGAACATGAAAATATGTAATATAATCAAAGTTGTGTTCCAAGAGACGTACCCTAAGGAATCATCGGTGTAAAGTTGGATCATGCACCCAGTATATTCTGTTTAGCTATGACACAACCAATTGAGCGTCTAGATAGACCCGGAGATGAGAGATACCCAATGACAAAGCGTCACGAAACAACTCAATAACTGTGCTATACTCAGCAACATTGTTTGTGGTGTCACCTAAGCATATCCCTCCGGAAGATAACAACTGACCCTGTGGTGTAAATATTACCCAAGCTGCGGAGGCAAGCCTCTGTGTGTGTCGACTAGCACCGTCCGCATACCCAATGAACACCTCGGACTCACTCGACATCTGCCATAGTGACGAAAGATAACATTAATAACACATCCATGACACATTTTTCAAAAGAAATGTAAAAATGTAATAGCACAAAGACTATACATATGTTACAAAAAATTACCCACAGTGACCGTTCTATGAGTAATACTTCTTGAGGTAGAGCCCATTCCTAGGCTCCACCAAAGCATTCCCTTCAAAATCGACCAAACGATAAGCACCCTTTTTTAAAACCTCCTTAATAATGAAGGGTCCGAACCACATGGGTTTAAACTTTCCTGCCCCCAGGGGGTCCTTATCTTGGTCGTAAACCAGGACAAGGTCGCCCTCAGAGAAAACCCGAGGACGCACGGACCTATCATATTGACACTTGACCTTATGCTGATGAGCCTCGTTGGCCAGGGCCGCATCACGACGCTGTTCATTAAGTTGCTCCAGGTGTACTAACCGCTCTTCAAGTGGAGAAGTGTCTGGCAATAACTGTACTGCCAATTTCAGAGATGGAATTTGACATTTGATGGGCAAGACTACCTCCAGCCCGTAAACGAGTTGGAAAGGTGAGAAACCAGTTGCAGTCTTAACTGATGTTCGGTAAGCCCATAATGACGAGTATAACATCAAATGCCAGTTGGATTTGGCTGAGTTGATGGTTCACTGTAGCATTGTCTTAAGAGTTTTGTTAACAACTTCCACCTGCCCATTGGCTTGGGGATAGTAAGGTGAGGAATGTCTTGCCATAACCAAAGCTTTGATGTTAACTCGGACAATCTCTCTCGGGACGCTGAACCGTGCTATAATTTGGTTAAATAAGAAGAGAGTTGCTGTCTCTCCATCATCTTTGAACGTCGGCATAGCTTCGACCCACTTAGTGAAGTAGTCGACAGCCACAATGATATAGCGGTGCCCCCTGGCTGATGGGGGATTGAAAGTAGTGTAATCAATCCCCCACTTAGTGAAGGGACCGATGGTGATAACAGGAAACATGGGAGCTGGATGTGCCCTCATCTTCCGTGAGAAGATTTGGGATGGTTGGCATTTCTTGACCGACTCGATACAATCTTTGATAAGTGTGGGCCAAAAGTAACCTGCTCGTAAAATCTTTTGGGTTGTTGCCAACCCGGATAAGTGACCGCCACAAGCTCCAGTATGACATTCGTTGAGCACTATGATGACCTCTTCATGAGTGAGACATCGATGCAAGATACAGTCTACACCTCTCCGATACAACGTATCATTGAGTATGAGATAGTTCTTGGCATGATGGCGTATCCGCCGACGCTCATCACAAGAAGCAGAGGTAGGACACTTCAAATTCTGGAGATAGATTAGTATATCTCTGTACCAGGGGTCTGAAGATTCAATCAAAAACATATCCCCCCAGATAGGCGATTCCTCAGTCACAACGTCACCTGACTCAACCGGAAGCTCCGAAATAAGTTCTGCAAATACCAATGACTTCTTGGACTTGGCTGAAACAAAGTCTAAGTCAAATTATTGGAGGATTACCATCCATCTACTGATTTTTCCGTCGATAACTCGTCGTGTCAACATGTATTGGAATGGATTTACGACAGTGACGACGGTGGTCTTGCGAAACATAACATACTGACGGAATCGTTGAACAGCATGAACTGCTGCCAACGCAAGTTTTTCGAGATGGGTATAATTAAGTTCCAGTCCTACGAGGCCTCGGCTCAGGTAATAGATCACGTATTCAGAAAACGAATCATCTTCCTGAACTAAAACCATGCCTATGGTTGACTCTGCGGCAGCTAGATATAATAGAAAATCCTTGTTATAATTCGGTGGCTGTAGCAGAGGTGCGTTTGTAAGGGCGTGTTTCAATGTGTCGAAAGAGCGCTGTGCTACTTCGTCCCAGAGAAAAGGAACTTCTTTCGTCAGTAAACGCATGAAGCCCTTGGTGATTTCGACATAGTTGGCGATGAAGTGTCGTAAGAAGTTCGCCGTGCCTTGAAGACTTTAGAGTTGTAAGATTGTGCGTGGGGGGGGGGAAACTGGACTGTTGCCTCCACCTTAAGAGGATCCACCATGATCCCTGTTGTTGAAACGATGAAACCTAACAAACGTCCTGACGTGACGCAAAAGATGCACTTGTTGGTATTTAAGAGAATCTTGAAGTAGCGACAGCGTTCGAAGATGAGTCTGAGGTGAGTAGGATGATCCTTTCGCTTGTGAGAGTGTGATGCTAAATCATCTAGATAGGCCTCGACTATATGTTTGAGGTCATGAAACACAAAAGACATGGCCCGCTGAAAAGTGGCTCCAGCATTCTTGAGACCAAAAGGCATTTTTCGATAGGCAAATGTACCCCACGGACAAATGAATGTCGTTTTGTGTTGGTCCTCGGGTTTGATTTGAATTTGGTTATAGCCCGAGAAACCATCCATGAACGAAAAGGCTTCACAATCGGCGCACTCATCAATGATCTGGTCGATGAATGGGGTTGGATAAATATCTTTCGGACATGCCTTGTTCAAATCACGGAAATTGGTACAGACACGAATCGTGCCTTGTTTTTTATCGACCGGCATGGGGTTTGACACCCATTGAGTCAAGTGAATAGGGTATATGAACCCTGCCTTAAGCAATTTCTCAACCTCAGCTTTAATGGCTGCTGCTTTCCTAGGATTAACTGGACGGAGTTTTTGTTGAACAGGCTTAGCGTCAGGATACGTTGTGATTTCGTGTTCAACTATTTTCGGATCGATGCCTGGCATTTCCTCGTAAGACCAAGCAAAAACATCGCAGAATTCTTTAAAAAGATCTGTGTAAATATGAATCTCTTCAGGGGAGCAATCCGCGTCGATGAAGACATTCTCCACGATGCCGGGGTTTCAGGAGATATCGATAGGTATTGTGGCAACGATAGTCGCCATATTTCCCTCAACATAAATATCCTGTGCAGCTAAGAGGTTAATGGGACAAGGTTGATCTCCTGTCATGGTGATAGTGAATTCTCCTGCCTCAATTCGGTGTAACTCTGGGAGGAAATATGATCTGTGATGAAGATCTTCCCAGGGTTTGTCCGGACCAGTCATTGCTTCGATTATTGCTTCGTCAGAAGGCAAGACTAAATCTAGCGAATCAGTGTTGGCAAGAGAATCCTGAGCCCAGATAGGCTCAAGAAGTGGATCCAACTCTTGTGCGGGAGTCGGATCAGGAGTAGCTGAAGCTTGCTGGACCAAAGAGTACGCTACTTCAGCGACCAACAAGGGCGTGGCCATGCCAGCGTGCCCTGTCTCATCCATCGTGGCTGATGGGGAAGGAAGAGTCCACGGATCCTGAAAGTAAGTCGTGCGAAACAACGAAACATGAAAGATCTCAGCCTTATGGTGAGTCGATATAAACTTGACATCGCCATGAGGAGGTGGGTAATCGAAAGTACCCATCAAATATGGGCACAATACAACTCCGACGTTGACGACACCGGCTTGAGGATTATCAACCATGGGAACCGTGGATGCCCCCAAGGCTGGGTCAGGTCAAGAGAAGGACAACTGATCAATGGTCACTATTCGGCCTTCATGTGGAAACAATAAGACTCGAAAAACTGTAGAGACCACCGCTTGCATTGCATAAGTCCAACTATGACCTAACAATAGATTGTAGTCGATGGGGGAATCAACTACCTCTACTTCGACGCACACAGTCTTCCCCCCTAACTGCACAGGGAAAGAAGGAATGATTCCGTGTGGTCAGAAAGAACGACCATCAAACGCAGTGAGGAGAGTAGGTGACGGAGACAACTCTGGTTGACCAATGGATTTCCAGCATGCTAACGACATAACGCAATTCAAAGCGCCCTTGTCCACCACCATGTGGAAGATATTCCGTGTAAAAGTTTTCGTGGGGTGAGCCACTACTATCTGAAACGCGACGTGGTAAGGCAGACGAGGTTGCAAGTCAGTCGTATCTAACATGATGGTACCTGGGTTACAAGTCTCAGTAGAGCCTAAAGCAGTCAACAAGGCTTTTCTCTGAGCAGGGCAACTTTGGAGGACCTCCAAAGCAGGCATAGCACAAGGGGTTTGTGATAAATCTCCACCACAGAGTAGTTCTGGGAAGCCCTTGCGTTTGGATTGTGAGAAGCTCGCTTAAACGCACCTTTTGGGATGCGTGTCATTATTTCACCCAACGTCTTTTCGATTTGTAAAGGAAGAGATGTGATCTCGACTTCTTTGCCCTTCTCAAAGGCGTTTGGTTTGCTATAGTCGTGCACTCTAGTCGTTATGAAAGCATCACTTTTTACCATATATACGTTCGTGGAAGATGAATTGTTTTGGGGAGGACAATTTTCTAGACTGCCCACCTCGACACTTGTAGAGGCTTGAGTTAAATTTTGCCCATGCTGAAAGGGATTAGTCAACACGGGTTGCTGTTGCTGTGTGACAAACTTCCGGGCCTCCACAAGTCGAGGACAAATATGGGTCGGGTGGTCTTCCGCACACAAGTTGCACGGATACCTCGCCTTCCTCTTTTCCGTAGTGCCCTCGCCAGCATTATCAGTGTGTTTCTTATCCCCCTTACCCTTCTTGCGTTGTTTTTTCTTCCCTTCAGGCTGCTGGGTGGCCTTTGGGTTAGTCGTCTGTACGGAGTGTACTTCTGACATTTGGGTAGGAGGAGTAGCCAAAGCAGGAGTCTAGCTGGCCGTCGAGTGTTGTATAGATAACAATTGCAATTGCTTTGTCAATTGCTCAGCGGGCTTGGTTTGTGCCGAACCAACTATACCATCGGCATGTCGTCCGGCTCTCTGTCTGTTTTTATCCAGAATCGATCGTGGTGCATCCGGCAGGATGGTGTACAATAGACCAGACTGAGAATAGATAAGCTCAAACTGTTGAGCCCTCATGATGGCATCTTCCTCGAAGAAAACCCCTGAAGTCGCAACGTCTTTGGATAACTACAGAACTAAAGACTTAAGGAACCACTCAAGCAGGAATGCTGGTGGGACGAGTACCTTGATAAGACTCTTTCGACATCACCACTCTCGAATATGATCCGAGATATGGTCCACTGTCGTCTGCAAGAAATTGGCTAGCAACTCTGTGCCGGCGTCGTATCTCACAAGTAACTGAAAATGGTTAAGGAAAGCCATCGCCAGTTCGCCAAAAAAAGAATATCGTGAACGATCAAGCTCTATGTACCATTTGATGGCACTCCCAATAAGAGTGCATTGAAACAATCGCAACTGGACGGAGTCATCTTTTAGTGAGTTAGATGAACACCATAAGTGGAAAGTAGTCATGTGATCACCGGGATCTTCATTAGGCCTGGCCTCGAACTTTGGGATGTCCGAAGGAAACTTCGTCAGCATAGGAGGCCAACGCGGATCGTGACAGATAGGATCATTTAACAACCGTGTCAAATCTGGCAAGTGTAACGTCGCCAAGAATGGTAGTTTAGGTTGCTGCTGATAGTTGGGATAAAAGGGTCCTGGAGTTTGACTGGCACCAGGTTGCCAGGAAAAGTTTAGTTGCTGGCCCAGATTCTGGTAGAAACCATGGCCCTGGCTAGCGTAAGGGTTTTGCATCGGAGGAGACATCATTGGCTGATTCCCCATGAAGGACATGGGATGTTGGGAATTCATCGTGTTTGATGGAATTTGGGAAGGATTACCCCATGCCGGTCCCAAGGGGAGATGCATAGAAGTCTGCCTGGGGTTCCATTGACTGTGGAAAGAATTACCCCAGAGCGACATTCCCGAGGAAGGAACGAACCCTTGTGCTGAGTTCCAAGGTCCTGGTATATGTGCCCTCGGCGCACGAATAGTACCCTGTGCCAGCATAGATTGTCCAAAAATGGGTGTGCCCCCAGATGGGAAAGCAGTGGATGAAAAAGTGTTATTACCAAACGTCTCGTTCCAAACAAACGGTGACGAACCTACCGGCAGAGTTTGCGCAGGTGTTCCTTGAATCCCGGCTCCAAATGAACTCGTGTGTGCAGGCTGCTCGGCGGACTGCTGATGCAATCCACTAAGCGAAGGGGATGAAGGAGGGATATGACTCCCAGCGTAAGGAAAAGCATTGAAAGGGATAGGAATTCCCCCAAGTTGACCTTGCAGAGGAGCGTTAGAGCTCCCTTCCCCCAGACCCAAAGTCTGTAAAGTGGAGGAAGTGAGTACATGACTTGTACCCGAACTAGGCATACCGTATGAAAATGGAGGGCCTGACGCACTAGGTGTATAAGGAGGTGTGGCCACCACGATAGATGGGTCGGTCCACTGTGTGACGTAGTTGTGGCTGAGACCATGGTGGCCCAGACTGTCGACAAAGGCAAGTTAGGAGAAGATTCTCCTGTGGTAACAACAGTGATAGGAATGGAAGAATTCCCAGAGGAAGTAACAAAGTTTGGTTCCATAACTGGGTTAGGCACTGACAGGCTTTCGTAAAATTGAATTGGCACAATAATGTCTAGCCAAGTATCAGCGTTTGAGGTTTCAACCGATCCAATATTGGCGGTCAATTCCTCTGGGAGTTGTTCGGGCTCAATGGTTTGAAACCCGGTTGCTTCGAAAGACCCTCTTTGGTCTAGCTTCCGCCTCAATGGTGGCGGGGGTGGCTCCAGTATAACCGGCGGCAGGCCCAAAAGTCTTCGTGACCGACGGAGCTCTGAATCCTCCACTGTGTGAGAAGATTCAAGACACACTAAGGTATTCTACATGAACAAACAGTAACACTCACTAAAAGAAAGCCCCTAGAAGATAAATCAAGCAAGCACTAAACTAGTTGGAAGAACAGTTACAACAACCAACACTAGAGCAACTTACCGGTGCAAGTGCAACTCGAATACGGAAGCACCCTCCAGGTATACTCTGCAAAGAGTGGCCCGATGTCTGTCCTAGGTACCGTGGTATACCCCCGTAGTCACCCATGTATGTCCCTAGAAAAGATTGGCAACTAGTTTGCCAGCACGTGAACAGTCACCAGGCGGGTACAGTTGATAGTCGGGTAGACCATAATGAGCAGGGTATCAAGCCCGAAACCTGTCAAGGGTATCGAGAGCTAATGGTCTGGAAGACAACTGAGGACCTCGAACGGATTCGAGACCCACGAAGCTCCGTGGAAAATGCAAACGACGAAATCCCTTAACAAATCCTAGATATGTGTTCTCCACAACGCTCAGTCCAGCTTTGGAGGGGTTATCTCTGCTGCCTTTCCTTACGCGACCTCATGTTTAGCCCCTGTTTTAGAGGGGGGTCCCGGATAACTTTCCGTAACTGGACTTCTACACTCCCTATTGACAGACTCCAATGTTCGGTTTGAGTGGCCTTGGAGAATTTACTCTCCAACCTATTCCAAGGCCCTAGTCCCGAGCTAGTGTATGCACCCTACAAACAAAAAAGTCTAATTGATTTTAATTAGCGTTGATTTTAATGATATTTTTAAGTCAGAAGGTATGAAAGTGAAACTGATGGTGTGTAACAAGACTCAAAGAACAATGAACAAGAAATTCTTGGAAACAAAAACTTTTACAAACAATGCAAAAACCAACAACTTTTCAACAAGAAAGACTTCTTTTTCCTTTTCAAATTTACTAAGATTTCATGCAGTAAATATAAAGGATTTTCGCTCAGATCTGCGAGCTGCTTATACTCTAAATGCACTGCAAAAAACTTATGCAAAAAGACTTCTTCCTAGCTACTGATGCAACAACACAATCTTCAGATCAAGAAGAAAATGAAACAATTTTTTTTTTTTTTTTTATTTAATTGCAAAATGACGCAACAAGGGAAAATGCTGACAAGCACAAAACCAAGAGACCTAAAATAAAACTCTAGCTTAAAGCACAGATCGAAAAAGAATCAGAGAAAATATTCGGAAAAGAAATCAAGAAAGCACCAATTCTAACACTTGCCTAAAAACCATAAAACAATTTTTTTCTCTTTTGTCTTTTCTATCAAAACATCAACTAAAAAACACAGGCTAAGGAAAAGATGCCCTAACCTGCTGACTGTGTAGCCCCAGACTCTAAACCCCTGAGAGGAGCTCTTCTCACCACAGGAGGGGATGACTGTCCCACCCAAGCTAAAAAGCTACCAATCAAGCCCGCGACTGTCACCAAAACAGCACGCGTGCAAATGCGTGATGAGCTATAACAGCGCGTGGGTACCCGCGGGCTAGACTTGAACAAGCCACAGGTCTGTATAAAAGATAAGATAAAACAATCACACAGGCAACCCAGACCTGAAAAAGGCCCCTGGTATTGACTACCAGGGTCTCTAAAAGGCTTGGATGCTTTTACTTTAACAGAAAAGGAAAACTTGCAAAAAAGAAAACAAATGCAAAGACTAACCAACACAATAAGACAGACTGAAAACAAGACAGTAAACCAGCAGGACCCAGACAATATCCAGAAAGCCCCCAGAGAAGGTAAACTTCTGACAGGGAAGAGGAGACTGCCTCTCAAGCTTTCTGAGCCTTACATGCTACTGAAACCTCTGCAGCGAGCGTTCAAACACGGGCTACAGAAGGTCAGGGCACGGGTTACATGCGTGCAGGCCTTCTGCAGTCCGCGTGTACCTCTGTGTGTCCCGATAATAAATGTCAAGCAACAGTCAAGGAAAAAATGGTATTGATAACCAGGTTCCCTGCTAGCTTTGACCTAACAGACAACAAATAAACAAAGAAACAGAAAAATCAACTTCTTTGAACTACCCAAGAACCTTTAACTAAATCCGGGAAATCCTAAGAGTAAATCTCCCCAGTGGAGTCGCCAATTCTGTTGTGGGGAAATTCTACCCTACGAACTAACAAGCTAGGGCTTAAACTTGCATGCAGATCATGACCCTTTCAGAAATTACTTTTAACCTTCTACCCCAAACCTAAAACCCTTTTTCACATGCAAACATGGAAAGAACCAACTAACCTTTTTATCGACGGTTGGTGTAG